>VZTB01014702.1:32999-44867 GCA_013397245.1 Thryothorus ludovicianus | reverse complement strand
CAGCCTGGCTGGAGTGGCAGCAGTGCCAGGGGCTCTGGGGGGGCTCCCCAGGGTGCTCCCCACCCCTTTTCCATGGGGACATCCTGGTGGGCAGGGGCAGCCCCGGGTCCTGTCCCCTTTGTGGTGACTGCAGGAGGGGAGGATCTGCAGCTTTAAACACCAGATGTGGCAGAGAAAAAACTCTTCCAGGAGTTTTAGACATCACAAAAGATTTTCCTTTCTGGGTCAGAGACATTTCTCCAAAGCCTTTTTTTCTAGAAATTCTTGGCTGTTTTAAGATTTATTGATTGCTACAGCTTAAATCTAATTTTCTCTCGGCACAGCGTGTCCGTATCCATGTGAGCTGTCCCAGGCAGGGACACCCGGGTGCTGCCACCAACAGGGCACTGGAGCTGGGCCGGGGCCACAAAGTCCAAAGGAAGGGGAAAAATCCAGGATAAACTCTCAGGTCTCATTGCTGGACTAAACGAAGCACCTCTAAAAAAAATTCCAAACTACTTGTGGTAGGATTTTTCCGGAGAAATACCGAGTGTCTTCTTTCAAAATTAAAATGTTTATTTTTAAATTTAGAATTTTTATTTATATGATTACTTATTATATATAATATCAGCATATTATTATATGCAATATATCACACTGCATAATGATTACACATTATAATATAACATAACATAATATAATATAATATAATACTATATAATACTATATAATATAATATGATACTATATAATATGATACTATATAATATGATACTATATAATATGATACTATATAATATAATGCAATATTATAGAATATTATACAATATTATAAAATACAAACAATGTAATACAATATAATACAATACAATACAATATAGTATAATATAAATATAATAAATGAATTTTAAAAATAAACATTAAATAAGAATTAAACATTAACTTCTCAGGAATCTTCAGACTCTCGTTCATCAGTGTCAGACCCAGCCCTGCCATGGCCATCTCCAATTCCTGGGTATTTCCAGGTGTGTTCCACCTGCACACAGAGGCTTGGAATACACCTTTCCAAGAATTCAGCCTAAATCACACATTGCATTTTGATAAATAAACAAATAAAAGGATGTAATTAACAAAGATCTCCTGGTGTTCAGGGTCTGCTCAACCCCTACACAGTTTTACCTGTGTGAAGAGCCCTGGTCACACAGTATGGGATCCAGGTATGAAGAAATTCCCACATAAATGGAATTATACTGGGGTGGAAACCAGGAAACCTTTTGAAAGCATCACATGAACCAAGATTTCCACATACACAAAACAACCCTACAGAAACGTTAAGATTTATTTTTTTTATAACTGTCATTCTTAACCAGCACACAACTCCCCTAATGTTTATTTCTGCCAGCAGCCTTATTAATTCCCATACTACTTCTGGACCATGCTCGCACTACAGAAATAATTCTAATTGAACATTTATTAAAATAAATGCTTTGTCAGGATATCCCCACTCCATCTGGCTGCACTGGGCAGGCATTATTTCCTGGATGTGTCTGCTTTATGCAACGTCTCTCCCAGAGCTGATGATTAGATTGGGGTGGCTTTTGCCCAGCAGTGTTTTTGTGCCACAGCCCTCTCTGTCTCGTGGCCATGAGCTCACATCCCTGCTCTCCACAGGGCTCTTCCTCCTGTGCTGCACACAACGGGGTTTATTCGGGAGCCCATTATTACCCACAGCCCACCAGGCTGACAAAAGGCAGAGACCTGCTATAAATAACCCACCCTGCCAGGCTGCACGGGCTCTGCTTGGTGGTTTTGTTTTTTATTTTTTGTTGGTTTGGTTTTTGGGTTGGTTTTCTTTTTTTTTTTTTTTTTTTTGTTGTGGTGTTTTTTTTTTTTTTTTTTTTTTTTTTTTTNTTTTTTTTTTTTTTAATGGAGTTTGTGCAAGCTCAGTTATAGAGATAAGAGTTTTGATAAGAAATAAAATACAAATTGGGTTCCCAGAGTTAAATTTCCACCCTTGAAATTAAATGAAGCTGAGTTTTCCCCTTTCTCCCTCCCCACTATGCTCACCTGCTGGCAAACATATTCTGGGCACCAAAAGCCCTTTTTTAGCACTTTTAGCAGCCAAACATTATTTTTATTGCTGGCACCACGAACAAACAGCAAACAAACAGGAGACACAGCAAATTCACAGCATTGTGCAGTTAATCCTCCATTCACCAGCAAATCAAAGCACTTTTGTGCTACTTCTGCTCTGCTTCATCCTCATGAAAGCCACGATTTTTATGGAATATCTCTTTTTATGGAATATCTCCTTCACCCCAAACCTGGAGCTGTCTCTCCTCCTTTGGCCAGACCACAGGAGGTTTGTTCCCTCCCACAGCGAGGGAAGTGGTGTTTTCTGAAACTTCACAAGGCAGCTGGATGTTCACTAAACTGGTTGGGTTTAATTTATTCCTCATCCAAAGCCTCCAACAGAAATGGTCTCTATAACGGAAATCAGAAATGCTGCAGCACCCCCAAATTTGAAGTTTATTTTCTGTGCTCCAGTAGTTTTCCATTCTTTGGCAGCTTTAAGCATCTGCTTGTTTAGTGATTTTGGGGAGGTTCTTATGCTTTTTAGCATTTCTGCTCTGTAAAAGTGCCTTGAGACACTCAGGAACTCCCTGGGCACACAGAACTGTGCCCACCTCGAATCCTGAGTCCAGTCCAGGGCCCCTCAGGACACAGAGGGGCTGGAGGGTGTCCAGGGGAGCTGGAACTGGGGGGGCTCAGCCTGAAAATTCCATGGTTTGGTCAAATCTTGTCTCAATAGATGGATTTGTCTTCAAAACTGAAATAATCCAGCTGGGATCTGTGAACAAGGGTGAAGCTGTGGCTGCCCCTGGATCCCTGGCAGTGTCCCAGGCCAGGCTGGGCACTGGGGCTGGAGCAGCCTGGGACAGTGGGAGGGGTCCCTGCCATGGCAGGGGTGGCACTGGGTGATATTTAAAGGTCTCTTTCAATCCAAACCATTCTGGGATTTGATGAGCTTCAAAGCAAGATCACAGCATAAGCTTTGAGCAGTGTGACATTCCAGGGTCCCAAATATCCAAATAACTGACCCTGAGTGTGTTGGTTATGTATCATTTCGCAGAGCAATAGAGACACAAGATTTCTATAAAAATTTCATTTGAAAATGATGGAATAATCTTAATTTAGCAGGATATCTTCCCTCATGTTTGGCATAGGGTGCTGAACAGTTGATGATTTTGGTTTATTTTCTGTTGCCCTGCAGGGAGGGCTGTGACTGACAGACACTCAGCACACACTGGAGTTTTATTTCTTCTGAAGGCTCTGCTGCTAAATATTGTTACAGACCCTCCCTGTCCAAGGAGGTAGTGATTCCCTGTGAAAACTTGGCATTAATTACTCTTCTGACTGTGACAACAATAATGGAGCCTATTTTTCATTAAAGAAATGTAGATGAACATCAGTTTAAAATTACATTTTCCTTAACAACCGATCCATGTATGTGTTGGGTCTCAAGTTCCAAACATGAGTTTTGAGGGAAGATGCCCAGGCTGAGATCCAGATGTGGACGGTTCTTGAGCTGGAATTTTCAGAGGATGCCCAGGCTGAGATCCAGATGTAGATGGTTCTTGAGCTGGAATTTTCAGAAGATGCCCAGGCTGAGATCCAGATGTGGATGGTTTTTTGAGCTGGAATCTTCAGAAGATGCCCAGGCTGAGATCCAGATGTGGATGGTTCTTGAGCTGGAATCTTCAGAAGATGCCCAGGCTGAGATCCAGATGTGGATGGTTTTTGAGCTTGGGGATGCTCAGATCTGTGACTGAGGCTTCTCCCATTCCTGGCTGGAATTCCCAAGGCCTGCAGCATCCTCGTCCTGCAGGACACACAGGGTGCCCAGAGCCTGACCCCAACCTTGCCCTGACCTCTCCCAGCCCCGTGGGGCCACACCAGTTGGAAGGGCCCTGGCATCCTCTTCTGAGCACTCCCAACTCAAATTTTGCTGCCCTGCTCATCAGTGGCAGTGGTTTGGGGAAGATTAGGAATATTTGAGGCACAGACAGGCAATCCACTGCCAAATACTTTGGCTCCAGCACCAAAGGATGGAGCCAAAACAAGTTTGGTGATAGCTGGGCAGAGTACAATGAACAAAAGGGGCTCTATGGTGAGACGACACAAAAGTAAATTGGGCAAAACCTTTCCACAGTTTCAGCCTGTGTGGCAAACACCTCGAATCACAAAATCTGCTGGCTTATTTTTATGAACAGAAAAGGCTTCCTGCTTAAAAGGTTAGACAGAAATTTAAAAGGCAACTTGCAATGAAAGCCAAGTTGAGAAAAAGAGGAAAAGAATCCAAGAGGCATCCCCTGAGGAGAGGAGAGAGCACAGCAATGTGGCCATCAGCCACTCATGTGTCAAGAACAGATGATCTGCCCATCATAATTAAAGAGAGAGACTTGAAAAAAAAACCAAAAAAAACCCCACAAGGAAGCAGCAGGTGCCAGAAAAACTTGAGTGGAGCGGGAGCTGCTGGCTCAGACACGGGGAAGGAGGGGACGAGGGGCAGGAGAGGCAGCTCCCAGCAGGGACAGCCACCCTGAGCTGAGCTCTGCCTCGCCCTGTGATTAATGGCCCCGACACACAAAGCACCGGCTGCGACCAGGAGCCATCCTCCTAATGCATGTCACAAACTTCATAATTCCACTTGGAACGAGACAACAGCAAGTTAAATTCCTGGATCACTGTCACCGTGTCACTTACAGAAGGAGTTGCACCGGGGAGCAGTTGGCTATTGGAGTAATTTGAATGGAAATGTCAGTTTTCACAACCTGTGATTTGAGGTGAGTGCCCTGCTATTCTACAGCAGCTCTGTCAGGCTGAGTGCTCGCTGCCACCCCCCCTCACGTCCCAGCCTCCTCCTGCCACCCACTGCACCAAAAAAATTCACATTTCCTCCTCTGCAACACCTGCAATGCCAGCGAGGAACAGCTTGTGGGGGTGAACGTTCCCTGGGTCCTCCCCTGTCCTGGCTGGATTTTAATCCTGATTTTTTTACTCAGGCAAAGGCACGTGCTTCAAAACCTCCCCAAAAGAGTGAGTTGTTCCTGAACAAATTGATTAATTGAGACTCACACTGACCTCTGGGTTTTGTCTGAGTAAGGACTTCTGAACATGGTCAATATGTCTTACTGCTAAATACTTGCAGGAGTTGCTACAATGAGGTTGTACACATCTTGTACACCTCTGTGACAGGTTCAGTCAATTCCTGACACTGTAAGGGGAAAAAAATGCTGTGCAGAAGTACCTGTCCTTCAGCACCACCTTTGTGTGTGTTATATACACATTAATCCAGATGTTGTGGTGTTTGAGAGGCCACACATCCACTGCAAACCTTGGGCACTGCTCTGTCTCCAGTGGTTCAGGAGGAAATGGAGTTAAATCAGCATGGCTGGCAAGCAAAAACACTCAAAAGTTTAACTTCAATCACTTAACATCAGTTTATAAGGATTTATAAGGATCCAAACACAGTATTCCCACAGTTTTACTAAATTTCAGCCTCTGTGAAAACACCAGAATTGCATAGAATCATAAAATCCTGGATGGGGCAGCCACAGCTGCTCTGGACACCCTGTGCCAGGGCCTGCCCACCCTGCCAGGGAACAATTCCTGCCCAAAATCCCACCCAGCCCTGCCCTCTGGCTCTGGGAGCCATTCCCTGTGTCCTGGCACTGCAGGCCCTCTGAGCTGTCTCTCCAACTGCAGAGCTGACCTAAACCCAACAGAAAATAAAAGCAGGGAACACTGACTCTGAGAAATCCGGCTCACAGGATGGAAAATGGGAGGTGAGAGCCCAAGGGCACCACTGGCACCCCTTGTCCAGCCAGCCTGCAGGAAAACCAGCACTCAGCCCTGAGAAGGGCTGCTCAGACAGATCCCACACAGGTAACTCAGTCCTGCTGATCCCTCCTGGAGGCTGAGCTGGAGCAGGAATTGTTTTGTGTCCCTGCTCTGTGCAGAGAGCTCAGGAGCTCTGAATATGAAACCTAAAACTGCCCAGCAAACCAGCCCAGAATCTGAAAATATAAAAGCTCAAACCTAAGGCATCACTGCATCTGCAATTTTTAAAAAAGGAGAAATTGAGCTGAGAAATCCCTTGGATGGCAGCTGCTCTTGGCTGAGTTCTGGTACTGGACAGCAGCAATGGGATGAGTTCTTTTGTGGGTTTCTCCTCCTTGGATGAGCAGGATGCTCTTTTTCAGAAACAATAAGAAGGTCTGTTCAAAAGCAGAGCTGTGACAGCAGGATATTTGGGCTTTGCCATCCTCCATAGGCAGGAGACAATAAAGAAATGATTTTGCTGTTTATACATTGCCCACGGTGCCACAGACGTTGGGGTATCTGCAGGCAAAGCGAAGCCCAATTACCACTATTATTTTTCCTTTGAAAGGAGTGGTTTCCTGAGTCAGTAAATCCAGGGGTTTTTCTTATTCTTTCATGCCAAACACAAACACGTCGGGAGAAAACCACGTCTACAAAACGCGCAGCGGAAGAAACGGAAAACAAGCCAAATTTAGATTTTTGCCTGCAGGACAATTGACAAACCACGACGCTTTCCTGGCTTCAAAACAGCTCCTTAGATCACAGGTGGTTGGATCTGAAAGGGTAGAAAGCAAAGCTGTCTCCTTCCAGTGTCTCCTCGGCAGCCTCCTGACTTTTATGTGTGCCCGGGCAGGGGAGCCTGGATCCTGTTGCAACACTCTGTTGGACTATAAACCAATGATATTTGCTTTACCTGTGCACTATCTTCCATACAACAAAACAACATTTACATCTGGGATCAATTTGCTTGAAATTAAAGTGCAGCTGCTATATCTCTTCTGCATCAAAAGTGTGGTGTTAAGGCTATAACACACAGACAGTTACACATTACTCGGCATTGTAATATTTAGATTTGTGTCATTTTCCATCTGAGGTAAAAAGCATCTTTAAATAAATGAGTGATCTTAGACTACATATTTTATGGGCTGTGTACTCGGCGAGATATATCCACATTTGCAACGTGCATGTTCTGAGCTCCAATTGCCAACTGCGTGTTTAGGCCTTGAATTTTAATGCTTAAACAAAAACCTGGCATTGGGATAATTGGGGCTGTGTGCTCAGCAAAGTTCTGCTGTGCTTGTGCAAGAGGGCTGGAGGAGTTCTGTGGGTGCTCTCAGGTAAAAGGGCAATGCAGATATATTTCCTCCTCCTTAAAAGGTTTTGGGGTGACCTGATTGCAGCTTTCCAGGACCTAAAGGAGCTATGGGGAGGATGGAGAGAAATGATTTACAAGAGCCTGGAGTGCCAGGACAAGGGGGAATGGCTTGAAACTGAGAGTAGGTTTAGACTGGATAACCATGAACTATGGGGTTAGATGGGATTTTGGGCAGGAATTGTTCCCTGGAGGGTGGGATGGAATTCCCAGAGCAGCTGTGGCTGCCCCTGGATCCCTGGCAGTGTCCCAGGCCAGGCTGGACATTGGGGCTGGAGCAGCCTGGGACAGGGGGAGGTGTCCCTGCCCAGGGGCTGGAACTGGATGAGCTTCAAGGTCCCTTCCAATCCAAACCATTCCATGATTCTATAATTCTATTAACTACAACACTCCATTTTCTGAGGTCTGGCGACAATTTGGCTCTGGAGTTTCCAGCCAGTTTTACCCAACACTGCTCCCTCTTAGCTCTGTATTTTAATTCCTCCCCAGATCACCAAATTCAGCCTGATATTCTCATATTGTTTAACTGTCACTGGCAAGAAACAATTCAAAAGCCCTAAAAACTGTCCAGGATAAAAGGGCAGAGAGCAGGACAGCTCAGTGAAATCAAGCTCAATGGTTATGTAGGTCATCCCAAACACAGAATATTCTACCTGAAAGCACAACGTATTGGTTAAAACAAAAAACTGGACATGCAGCATTTCCAAGCTATCATTTCCTCCTGGCAGCTGCAATATTTTGTGTTCCAGTGAGGATGAATCAGATTTTTTCTGTAACAGTCAGAGAGAGGCTGCAGCCTCCGCTGGGCACTGCTCAACCCCGGCAGATGAGAGGCTGTAGGATCTCTACATCTTCTGCTCCAGCTTTGGCAAAAAAGGACTTTTCCAGAGCAATCCCGCAGTGGCTGACATGACATAAAGCTGTGAAAGACAGGATGCTGCTCATCCAAAAGAATCAGATTATGTACCTGGACTTTATCCGCTGCCTGGAGAAGAGAGACAACCAATTAGTCCAACACAGCTTCTTTGCCATGCCCAGGCTGGAAAACAGATTGAAGGGGTCAAAAACATTCAGAAGGCTCCACATGATCTGACATTTGCCTTGTCACAATTTTCCTGACAGCCAGAAGGTTGGAGACAGTCTGCTGGTCATCGGGAAGGGAAGACTGATTGCCGAGCCGGGCACCAGGAGCTGCTCAATTAACAGCCTGCTCCTCCTCAAAGCAGCCCCTTCTTCAGCAGCTCAGGCTGGGTTTAGGCTGCTCATTTTAGAGGATAAACAGGCTGTAAACAGCTGTGGGAGTGAGCAAACATGTCTGGAGTTTCCAGCCTCCTGATACTCCTGTGCAGACAGATGTGAGCTCCAAGCTGAGACACCCGGAGGTTCAAACCTCACTCCAGTCCCATCCTCTTCTGCACATGATGGTATTTGCACAATAATCTGCTGCAAAATGCAGTTTAAAGGCTGCAAAATGGTTCCAAGCCTGATAAATCAGCTTCATTTCAATTTTTGCTTTTATTTTCCAAGTTGATTTTGGCCCCACTTAAATAGAACTTTCAGCAGAATTAATTCTTTCTTTGTATGGGGTTTTTCTTAGCCTGGGACATGAGAGTGAGAACTCACCTCGTATCTATGCAGATGATACAGATATAGATCTATCTATCTATCTATCTATCTATCCATCTATCTATCTATCTATCTATCTATCTATCTATCTATCCATCTATCTATCTATCTATCTATCTATCTATCTATCTATCTATCTATCTATCTATCTATCTATCTATCTATCTATCTATCTATCTATCTATCTATCTATCTATCTATTTCATAGATAAAAATCAGTATAGTTTTCTATTTCCCCACTATTCTGTGATGAAATCCTTTCCTTTCTGCCACCCATCTGTCACAGCCACTGGGAACATCTGGGGTTCATCCTCCTCAGTTTTTTCACAGAAAGTAAAAAGCACAATAGCCCTGAGTCGTGTGTCCTGACAAAAATAGGATGTTTTGATAGGCAGAGATTGAGATTCTCTCTCCTAACCCACTTCTCCTGATGCTGCTCCGAACTGCAGCGTGGAGCTCTTGAAGAGGCTGGATCTTTGCTCACCAGTGATGGTCAAATCTTCTGATCCACTGGGTGGGTGCTTAGCATGGTAATATTTGGATAAAGGTTTGAAAAAACCCAGCCCAAATAAACCCTTCCAGTGCTCAAAGAGGGGTCCCCACCACACATTCTCCCTCCAAATTAATTTATACATTACATATATATTATTACACTCTCAGACCCTCTATATAATATATTTTACTGTTTATTTAAGTGAAGAAGGCTACACTTCAGAAAACCTTTCTAAAACAGCGAAAGCCACAACGGCTTAGCCCGAGGGGCTGCGTTAAGGCCAAATTTGTGCAGGTTCTAGATAAAAGCCTCGGAATTTGCTGCGTGTGCTCAGCACGGCCCCGGCCCTGCGGGGCCCTTTGGCAGCACCAGGTCCCTGTCCGGTGTCCCCGGGCGGGGCTGGGACATGAGCTCTGCCGGCTCTCCCCGAATTACAGCGGGGTCACCTCCCTGTGCTCCTCATTCCGGGGGCACCGGGAGCCGAAGGGGGCACAGGAGCTGCTTTCCAGCCACCCCAGCCCATTACCGAGGCACCGGCCCCGCTCCAAGTTTGCTACCGCGGCCCCGTCTGTAAATGATGCTCTGGAGCAGCAGCTCACGCTGCAATGTTCCAGTAATTCCGACAGAGCCCCGGAGCTCCTCAGGGCTCTGCACTTTGGGTGAGGTGACGACCTGGGTCCCTCACGGGAAAATTTTCTCTGAAGTAAAAATTAAAATGGTTTCGTGATGAACTTTTTGCTCGTGAGCACTTTGTTCAGACAGGACAAAGGGATTTGTTTTTTTCTGGGCACTATGAGGAAATTATTTC
This sequence comes from Thryothorus ludovicianus, assembly GCA_013397245.1. Classification (NCBI taxonomy): domain Eukaryota; kingdom Metazoa; phylum Chordata; class Aves; order Passeriformes; family Certhiidae; genus Thryothorus; species Thryothorus ludovicianus. The sequence goes on along the minus strand of VZTB01014702.1, from coordinate 34,704 downwards.
CTCCCACCAGTTATTTTGTGATTTAGCTACTGAAAGGCTGCTGTGTGCCCACTGCTCCCCAAAACTCAACCTGCGCTTGCCATGCTGATTGAAACCAATGTTGATTGGTATCAAAGGCACATAGATGTGTTTGATTCATAAAAGCAGAAATAAAGACCATGTTCGAGGCTTATGCTCCAAAAAATCATGGGCCATAATCAACACTGAACCTCCTGGAAAGTCTCAGCTGTGAGAACAAAGTTGTAGAAGCACAGAATCATGGAATGGTTTGGACTGGGAGGGACCTCAAAGCCCCTCCAGAGCCACCCCTGCCATGGCAGGGACCCCTCCCACTGTCCCAGGCTGCTCCAGCCCCAATGTCCAGCCTGGCCTGGGACACTGCCAGGGATCCAGGGGCAGCCTCAGCTGCTCTGGGCAATCAACAAAAACAATTTTCCAAAACACCCCAGGCTGCACCAATGGAAATACAATGGGTTTTCCTTTTGCTGTCCAGAGTTTGAAAGATTTTAGTCAAGTCTGGGTCCAAACCCACTCGAGATTCCCACTCCCTGCTGCTCCAGCCTCGGATCTGAGCAGGGCTGTGAGGGGCTGAGCGGAGCCGAATTCCAGATCCACTGGAATGCCCTACTTTGAAGTGAGAGACAAGATTCCGTGTGGAATTAGGTCATCCCGGCGCCCATCGGAAATGACAATTACATCATCGCGGGGTGGCTCATGCTCGGATAAAAGGGCTGCAGCTGTTTCCCTCGTCAGCGCCCTCGGGGTCACGCCGAGGGTTATTTTAATTAAACACAACCTCTCCCAGCCCGTCTGACCTCGCCTGGTGCCCAAATTGGGCTGAGCCCCATCCTGGGCTCGACCCTCACCTTCCTCCTCGTTCGCCCCACGCCAACCCAGCGAGCAGGAGCTCCCCTTTCATCTGCCCTGCTGCAATCTGCCAAGGATTCCAGCAGAAAGAAAAGCAATTCCACCTCAAATGACACCCCCGGCACTGGATGGGCTGCCCTGGCAGCTCGCAGCACCCACGGGCAGGACAGGGACGGAGCAGCGTCCCCTCTCCTGCTGGCTGGAGGGATCAATGCCGATTGATCCAGGAGGAGAGCCCGGGAGGAGCCCCCCACGCTCCCATCTCCGCCAGGAAAACTCGCGGCAACAAATAAAAAGCCCTGTTTAAAAATAACTAAATAAGACACTTAAAGAGGTTTTAAAAATTGATAACTCCACGCACGGGATCGATCTTAATTACTGCCCAGGTGGAACTTTTTTTTTTTGTGTCTTCTGGCTTTTTTCAGCACCAAACCTCACCAGCCATTAATGAGAAAGGTTAAGGGCTCGTTATCAATGTCCTTTCATCAGCCCGAGGCGCTGCCGGCGTCCCGCTCACGTCAATTCGCACCTCGCGGTCCAACCCCTGCATCCTGGGGCGACGGATGGAGCGCAGAGCCCCGGCCAGGCCGGGCTGGACACCTCCTCCGGCCAGAATGGACATCTCCTCCGGCCAGGCCGGGCTGGACACCTCCTCTGGCCAGAATGGACACCTCCTCCGGCCAGGCTGGACACCTCCTCCGGCCAGAATGGACATCTCCTCCGGCCAGGCTGGACACCTCCTCCGGCCAGAATGGACTGGGCACCTTCTCTGGCCAGGCTGGACTGGGAACCTCCTCCAGCTGGGCTGGACACCTCCTCCGGCCAGGCTGGACACCTC
>VZTB01014702.1:15964-29234 GCA_013397245.1 Thryothorus ludovicianus | reverse complement strand
CCCCTGTCCCTGTCCCTGTCCCTGTCCCTGTCCCTGTCCCTGTCCCTGTCCCTGTCCCTGTCCCTGTCCCTGTCCCTGTCCCTGTCCCTGTGCCTGTCCCTGTCCCTGTGTCCCTGTGCCCATCCATCCCTCCCTGTCCCTCTCCCCAGCCCTGTCCCTGACTGTCCCTGTCTCATCCCTTTTCTTGTCTGCCCCCTTCTTGTTCCTGTCCTGTCCCTGCCCTGTCCAGCCCTGTCCTGTCCCCTCGTTCCTGTCCCTGCCCATCCCCTCCTTGCCCCATCCCTGCCAGTCCCTGCCCACCCCAAATCTCTGACCCAGACCAGGATTTCACTCCCGAAATTGGCTTTTTTCCCTGGGAAAGGCATTACCCGCCCCAAACCCCTGTCCCCATCCCCACAAAAACAAAGTCACATCCCCAAAAAAGCCCTTTAAATACCAGAAAAAAAAACCCACGGAGGGATGCAAATGTGGGAAAGGTTAAAGTTGACGTTTGCTGCTGCCTGCTTTTGGTGGCAGCATGTATTAGAGAGATAAAAAAATAATAAAATACACCCAAACTGTACATATTATAAGGCCGTATTTTTATCTTGGGGTTCTGGTGACACGTACAAACCACTTGAGCTTTGCTTCTGTGGTTTATATCGCCACGAGAAACCCTTGATAAAAATACAGCTTTATATTGTACAGTGGGGTATAGTTTATTTTCCCCATATATCACACCCTGTGTTTTATTTATAAACAGACCCAAAGACACTTGCACATGTAAAGCAGGTTTTTTTATTGAAGTAATTCCAAGGTATCAATAATCCTGGATTAACTAACACATTGCCACACAATAATTTTTGGGGGGCAGCAATGGCATTTCTAAAGAGACATCCATGAAAATATGATAAAACACATAAAAAAATCAGTATTTCCATGTTACAATTTACGATTCCCATACTGGAAATTTCAGCTTCTGGTGGCTCGTACTCGCAGAGAACCCTGCTAAAACCACCTCAAAATTTAGCTTTAATGTCTCTTGAATCCTTCCAACAGAGAGGCTACGGGAAATAAAGCTTTGGAAAACAGAGAAATGCGGAAATCTGAAGGAAAACTCAAAATGATAAAGAAATGTCTGCTGATAAAGAAGCAACTATGATGAGCTTTTCAGTATTTTGCAGAATTTGGCTAATCAAACTGCTTATCCAAAATACACAATTTGTCAGCAACATCTCCTCCCCTGCTCTACGCAAAAAAAAAGAAGAAAAAAAAAATATTCCCATCTCCCCATCCAGAAAGAAAAGGGCAGGAGTAAGGGATTCAACAGCTGCTTGATTTTGCATAGATCTCTCTGTGCTCCCTGAACTCCTGCTCAGGTAAAACACCATTTAATGCCCCAAACTGGGGAGGGGGAGCTGGGCAGTGCCAGGCTGGGCCACTCTCCGCCAGCCAGACGCCTCCTGGGGGGAAGCTCCCACCTCACATTTGCCACGTCCCTCCCACTCCCTTATCCCTGCTTTAATGGACATTAAAAATAGAACAAAACCGGGCTGGAGATGGGAACAAAATCCATGCACAACAGGCCTGGATCGCTGTAGTCATTCTGCTGTAAAATGTAAAAACAAGAAAGGGCAGCCGAGCTGCCTCCCCCAGGACGCATCCCGCTTTTTTAATATAGCGGTGCCACCACACATTTCACTTTGGATGTTGCATTATATTTCTGTGTCACTCAAATATTTACCATTTTCCCGAGTTCTGCCGGGCTCTCCGAGAGCTTGTTACGAGCCCGTGAGCCGTGGCCGGTCAGCGGCCGCCAGCTTCTCCTTCTGCAGCTTCTCGTGGGACAGCAGCCACTCCTTCAGCAGCTGTCCCCCGCCGTAGCTGCCGCTGTCCCCGCTGCTGCGGATCACCCTGTGGCACGGGATGATGATGGGGATCTGCAAAACACCCCAGGATGCGGGAGGAGCGGGGGTGAGCCGGGAAGGACGGGACGGGAAGCTTGGCCCTGGTGGGGACCTGCCACGGGCTGGGCTCCCTGGGCTGGGCTTGGCCAGCCTCCGTGGGGCTGGGATTCCAGGAGGCTGCAGGGCCAGCAGCCCCAAATCAGCCCAAAATCCAGCAGCTGTGTGGCACTGGGCTCGCAGGGACACGGAGAGGCCACAGCAGGGCCACGCTCCTGACAGAGCACAGAGCCCAGCAGCACCCCTGGAGAGCACCCCAGCTCTCAGGAACAAACAGGCATGGACAGGAATTTTAATACGTAAGAATGATGTAAAGTCTTTGAAAGGATAAACCTGAGATATTAAATCCCATATATAAAAATCTTCCCTGCAGCACCAGGTTCTGCTGCCCTGCCCCAGCTGAGCCCTCAGTGCCCAGGGCGGGGCACGAAGCCTCACAGACCCAAAATGCACATGAGAACGATTTCAGTTGGGACACTGCGAGGGAATTGTTCCCTGGAGGGTGGGCAGGGCTGGCACAGGGTGCCCAGAGCAGCTGGGGCTGCCCCTGGATCCCTGGCAGTGTCCCAGGCCAGGCTGGACATTGGGACATTGGACACCCTGGGACAGGGAAAGGTGTCCCTGCCATGGCAGGGGTGGAATGGGATGAATTTTGGGGTCCCTTCCCACTCAACCCATTCTGGTATGCCATGATCATTCCAGGACTAGAAGATTTCTGGGAAAAAAATAGATTATTGAGACTGGATCCCAGTGCCTCAGCTCCCCAGCAGATCCTCCTCCTGCTCTAGCACCTCCACATTCACCCTGGAGAAATTCTCCGCAAGACCAAGGCACAATTTATTATTTAGCAGCAAGTCAATCCAAAATGGGTTGTGAATTTTTAAAACCTCCAACAGGAGAAGTTTGATTCCGACCTAAACCAATTTTAAGAACTCTTTTTTCCCCCCTCTCTGCCTATCTACTCCCTATCATTTATAACCACACGACAGATTCTGCAAAATCAATGCCAGAAGTTACATAATGGACTGATAATGCAGAGGGGAACATAAACGTGGGGTTTTTTTTATTTTTTTTTATTTTTTATTACAGGTGATTATCATAGCTGAAGTACACACCATAAAAACTGCAATACATCATCTCTAATCACGGGTGTGTTTTGGTAACTGCATAGTAATGGCATTGCAACGGTGGAGCTGGGACAACAACCACTCACCCAGAAGGGCAGTTCTCACTAATCTGGATATTTCCAGTCAAAAATTGTAATTTATTTCTGGGTAGACACGCAGACAAATTGCACACTTTACCCACATTTGTTTTAATCCCATTTAATCACACAGTTCAAGCACTGTGGTATATTTGAGCCCGGCATGCACAAACCCCAAAGTATCTGAGCAGCTACTGGCCAGACCATAAATTGAGAGGGGTTTATTTTGGGGTGTTCTTTCAGTTTACTTAACTAATTTCCATGCCTGAAATTTAAAATCTTAATCTCAGCCCACATTAAATGGGAATACACACAGGTGCTTATTGTTGATGTAGATTTAAATAAAAAAATGCTTCAAATATCTGCTTTATTTGGAGGTGGCAATGCCTCAAATGATTAATCCATCTGTGACAACTCCAGTGAGCACCAATAAAAGCTTTGCTCCATGCCAGGACATCCCACAGTTGGTTTATGACTTTTTCAAAGAAACTGGGGATTTTCTTTGCAAGTGTTTTTCTGGTTTGGGGTTTCTCTGCCTTCACCCTCCCCGCAGTTACTGCAGGAGGCTTGGCTTGAGTGACAAAGCCATAATAACACACTGTAAAACATCTCTGAGGTTCATTTGCAATCCTTTAAAAATACACACAGCAAAGCAGCAGACTTTGGTGGCAGGACTATAAATCTTGGTGGAGAAAAAAAAAGAAAAATGACTTTATTTTCAGATGTGGGGTCATGGATGATCCCTGGGTGGGTGCAGGACCTGTTCACAGCACAGGGAACTGGGGCTGAGCTGTCACCACCAAGAAAAAGAGGAGTTATGAAATTAATGCCACTTTTCCCATGCCCAGAATTAGGAATTCCATGCTGAGGTTGTCCCAACACAAGCACCCATCCTTCACCCTCCACAGCTCTGGATGTGGAAGTGGTGCAAGGACCATACCAGCGCTGTCATTTAAAAATATTGAATATTGCTTCGGTTTGGCTTAATTGTGGTGACAACGTTCAGCCTACTAAAATAATTAAACCTGCTAAAATTTATTAGGGCCCTAAGGACATTTTAGAGGGAGAACTACCCTAGTCTGGAGCTTTAATGCCTCAGCTACATTTAATGTAATTTTTATCAATAACCAAGCAGCTCATAATATTATAGCGCCGCTGAAATCTTCATGCTGTGAAATCTAATTCCTCTCCTCCACGAATCCATCACACACGCAGCCCCTACCTCAAACGCCATAAAACTTCCAAACCCAGAGATTTGTCTCCAACAAAAAAATAACATGAAGGAGCCCTCGGATCGATGCTGGAGTGCCTCTGATTCGGGCACCAGCTGAATATTCCCTCCAACTTCGCTTTTGTTCTTCTGGGTAGAGGCCCACAAGGGAAAGAGCTTGTTTTCACTCGCAGCCTCATCAATACCTAAATCCTGGTGAACAAGTGACACTGAGAAGCTGTAATCAATAGCTCCCTGTGCGTTTTTTCTTCTGGTCAAATGGTTCAGCACTACTGACAGCCCTGACACTCGGAACATGATGCTAAATCTTTATCAACAGCCATCGGGGTGAGTGGCAGAACAAGGCTGGGCCGGTCATTAACGCTCCTGGCCATCTGTGAATAAGGCAGCTCCTCCAGAATTTGTGTTTGTTTAGGAAAAAAAGTGGGGGGAAAGCTCCCTGCCCACAGCATCCATCAGTCTGAACTGCTTTTAGGAGGTTCTGGTGCTCTGGTTGGTCCCAGCGTTCAGTTTGAGGTGAGGGAATTGTCCCAGGAAGGGCTGGAGAGCTCCTGAATCCATAATGGGAACAGCTGAGGGGTCACACTGAGACACACTCAGCAAAACTCAGCCCTGTGGTTTGCTCGTGTCACAGAATCCCAGACTGGCTTGGGCTGGAAGGGACCTTCAGGATCACCCACTCCCACCCCCTGCTTTTTCTCCACCTCCTCCCCAGCAGAAACAAACCCTGTGATGTGACCCAGAGTCTCACTGGCCACCAAAGGAAGGAAAGGTATTGGGAATGAAACCAGGGAAAGGTTCTTCCCCAGAGAGTGCTGGCACTGCCCAGGCTCCCCAGGGAATGGGCCCCAGAGCCCCAGGAGTGTTTGAACAGCACTCCAGGGATGCCCAGGGTGGGATTTTGGGGTGTCTGTGCAGGACCAGGAGCTGGACTGGATGACCCAGTGGGTCCCTTCCAGCTGAGGACATTCCCTGATGAATGGATAAACACACAGGTATTTTTATGTGCCCACAGTGCTCCAGATCCACCCATCACGACTTTCTCACAAAAGCACGGCTGCTCCCCCAGTGTTCAAAACATTTTGGCTGAATATCCACGATTTAGCTCAGTGTTCTACCCGTGATTCAGGAAGGATTGGTGTAAGATCCTTGGTTTAGGACAGGGCTGTGCCCTGGCTGGGGTGAGCCCAAGAACAGCACAGTTGGAGAGGGCACAAACCCAGAGCAGGCAGCTCTGAGTGCTGTGATCAGACCACTGCAGATGTCTTATTTAAGGCACAGAACACTCATTTAGGATGGCCTTGGACTAATCAGCCCAACATTCTCCATTTCCCACGAGCTTCTGTGATTTCTTTTTGATCCTCCTCTACCAGTCTAATGAGATTTTTAATTGAACTTTATGGGTTCCCTTTGAGGACCACAGACCTTGCAATCAGTGTGAACCACAGCAAACTCTGGGAAGTCTCTCCTGTGAAAGGTGAGCCATCCCCACCCTGTCCTGGGCATAAACTGGGCCAGCTGCTGCTGGCACATCTCCCACGTTCTTGTAAAGCTGAAGGTCAGCCCAGGAATTATGTGAAGCATCCCAGCTGCAAGGGGAAACCTGTGGAATGCACAGTACCCAAATTAAAGACCAGGCCTTGATCATAGGAGAGAGAAACGTGCTGGAACTTGGTGGAGAAAGGTGAGATTGTGATTTTACCCAAGTGTTTGAGGGACAATGTGATGCCCAGCTCAGGGTTATTTCAAAGGGCCCTTTTTTGCTGGCCCTACCACCCTCACTAAATCAGATTTATCACAAATCCATCTACCATTGCTCCAAGCCCCATCCACAGTGGCCTCGAGCACTTCCAGGGATGGGTCTGGGGTTTGGGCTGAGGGTTTAGACCCTGGCTGGCTGTTGAGCAATCTCAGTCCTCTCAATATTTTCTTTAATCAGATTTCTATGGGGCGGCAACGTGGAGTTGCAAATTGGGTCAGAAAATGTGTTTTCGCAAGAGTTGACGGCTTTTATATATAGAAATAACAAAGGTGAGGGTTTTTTTTTTTTGCAGTGCCACATTTTATCTTTATCTTTCACCTCATGCATAAAATCCGTGTGCATTAGGCACAGCCAGCCTGCACATGATGGCTCACAGGCCAAGGACCACGGAGACATTTCTGTGGGAAATGTGAGGAGCAGGGAGCAGTTGCTCACACTGGAGTGCAAAAGGATGATGTGTGTGTGTGTGTGTGTGTGTGTGTGTTTGGATGTGGAATATGGATGGAATTTCAGATTACCTCCAGGAGATGAGCAATGGCAAAATTGTGGTTTGAGATGGGCAGGACTCTCATTACAGCACTGATTTTTTTTTTTTTTTTTTTTTTAATCATCAGCTTTCTATGATGAAATATTGAGGTGGTATTATATTAATACAGCTATTTTTCCCTACAGCTATACATTATTATCTATAACTATAGCTTAAAAATTTTCTGCTGGGGACAGAAACCACTGCAGCCACGGTATGGGCTGGGAAATGGCAATAATAACTAGGACCCCATTTAAAAAAATTGCAGGAGCTTTGCTGTATATTTTCAGAACTATTTTCATCCTTCCTCACAGGGGAAAAAGTAGGAATTTTCACACCACAACCTGCTGTTACTGCTACTTTGGATGCTGCTGCTCCACTGCAGCCTGAGGGCAAAGCTGGGTACATTTCTAGGCGATAGCAATTACATCTCCTTTTGCACAACACTGGATTGTTATTCTTTGAGAACTGTTTCCTGCAGGTTTGCATTGGATTGCCTCATCTTAATGTACACCAGATTATATTGGAAAGCATTCCATCATATTAAAATAGTTTGTATTGTCAAGTACAATGCGGGGTATTGACAAAACACTGCTTATAGGAGCTGCTTCTCAGGGAAAGCTGCTGGGAACAGCAGGGTGGGCTCAGAGCTTCACCCACCTCTGCAGTGGGGTGGCTCTGCCTGGCTGGTGCCACCCGTGGGGAATGAGATGGCCTTCAAGGTCCCTTCCAACCCAAATTGTCCTGGGGTTCTGAGATTCTGTGGGTGTGGGGATTGAGCTGCTCCTCAAACAGTGCAGGCACATCCAGCTGAGCCTGAACCCCCCGAGCCAGGATGGGGCTGGATACAGCACCCACTGAACACCTCACCAGCCTCAGACACCAACCCAGGGACTCCAGGGCACAAATACACCTGGGGAGATAAACCCAGGCAAGGAAAAGGGAAAACAGACACAGATCACTCAGCACAAGAAAATATCTTCCCCAAATCCACAGGCCTAACCTAGAGTGCTGCTCCCTCCAGCTGGATCAAATTCTGGCAACTCACCTCCAGAATCCCAGGCTGGTTTGGGTTGGAAGGGATCCTAAACTCATCCCATTCCATCCCCTGCCATGGGCAGGGACACCTCCCACTATCCCAGGGTGCTCCTGGCCTTGTTTAAAAATTGTATTTATGCCACAGTGGATGCACTGTTTTAGCACAACCAAAACCACCCGTAATCTGCCAGCTGGGGTCCATGTGGAAGATAAAAGTATTAAATTACCTAAAAACACGTAAAAAAGTTTGAGAACAACAAACTGCACGGAGGCTGGTGAGTAACAGGAGTGTTTCTCTTCCCAACCCAACCCCATAAATGGGAGGGCATAAATCACACTAAACTGGGCTGTGCATTATTGCTGATTAAAAACACTTACTGACCTTATTCCTCACGGCACACCAGTTTCCAGAGCAGATAAATTTAACCTGCTGACATTTAGCCCTCAGAGCTCTCCAGACCCAGCCTCCCCCAGCAGCTGGGGGCTGGAGGGTGCCCTGCACTCACCGGGTTGCTCCTCATGGCTCCCCCCACGGCTCTGGCTGCCCGCCTGTTGCCAGCCAGATCTGCCAGCTGCTTGTAGGAAACGGCCTCCCCAAACTTCACATCGTTCAGCAGCGTCCACAGCACCTGCCTGGTGAAGGAGTCTGCAAGGCAGAGGGAGAAAAAATGCTGGGGAAATTCAGATGGAACAGTCACAAAGCCCAGAGCAAAGCCAGGCCCAGTGGCAGGTTTCTGGTTTAAACTGGGACAGCCCCACACCCTGTCCTGCTGCTGTACCCTGCATGGCTACATTTAAATACATGATTATTAGAGAGAGAGCTTGGAGTAACTGATCACTATAAAAAAGGGATTTTAAGGCTTTGATTTCCTTGTATTTTTAATTTGCTTCGAGGACAATTATCCTGTTAGCTCGTACAATGTGGCTTTTCCCATTAAATTGCCGGAGTACAAATTAGCATCGAGTCAAATTAAAAGGGAAGGAATAAGTGGCTGTACCTATCTGACAAAGGCCTGGCATCTCCAGCTAATTTCCAACTTCAGCTGGGACGTGGCAGAGACGCCCTAGAGCCAGCACACTCCGAATTATCCTGGCTGCCTGCATTTCATAGTGGGGACCCCCGAGCTACTGCTCAGCACTGCCAAGGGTAAGGACTGGCTGTGACCTTGAATGTCCTGCACATCCTTAATGATACAGGAAAAAAAAATATATAATGTACCGGCCATTATTTTAATTTTAATTCGGCAGCAAATTGCTTTAAGTGTTCCAATTGCTGGAATAATGAAGAAGCAAATGCATTAGGAGAGGCTTTCTCTGGCATCTCGGGGTGTTAGCCAGCCCAGGATTGTTCCAAGGAAGGGAAAGGGAGAGTCCTGTTTGGATCTGAGTTGGGTTGAACACCTCTTGCTCTTCCAAGGCACTTGGAAAAGCTCTGAGGAGCTAACTCGTGGGTGATTTACTGAGAGGAGGGAGCTGGTGCCTAAAAAAGGGGAAAAAAAGGAGAAGAGACCCCTTCCCTCAGCTGGGAGCCTCAACCTCCTGCTCTGGCAAAGAAATAAACTGATTAAAAACATTTTATTTCTTTAATTGTCAAAAAAGACATTGATTACCTTCTGTAGGAAGGGAAAGAAATGTGATTTTGTTCTTAAAGGAAACCCATACGGCGTTATGTGTGTGTTAAATAATAAAAATCACTTCTTAACTGAAGGGAATGATAATCACTTCATTGAAAAAATCTGTTTAGTCTTTATTATAACATTAAGCAAATTAAACATCAGCATAATCCAGGTGATACGAGAAAAGGGTCATCAAAGAAATTAACTTTGTTGTTCATTAATTTACATGGATTAGTAGAGGGCAAAGAGATAGCAAATCTGCTCTAGTTTTTTATGATATAATTTCAAACTGTACACCATTTGTGGCAGTAGGGTGACTTTGGGGTTAATCAGACTGATTTGTCCTTTTAATTGCTTTCTATTCAAAGAAAATTCATTAGATAATGTTCTCTTCAAAATTCATGAATCAATTTAACTGAAGAAACCACATTAACAGCTTTGGGTTCATTAGCACAAGCAGTTGTGTTACTGGCTGATTGCTACCAGGGTTTCCTTAGGCAAACAGATTTTGTTTACTGTGATTCCTTCACAGAGGTTTATTCCAAATCAAACTGGCCCTTATTAATTTCTTTAACCTTGTTTTAATCTGGCAGGATTAGCTTTAACCCCCCTGCTCAGGGGTCTTGGGGAGTCACTGCCCAATGGCATCTTTCACATCACCAACACCCAGTCCAGAAAATCCCTTTTTTACCCTCAGCTCTGGCAGGTTGGGATGGACCTGAAACTTTTGGGAACCTGTTGGAATGAGGGAGAAAAATGAGGAAAGTGCACCTGGACAGGGAGCAGCTGAGGGAGGATGGGGCAGCTCCAGAGAGCCAAGGGATGCCCAAATTGCCCAAATTGCCCAGGCCAGGCTGGCACAGGGACAGGATCATCCTCCTCTCACACACAGGGACACAGATTATCCTCTTGCCAGAGCCCCTGGGCATTTTCACAGGAGAAACCCACACCCCTGCTCCCACACCAAACTCTCGTGGAGTGAGGAGTCCCAAAGAACAAACCACTGAGCAATCGTGCCCCTCGTTCTGGAAATGTGCCTGAAAACTCCATTTCATCCTGCAGGAAGCATGAGTCAGGTGAGGCAGTGCCAAATCCTGTTTTTAAACTGCAAGGCAGAGCTCCCCCTGAGCACAACCTGCCCAGGTGAGGTGCCTGAACTTTCCCCATTTCCACCGCACACCAATGAATGTGTTCATTTTGGTTTAGGGTAAATCTGGGAAGAAATTTTTGGATGGGGTTTTTTTAGGAAGTCAATTTGGACGGCCCCTCCCTCCAGTTGGTTTGGGAAAGAAAAAATTTTTTTGGAGGAAAGTGGAAAAAATTTGTTTATTTGGTAAGTAAAGTACTTTTTATCATAATAAATGAATAATAATAAAAAACAAAACTTTTCAATGCTTTGTAGAGATGACAAATTGAGAAAGTTTTTTTTTGTGGGTTGTAGTTTAGCTGTTGTTAGTTTTTTTGATGTTGTGAAATGCTGTGGTTCAGGCCACAATATTTAACATTTTTTGCTGTTAAATATCCTTATGAAGTGCTGTAAAACCCCCACGTAAAAGCCAGCACTCAGGAATTCTCTGAGAACTCCATGTCCTGGGGAGGCTGATGCCAGCAGAGCCATGGCTGAGCTGAGCAGTGCACGGGAGGTTTTGTCCCTCCTGTGCCCCCACCTGCACGTGGGGTCAGCAAAAACCCCTCCAGGTGAGCCCCTGGCCACCTCCACCCCCCCAGTGCTCCAAGCTCTGTCCCACTGGGCACTCCCAGGGCAGCCACAGCTCCTCTGGCAATTCCATCCATCCCCTGCCCACCCTCACGGGGAAGAACATTTCCAGATAAATGACCCTGAACCTGTTAATGCTCAGAGGTCGCTCCTGCCAGCCCACTGGACCCTCATCCCAGACAAACACGTTAAATCCGTGGGGATAATGGAGAGAAAATCAATTGTACTTCAACACCAGCTGTATTGTAACTTTTAACAGTGTAACTGAAGGTGGGAATTAGTCCAAAGAAATGAAATCATACACTTCTAACGAATAATCGTGGAATTATGGAATGGTCTGGGTTGGAAGGGATCTTAAAAATCACTTCATTCCTTGCCATGGGCAGGGACACCTTCCACTAAATAATATCTATTATACATTATTAGCATAAATATATATGTTTGTATCTAATCTCTAGCAAAGGTTTTTGGTGCTGCTGAGGGGCTCAGTCCCTTCCTGTCCCCTCTGTATCCCACCCTGGGGTCAGAGAGCTTCAGAAAACCCCACAGCCTGATTTTCCATCCTTTTAAATCTCTCTGGTTAAGAGGAATTAAAGGCAGACTGGTTTTTCCTTCGCCTCAACACTGATTTCTGGGAATGTTAGTTTTTGTTTGTCGTGTTGGTTTATTTTAGTGTTTTTTTTCCCTGCTTTTCTTTTTGTTTATTTGTTTTTCCCCCAGAGTTTTGCAAATGCAGAGACAGTTATAAACACTTGCTCCTCCTCAGCAGCTTTTTCACAGCCTGCCTGGGGTACTACACAGACAACTTTTCTTGGTTTTTTTTCACTCATTGGTTCTCACTTATTACTAATAGTAAAAAAAAACCCCAAAACATTCAAGCACGACAGTTCAAAATTGCCCAAATCTGTCCAGAGAACAGCAGTTCCCCCTGCAGCAGCAGCTCCCACCTGAGCCAGAAAACCCAAACTGGCTCTTGGACCTGAAGAAACAGATTCACCCTCAAACTGCAGAACCTTTCCTGACACAGGCAATGGTGAAAACCATTAATCCAAGCAAGAGAGCAGATTTTTAGCAATTTTGAGACTTCTTTATTATTAAAGCCATGTTAAACCTTTCACCCTACCCTAGACCGACCTGGCAAGCGATATGTGAAGAGATAATTCAAATGTTTTGCCCTTTTCATGAGGCTGCTCCACCCCTGGAAGTGTCCAAGGCAAGGCAGGACAGGGCTTGGAGCACTCTGGGACAGAGGAAGGTGTCAGCCCACGGCAGGGTTGGCTCTGGGTGGAATTTAAGGTCCCTTCCAGCCCAAACCAGGCTGTGAGCCCATGGGATATCAGGCACTTTTATTAAGATTTTATGTATTGCCTGTGCATATATGTTTGCAAAACGTGCTATAATAAAACAGAACCACGACCATAATGTACAAACTTGCTGCCTGTCTGCATCACTTCAGTGAAAAGTGGACCAAAGTGTTTCCTTTTAGCACCTTGAGCATTCAGGCTGGCTCACACTGAGGGTGAGCTGCATTAAATCCCAATTAATGGGAGCTGTGCTTTAACACAGTTTTACACACGGTTCCCTCAGATTGCTGAGGGGGCTGTGGGGCCAAATTCTATCCTTGGAAGCAAGGAACTCTCCCTGGACCTCATCCAGCTTTATTTCTGCAGTTAAACTCCCTGGAAGTCAGGGGGTGTTCAACATGAGCACTAACTGATATTCTGACCCATTTTTTCACACAATACCTCAAGAGCAGTTTACTACAACTTGCAGGAGCGGGTGGAATTTTAGAGCTGATGGAAACGTGGAGTTGGATGCTCAGCAGTGGCCCCTGGACATCGCTGTCCGTGGGAGCTCCCCTGGATTCCCACTTGCAAACCCATTCCCAAATTTCCAAACCCAGCCCCAAACTTCCAAACCCAGCCCCAAACTTCTAAACCCAACCCCAAATTTCCAAACTCAGCCCCAAACTTCCAAACCCAAACTTCCAAACCCAGCCCCAAACTTCTAAACCTAACCCCAAACTTCCAGACTCAAAACCAAGCTTCCAAACCCAGACTTCCAAATCCAAAATTCCAAACCCAACCCCAAACTTCCAACCCCAAACCCAAACAAGGTTTTATTCAAACCACGACTCCCTCGACATCAGCAGCTCCACCTCAGCTCAACATTCATGCCAGACTTGGAAAGCCAGGACAGGCCATCCCTAGCCAGGCTGGGGCTGGATTTGGGA
>VZTB01014702.1:5964-10964 GCA_013397245.1 Thryothorus ludovicianus | reverse complement strand
CTGGCTTCAGTCTCAAAGTTAAGGTGTGTTTTTGCTTTTTCTTGCTTTTTTTCTTTTTTTTTCTTTTAAGGAGTATGTACTTAAGCAGCCAACAGAACAACTGGGAAGAGGGGAAGTGTGATCCCATGGAGTCACTCAGCCTCTTGACTGATCCCGGTGCCATCACACAGCGCTGCTCAAATGAACTGCAACTGGAATTCCCGAGATCCAAATTATTTAAACAGACATCCTGGAAGCAAACAGAGGAGCAGTCCTGCCAGTGACCCCTGATGGGATTTCAGAGATTCCAGGTTGCTCAATTAACAGGCTGCCCTAAAATCAGTGCCTTGCTTGGAGGAAGTTCTCACAGGTAACCTGCCAGGAGAGGAGGAGTCTGAGAAGGCACAGGCAGAAATTTGGGGAAAGAGAAGCGGCTGGGGTTGGGGAAACACCCCAACCCTGCACCTCCCAAAGCATGATTTGATCTTCCAAAGCATCTAAAGAATATTACAGGGATTTTCCTCAGCTGAAAAGGTTCACAGCCACACATTTACCTGATGTTACAGCCCCGTTGTTTTACATAAACCTGCAGCATCAGGAAAATCCTCCTCACGCTTCGCAAGCCGCCACAAAAAAGAGGCTGCTCTTCATCCCGTGCTCTCCTGCCAAACCCAATGAAGTCAGCACAGGCACAACATGTTTATACAACATTAAGGGTTCACGTTAAGCTGAAAGCAAGGAGGAAATTTGACTTTCAGATTGACAAATGAAGAGTGCTCGTGTATTCTGGAGCCTGCAACAAAGGAGCCGGTTGCGTTCTCGCCCGCCGCGGATCCCTAACAAACCCTCCTCCCTGGAAGGATGGTCAGAGCTAAGGTCACAGCACCCTCCATCTGCATTTCAGATCTTGACTTTTGTTGGCTTTACTACTTCTTTTGGCATTAAATATGAATGATGTTCCCCGAAACATTTGGAACGTTAATTATGAGGAAATAAACGTAGGAAAGCGCGGGGCTCCGGTCATTGTTCACCTACGGAACGACAACCAGGAGCTTCCAGCAAAGTGCTAAAATATAAAAGGGTGATGTTCATTCATGTATTGGTCCAAGCTGCAGCACTATAAAGTACATCAAAAGGTGTTAATGGTTTCAATATTTATCTGCTGCAGGGAAGCACTCTAAAAAGAAGACAGAAAAAAATTTCTGCTAATGGCTGTGTCTCTCCATTAAAATGAAAAGCTTAATGCATCTTATAATCAGAGGACAATTTGCAAATCATTAAGAGAAATGTAAAATTCCATTAAAATACAAATCAAGAGTCCCTCACTGGACTAATAATCTTTTTGATATTATTTTGCATTTCACTATTTCTGTTCCCAATATCCAGGCACCACAAATGATCAGTTCTTGAACATGCTATTTACCACAGCCTACTTCTTTAACGAGAGACTGAGAGAAGTATAATCTGCTATTCAGAGCAGGTACTAATGAAGAATTCCATATATTCTGAAATTTAATTAAAACCCCAAAGATTTCAAATTAGATGCAATTTGAAATGCCTGGGGCAGAAATACATGCACTTGCGTGGCAAGGGTATCACGCTGAAAGTTGATACCGTAATTGGTCTTGATGTATTTTTGTGTTGCCAGGCTGAAGCACAGAACTCATAACCATATAAAAATTCTCTGTAGATTACCTGCTCATTGAAAATGCCATCACTCAGGTAGTTCTCTACTAAATTACCATGCTACTAAAATGCACAAAGTGATTCGAAGAGAAGAGTGGCACAGCTGGTCGACGCTGCCAATGAGTTATGCATGCGTCGACGCTGCCTTTTTTCTTAGTAAAATATGCTCAGTTGAATATTAAAATATAATTGGCATTCAACCTAAGTAGCTTAAACCATTTTGTTATCTTCTTTTAAACCGATTTGGCTCCTCCACAGTTATTTTCGAGGATGCGATTCACAAACTAATGACACCATCACATTCAGCTAGATTTGTACTATTTTACATTTGTCATAAATAGGGACAATTTCTACAGCCTTCTAGGGATGTCCTTTAATACTGGCTCCTCTTGAACATCAAAGGCCCAATTCATGGGGAAAAAAGAAAGAAAGGAAAAAAAGGAGTGTGCCATTTATGTTGTTCTTGCATATTTTATTCTGAGAAGAGTGTGGGATGCAAATTTCTAGTGAAAAGTGTGTTTTTCCAGTTAAGTGAGACCTTGTTTCTCCCTGAATAAAATGGTCAGCAAACAAACTGGTCAGGAGATGTGGCAAAACATCTTGGAAATGGGTCAGAAAGGGGCATCCTTAGGTCAAGAAGCAGCAAAATACCTTTATGATAAAATTTTTTCCCTCAGACAAATTTATTTATGTGCCTTATATAAAGGCTGTCAGAAATGTCACTAGATTGTCATTTCCCGAAAAAAAATTAACAATATTACTTAGAAACGAGGTGCTCACCATAGTAACAGTCCCATTAAGCACATTACCTTTGAAACACCAAACAGGTTAAATGCATATGAGTATTGATGGCATTTCCTATCGATATGAGGGTTTTAAGTAAACTTGCCTGAAAGTTCATTAATAAAAGGGGTGGGGGAGGCTGTATTTATAAAACCCTTTCCTTTTATCTTGATTGCACGGGTTTTTATTAAGGAGGGGTGCAAAGGTTACGTGGGGCTGCATGTGTGGCAAGCCAGCCAACAAATCAAAGGAAAAATGAATTAAATTAAACTTATTCCTCACAGGTCTGCAGTGAGAGCAGGTGCTGAGGTCTGGGGCTCTGGGTGAAGATGAGCACACGACTCTAGATAAAGAAGTCATTTTCCTACACTGGTGGGGTTTTTCCACCTTCAATTCTTTCCTTTTAATCTAAATCTCATCTACAAGCAGCAATGTCAAAAGTTACCGGGTTGGTCAAAATGTTTCTTAGATCAGGGTCAACTGATTCCCTTTATTTCATGGGGAGGAAAGGGATGTGATTTTGAACAAATTCACTTTATAAAGAAGCCTCACATGCAGGTGGCTTTTAGAGCTGCTGATTTTGCCCTGATTTTGGTCCAACTGCAGTTCTGTGCCAATTTTTATCATGGAATCATGGAATGGTTTGGGTTGGAAGGGACCTTAAAGCCCACCCAGTGCCACCTCTGCCATGGCAGGGACCCCTCCCACTGTCCCAGAGTGCTCCAGCCTGGCCTTGGACACTGCCAGGGATCCAGGGGCAGCCACAGCTGCTCTGGGAATTCCATCCCATCCCCTCACTGGGAAGAATTCCTTCCCAGCACCCCATGACACAAACTCTTTCTTTCTAAACAAAAATTTGGAATAATTTCAAAATCCACACTCCTCTGCAGCTGTTTCAGAGTGTTGAATATTGAAAATCCTCAAATTCTCTGAGAAAAGTACAAATATTGCCATAGCACAGGTGAACACTGGCTGTGGACTCTCAACCCACTTTTAGGTAAAACCTCTATTTATAAAATGCTGCTTTATTCTAATTATGGCCTGCCTGGAATAATGTTAAGAATAGTGGCAAGAAAGGCTTGTCCTGCTGGAAATACAATTAATTTTTTAAAATAACTGACCCTTTCACTGCTTTCCCATGACAGGACAGACACTCTCTCCAGTCTTAGACTCTTCCAAGGTCACATCAGTGATGGACACCCTGAAAGGCTCCACCAAAACCCCATCAATTTGGAATCAGTGCCGCCAAAAAGGAAATTTGCACCTAAGAGGGCCTGAATTGTCCTAAATAGCCCCCACTTGGCAGACAATTTATTCTATGAACTTCAATAAAAGCATTTAAGATACACGTGGGCTTCCACTGGAAATCATGGGAATTTTGGTTTGAATTCAACAGAAATTGGGTTAGGAATTTTGCAGATATTTCTGTCCAGAAAGCATTTGTATTGATTTTTTTTTTGTTTGTTTGTTTAGTTTTATTTTTAAATACATATAGTTGATAGAAAGCAATGGGCCAACTGGGCTGGAAAAAGAATTACAGGTATAAAAGTAACTGGGCTATTTTGGGGTTTTGCTGTTTCCATTTTTGAAGGTTGGAGAGGATTGATTTCTATTTGCAGAAAATTGTAGGAAAGTATTGGATTGTAAAAATCCATTAAATGTCTCACAAAACAGTGACTTTCTGCTTATCAAAACTCCTCTCACATGAAATGGTAATAAAAGAAGATGCCAGTCTCTGGAATTTGAATTTTGAGTTGGCAGACAGAAATAGGAAAGCTTGTCAGCTCCCTGCACTTGAATCTGCCATGTCCAGATATGTGAAGTACGAACGTTTCCGAGCAGATTATTTCATATTTAACACTTTCTAAAAGCCTAAATAGAAATGTATTTGCATGTCTGATGAAGCTCAAGGGTTGAGAAAGGGAAAATCAGAAACATTTCTCAACTTTTTTTCCTTTAATGAATTGAACCTCTAGTACCAAATTAAGAGAATTTCACGAATTGAAGCAAAAACCAGGGGCAAAAATGACATTTTGTATTTGCCTAGGAAAGGGCAAGTCCTGCCTCCTCCTCAGCAAGGGAACAGAGCAGCTCAAGACTGCAAAATATAAACACAGAATCCCATGATTTGTGTTTGACGGGACCTCAAAGCTCATCCAGTCCCACACAAGGTCACCTTTCCCTGTCCCAGGGGGCTCCAGCCCCAATGTCCAGCCTGGCCTGGGACACTGCCAGGGATCCAGGGGCAGCCACAGCTGCTCTGGGAATGCCATCCCACCCTGCCAGGGAACAATTCCTGCCCCATCTCCCATCTGTCCATGTCTCTGGCAGTTTATAGAACCTGGTGGATTCCCACTTTCCTAGAGAAATTAACTGAATTCTCCATTTTTACTGGAAATGGGGGAACCATGGGGACATGACACTGGGACACCTGGTCTCCCTGTTGGCCGAGTATGCTGCTTTTCCTATGAAGGATGGTTATGCTTTAACCATAAATATGTATCTATATCTTATATATATCTGTATCTATCTATCTATCTGTATCTTATCTA
>VZTB01014698.1:1905-19853 GCA_013397245.1 Thryothorus ludovicianus | reverse complement strand
TCTTATGGCACAGAGAGGTTGTATGGCTAAAGGGTACACAAGAAATTTTCCCAACATCTTCCTTTTCTCCATACGTTTATTGCTCCTCTATTAAGAATTCTGGGGTCTTCAGTCTAGGCTGATCAAAAAATTCTGTCTCCCTACCTCTTTTAATATTGATCTCTGTCTTTTACAGCTTTGTAATGCTTTCCCAGGTGGAGTTACCCTCTTGCTTTCTTACTTGCAGAACAGGACCCCCTTTTCTGTGAGTAACAGTATCTAAAAAAAACAACTCCCAATTGTTGAGGATATGGGGAAGTGCTTTGCAATGAATTTTGAGAGTGCATATGGTGTGGGACTTCGGACCCACTACTTGGAAGTGCAGTAAATTTATTTGGATGTTACTGCTCTCTGAGTTTTGCTGTCAGAGACTCTATGCTATTAAGGTAAAGAGGAGGCTTTCTGGATGTGCACCAGTATGCTAGAGTTAGTGTAACTAATTGTACTGCTTACTGCAAATATTCCCTTTCTTTATACTCAGGACAAAATCTTTCATTAATATCTGATCCAGTCTACATCAAACAATTACCCATTGCCCAAAGAAGATTGCAAGACTTGCTTTTTATTTCTTCAACATTGAAAGTGATTTTTTGAATGCAGAGAATGCCAACTGATTAAAGAGGAGCAAGGGTTTCCAGTGACAGAAAGGTGTGTAAGGGCAGAATCAGTGTAGACTCTTAAAGCAGGACAGAGTTTAGTGGTGTATCAAAGGATGGATGTTAAGTACTAGGTAATGAATCCATTTAAATGATTGAGGGAAAAACATACCCCAGTTGCTTAAGTCCAGCTTGTCAAATTCAGCAGGAATTTTTAAATGGGGCTGAATCCGACATACGATTTGTTTTCTTAATACTATCATGAATGAGCTTCTACAGAATCAGGATGTAAGCATATATATCATTGAGCCTTTTCATGTGCAAATTATTGATTTATCTTTAAACTATTGAAAAGTCCGAAAACATTTGGCCCAGAAGATAAATCATGGCTCTGCCACAGTCTCTGCTGTGACCTGAGGGCAGTCGTTTTATCTCCTCAGTTTTTGTCCCCTCTGTAAAATGGTGATAAGAGCATTTTCTTACCTTATAATGGAGCAGTGATGATAAATATTAAGGATTATGACACCCTTAAACACTGTGCTGATGGAGGCCATTAAGCACCTTAGACTTATTAGCAGCCTTCTGTTCATTGGCTGCCTTTCCAAATTATTGAGCATTTTTAATTTTTCCCCAAGTAAACTCGAGGAAATGAGTTAATAAGGATTAATAAATGAACTCTGCAAAATATTACCATTAAACTGCATTGTGTTTTCTGAATTATGTAATGGGATATTTTGTATCTTCAGTTTATATCAGCGTACCTGTTCTTCTTCCCTGCTTCCTTCAATGATTGTAAGCTCGAAGACAGGGAGAAAAGGTTACAAAATTCAGGCCCACTGATTTGGACCATATTCCAGGATATCTACAAGGCAGCACTGCAACTGTTCTTTATTCCAGCACCCAGAGAAAGTTTGCTGCATTGCAGGGAGCGTTCCTGTCTCTCACATCTCTGCTTCTGGCCAGTTTGACCCCTTCTTGCTCCCTAGGCCAGATCATTCCTCAGTCATCAATTACCACTGCTGAGCATTTTCCCTGCACAAGCAGCCAGTTATCTCTACTCACATTAAACACGTATGAAATAGTTACAGTATGGAAGGAAAAAGGGGATGGGAGAATGAAAATGTGTTTCCGGTTGAGAAGCTGCTTGAAGAAGTGAATACTCAAGATGAGACACAGGAAGTTGCCACAAAGAAGTAGTCAGGTCTTTACCGATTGTACAAGCAGCAAAAATTTTGGTCCTCTTTGTGGAGAAAATATAGTAGCTGACTGTATTTTCTGCATCTCACAACAGCCCTTGGGATATGGTAGGTTCTGTTAGGCTGGAGGTCAAATTTCTACTATCTGCTTTTGCTGTTTCCCTGAGATGTCACCTACAGGGTGCAATGTGTCCATAATTCAAATTTCTTTTCACAGATTATATGCTTTTTTTTCTTTTTCTTTCTCAGAGGAACAAAACACAGAAACACAGAGAGTGTGAACAAAATTGGGTTCATTATTGAGGTGTCTCAAGACCAGGTTGGAAGGTGACCCTGTCCATGGCAGAGAGATTGGAATGAGTTGAGCTTTAAGGTCCCTTCCCATCCAAATCATTCTGTGATCCTGTAATCTGTGATATTTTAGGTCAATATTAATATTGAGTTAGTCAGTCAAGAGCTGTATTTTATATGCAGGAGGGCTTTTTGTGCAGCACTGAGTCAGCATTTGACAATGGAAAGGTCAAGGTTAGTTGTTGAACTGCTTTCTAGAGACCGCATTTGGGATAAGTGACATTTTCCTCCTGTATCAAAACATCTAATTTTTTGAAAAGCATTCTTTTTTCCATATCACACCCAAGGAAGGTTAAAAATTCAGTAACCAACTTTCTCCATTTTCCAGTAAGAGAAAAAAAACCAGCTGTCTGTTGTATCATTTATTATTTATCATTTACCTGTGTTTGCCATCTGGGGCTGGCAATCTGAAATATTTCTAGAAGTACGTTTGGGATAGGAAGGATGAGTCAGATTGCTTTTAGCAGCCCAGACTATATGTGTTGCTGGAACTGAGTTTAAAGACCTCTGTATACAACCATCCTGTAGATGTGTTTATCTGGGCATGTCAAGTAGAGTAGTGATAGTGTCATTGCCTTTCTCTGGTGTTAATTAACAAAGCTGAGTTGCTCAGGTTGATTACAGTATCTATAGCTTTTCAAAGAGTTAAATTCGGATGTAAATTAACTCCTGTGTCCTTAGTTATGGGACTGTGTTTGTACCCATTGAGGTTGCTGTAATGATCTCTGGGAAATACACAGATAGCAGCAGCTTGCTTTATGTTTGTTAAAAAGAAAATTTATTCTGGGCAAGTATGGGGTCTTGAAAATAATATATCTACAAAATGAGATAGTTAATTTTAAAGGTAAAAAATGGAGGATGCAATGTCACAGCTACGGCTTCACTGTAACATTGTTTTAAGTCAGTCTTACAAGTGACACAGACACGTTATGAAGACTCTATCCCTGGAGATGTTGAGAAACCATCTGGGCATGGCCCTGAGCAGCCAGCTCAAGGTGTCCCTACTTGAGCAGAGGAGGGTGGACCAACTTACTTCCAAAGGACCCTCCCCACCTCAACCACTTATGGTTTCTTTAGTCTTCTACTTTTATCAACAACTAATCTGATTTCATTATCCTTTTCTAATTTTAATCAAATTCTTACTCAAATATATAATGGCTTTAATGGCTGGCTGTGAGTTCAGGGATGTGCCAGAGGATTGCATG
The DNA here is from genome assembly GCA_013397245.1 of Thryothorus ludovicianus. NCBI lineage: Eukaryota > Metazoa > Chordata > Aves > Passeriformes > Certhiidae > Thryothorus > Thryothorus ludovicianus. The sequence continues at coordinate 16,466 of VZTB01014698.1, read as the reverse complement.
AATAGCTTAAAGTGTATCTTTGAGATGGAATTGCCAAAATTAATTTTCAGAGGTCTTACAATAATCTTGCAGCAGGAAAGTTTTGATGAAGAGATCCTGGAGGCAAAATACTAAAACCAAGAGGTGGTTATCCCACTTTTTTCTATGGTGTGGCAAGATAACTTGTATAATTATAATGACAAAAATAATTGTATAGTGACAACTTCTGCAATAGTGGTGCTAGTCTCCATAAAAAGGATTTTGAGTCAGATCCTGTAGTCACAATTTAGAATTATAAAAGAAAGACCAGAAAGGTTCCTTGCAGTTCATATCTGTGATGTAAATGCAGCTTCAGACTTAAGCTAGCTTTTTCAAAAGCAGCTGTGGTGGAGAAGGTAAGTCAGGCAGTGCACAGAAATCCCCACAGGTTGCTTAGATATTTCTTAGTAGACTTCTAAAGCTTTACTCATAAGAAGCAGGTCCAGGGAAAGGTGAGTGGCAGAAGAGAAGTCTTTCTCTGGATGCATCTTCATCTGGGACACAGAGGGCTCATCTGAATTAGCACAACATGTACGTTCTCTAGCACGGGCTTGCAGCTGCAACGGGGAAGTATTTTGGCTTTAGCTTCCTCTAAGCTTTGTAATAATCTATTCCCACTCCCTGCTACTGAACACAAGTTTTAGCTGTTGCTGCTGCTGTTTCCTGCCACACTGTCCCTCGCACTGCTGCTGCCATCAATCCGCATTGCACTGACATTCACATGCCCCGTGATAACATGGAGTGGTCAAAGATCCTGTCTCCCTGTGCGCCACAGTGTGGACTTGCTCCTATCTAAGACAGGATAATCCTAACTATTAGTGTTGTTTGCCAAAAGGTTTATATAACAGATGTAGAGCAAAGGCACAGAAACACACATACAAACACTCACACTCACACTCACACACACACACACACACACACACACACACTCACACACACACTCACACACACACGCACACATACACGCACCATTATGGCAGGGATTGTCAGAACAATGGTGAAGGGAGGATGGTTCACAGGACTGGAGTAGCTCACAGGCACAGCTACATCTGTTCAAAAAGCAACTAACGCCTCTCTGTGAATATGCTTTATTTTCAGCTTGTCATCATGGCTGGGACTGTCCTGCTCGACTACTACTTTGAGTACACTGACACTTTCCAGGTGCATATGCAGGGTTTCTTCTGTCAGGATGGCAATTTGATGAAACCATACCCTGGGACAGAGGATGAGAGCTTCATTTCACCACTTGTGCTGTACTGTGTGCTGGCTTCAACTCCGACAGTGATTGTGAGTATGAGGAATTATTTGAAATCCCCATGACCTCTTCATAAATAATAACAATAGTCTGTGATATCTTTGTCCCCTTTCCTCTCTGTTCAGCTGTAAAAGATTTACACTTAGCTGGATCTCTGTTTTGCCTCAACCTAATATGATCATCGTCAGTTATCTCCAAAAGTAATTATCCTAAGATATTCATAATGCAAGACTGAGGGTTAGATCTTGTTAAGCCTTTTACAATAGCTTGCTTACTTCACTGATTTGTTGTGAATTTCCTGGGCTCCAGAAAGCTCTAATGCAAAGGTATTACTGGAAATAAGAAATCAAAGCTGGAAATAAGAAAACAAAAGCTGAAGTAAAAGCCAGGTCAGATGTGCAGTATATCCAGGATTATTTCCTGCTATATTAAAAGGACTGTTGAATGGACTTATAAGGCTTAGATAAGGAGAAAGATGTTAAATACTAAGAAAAACATGAATACTGTTTCCTTTTTGTTTAAAATCTCTTTCTTTTTCACAGTTGCTTAATTTTTTTTACCTGATTTTCTTCACTATTCAGCCAGTAAACTGCAATGCAGTGGTTTAGCAGATGTAAATATTCCATTAGCTGAGTACATACACTGCCAAAAAATTTATTGCAGTCACTGGTTAGCAAAACTTCAGTCCTTTTCCATTTTCCACACACAGAAAGTTGCATGTTTCACCAACAGCCCCAGCTTTGCTGATTTTATAATTACTTTTATAAATTCCTGTCAGATTGTGTTTATGGACTTTGTTTCATTTCTTTCTCTTTATTTCTTCCCAGTTATTATTTATTTCTTATATTAATTTTGCTTTTCATCCCTTTCAGAAGTTGATTAAAGCTGTAGATTATATATTCATTTTTAAATAGTGAGTTCTCCACCATAGTCTATTTTAAGTTTTGTTCTGCAGTAATTTTAGTGCATCAAATCATGCTTTTGTCACAGAATGTGGTAATAAGTGTGAAATGGATCTGCAGAAGAGGTTAAAGCTTTTAGTACAGGACACTTTCTGAAAATAGCCAGGTGTTTTGAAGTGGATTATCATGAGTTTACAAAATACATCTGCAGAAACAGTTATTTTGTGTATTGGATCTTGCTGGATGTCAAGGCTTTCATTTTACTGTTACAGTGATAGACTATTTGAAAATGAAAAAAAAACCCAAACCACCACATTTTGGAACACCCCCATCAACATAGTGCCAATGTTCAGGGATGTAGCTTTCACAAATGCTTTTTGTAAAGGTAGATGGAGGGTCACAACCAGGTCTTGATTCCAGATCAATGACATTTAGAGGGAGGTTTGTCCCTTGATTGCTGATAAAAAGTTGGGTAATGACTGTTGCTCTTTATTTGGATCCTCTGTTTAAATCTTTGCTCTGCCAAAGTTTGATGCTAGCCTTTCATGTTTTGCTCCACTGGATCAGCATTTCTTTGCTTTTTAATAACTTAAGAAGCTTTTCTTAATTACTGTTCCTTATGAAAAGCTGGAGTCTTGACTTGGCAGTGCTGAGTCAGACTTTACAATCTTGAAGCCCTTTCTAATTTGTAGCTTCCATAGCCCATGTTAAACACAAAGAACGAAAGGCTGTAGTGAATATCATGTAAGGTTGTTGGGTGCTGAAGAGACCTTCACCTTAGTGCACTGTGGAGCTGGACTGTATGAGCTAACCCATCCAATGCAAACTGTGCAGAAATGCTAGCCTGGGTCCATAAGGACAGTCATCACCCTGTGTGAATGGATCCAGGCTGGATATAACTGGTAAAGTCTGTGCTGGTCTGTGCTGTCCTGTTACATTGGATACATTGCTCCACACAGAGAAGATATGGTCAGGGTCGGTGCAGTGCTCTTGCCACCGTGCTTAGCACCAGTGATCTCTAGGTACAACCTCAAGGAGACAGCAGGTCAAACTTCCCTGGCAAAACATTTTTATTTCCATTTCTAATATAGTATTTATTAGTGCAATGTTTAATAATTTTTAAAATTATTTATATCACTACATTGTATTATTAATACATAGTTCAATTATTTAATGTCCTATTACTTAATATTGAGCTAATCTTTAAACGGCATATGTCAGAAGTATGTTTCTCTGTCATCATGACTGGTGCTCATCACAATATCTTTATAGGAGTAACTTCACTTTATTTCTCATTCTCACCTTTTCCTGAGAGACCTTTTCCTCTTTATACAGTATTTTCACACTTTGCTTCAGTTTGTAGCTAAGTCTGCAGACCAATTTTTGGCAACGGTTATCAGTAAGAAGTAAAGATAGAGATATAGAAATGAGATAGAAAGTAAGCTCAGATTCTCCCTAAACTCTGTATAGCACTTCCCTTTTGGTTAGTCCACTAAGAGTGTTGAGTATCCCCATGTATCATCCTGTACCCAAATGGGTGCTGCCTCTCACTCCTGTCCACAACCCAGGAAGAGACATTTAATCCAATTGAATGTCCCAGGGATTTCAGTGCAAGAATCAAACACAGCCATTTCTATTCAGACCATGATGATTTGTATGCTTTTAAAAAACTCTCCAAAAACCTCCACACAAACAAAAGAACCCACACAACTGTACAGCATGGGAGGGAGCATTGTGTGCATTCAGTGTCAATTAAGATGTAGATTTATTTCCTACACTTTACACTCAGGAAGAATCACCAACATTGTGCAGCTCCACTACAAAGACATGACTTAAGTCAAAGTTAATGCCAGTTCCTCCTTGCAATTATTTGTCTTCTCTACACAACACTTACCACTTCACTTCCTAATGGCAAAATGGTTGATTTGTCAAATGGTTGGTTTGATGTGGGAACAAACTTGATCTCTCTGTGTTGTCTTCACACTACCATTGTCCTGACCCCTTGTGACATGAGAGGAATTATTGCTGGTGGAATCTAGCAGCAACAAGGTACTAGCTCATGTGGAAATATCCTAGGGACCTGTACAAGCTCCCTTACCTGAGCCACAAGCAGCATTAAGTGCAGTCCTGTGTTCTTAGTTCTGGGGAGGACTCAAAGCCATGATTCATCATAGTTTTGAGATGTTACAGTGCTTGCAAGCCAAAAAGGACATCTTTGTGAAATTAATGGAATATCTTTGTATCTCTGTCATTTGGCTACAACAGTGGGCATGGGTGGGAAATGAATGCATGTGTTTTATTTCCAAGAGCACTTTACAGACGTGGTGCTGTGGGTTGGTACCACTGTATCTGCGTTTCCCTGCACTTTTAGTGGTAAAATAAATGTGACTGGCCTGGTTTTATGTAGTTTTGATCATTATTTTGAAACATTTCCCTAAAATATTCTGTGATGACTCCATCACATTTATCTGTGTCCCTGAAGACCAGCTTTCCTTCTTACAAGCTGACTGCAAAGCAGCCAATTCCCCAGCCTTCCAGAGTTCACTGCTGCCTGCTCTGCTCCAGCCAATGTGATTTATCTACCCACCCAAGAGCAGCAGAGAGGCTTAGGAACAGAGCCAGTTCACTGAAATTAACAGTGCCAGAAAGTTTCAAGGGCACTCTTCTCACTGTTCTTCGTAACCTTAAAGTGAACAGAAAGTGCCACTACCATTTTCACACAAACTTCAGTTATTTCCTTCTGTTTCCAGGTTGGAAGTAGCAGCCTACATGTAATCTGTTAACTGTCCATTGGTACTGATTTGTGCAAAGGAGTATTTGTCTTCAAATAGTGTTGGAATCAGTCAAACAGAACCAGTTGGATTATGAATTAGAAGCTGAATTACAGTGTTGATCTGAAGAAAGAGGAAATTGTTCCAGCTTCTCTCTACAATCTGCACATACCTCTCAAACATCAGGAAAATCATTCTTCTAGATGGTTCTCCTATTCTGTCTTGACTCTTGGCTTTGGCTTAGCACAGTCACGTTACTACAGTGATTTATTTCACTGTAAAAGAAGATAGGAAATGATACCCTGTGGCTGATTCCCATGTGGCTGCCCAGCAACAGATGCAGGTGTTACAGAGATTGAATGAGGCCAAATTACTAAATTTTCAAGAGCCAGATTGATAAAAAGAATCAACAGGGTTTATTCTGCAACTCGAATTACAATCCTTTTGCCAGCCGCAATAGAATTGGACAACGTTCGAACGTTGGGTGAATTCAGATCTGTGCCCCTGTCGCATCAGACCGGTGAAATTCACAAAAGTCTGGTCTGAAAGTTCATATTTTATACTATTTTTTTAGCCTGGGGCTAGAGTTCCTTTTGTCCTTTTCTTTCCTTCCAAATATTCATGTGATGTTTATTGCCATTCGATGTCAGAGGAACAGCCATGTCCGAAGTGTGCTTTGAATACCTACGCCGTCTTTGGTCCCATGTCCGGAGTTCTAGGATTTGTGTCGCTTCCTGGGCTCGCCGCACCTGAATAGACAGATATCTCCTCCGGAGAGCAGAGAGCAAGGGGAGGGGGGGAAGGGAAAAGGGGACGGGATGGGAAAGGCTTTGCATCTGAATCTCCTACACCTGGGAAGAGTGAGATCTTCTCAGGGGAAGTCCTCCAGAGGGAAATCCTCCACAGTGATATAATACCCTGTTTGCTGGTGTGGCCACGGTAGTTTATCGGGTGCTTATGTGTGGTGATTTAATTGTAAATTAGAGCTGGCTTTCTGGTACTGTATCTGTTTAGTGCTTTCCTAATCCCTCTGTGAAATCTTTTTTTGTGACTTTTATTCTTTTTGTTACTTTCACCCAACTGTAAGCCCAAATATAACTAATCTATTTCATAACCCAAATTGTTACATGAACGAATTTGATAGACTATATCTATTACACCAGGAAAACAAAAACCGTCTGACGTAGCTCAGAGCTCTATTAAAGAAGCTCCTTTGAGCTTTTTCAGGCAGGAATCATAAGGCTCTGCTAGTGATGGTACTGCCAGGAGGTGCCACAGCATGCTACCCACCACGCTTCACCCCTGTGCTGGCAACAGCAGGCTGTCCTCTGCCAGAGGTGACTTGCCTTTCTTTTCTGGAATCTTGCCAGGGCTCAGGTTGTGAGTTGGTGAATGAGGAGCTGGGATACAAAGGAGTGTGAGGCAAAGGTGTGTCCAGTGTAAATGTTTATATCTGCTATTTGCACACCATTCTGTATGAATAAAAATGTATCTTTCTTGGTTTGGTGCAACACTTTCAGGCACTTCAATTGACAGTATCTCTGGGACCTTGTGGTGGTCCCAGACATATGCCAGTTTGTGGAGGGCTGTGGAAAATGTGTGTTCTCTTCATTAGAACTTCAGTAGAATTCTTCTAGACACTTTTACCACAGTGTATTAGGTTTTTGAGCACAACACTATAAGGCAGTTCTGGGTTTTGAGCAGGCTAGAACATAAATTGTGGATTTCAACTCTTTTAAACTGAAATAAAGAAAAAAACTAAAACATCAAAGCAATTTTCTTGTTCTGGAAAAGTACTTACAACTGTTCTTTGCTATTGTTTTCATTCAACAACAACAACCACTCACTCCAAAACAGAATGAGGTGAGTAATTGAATGCAGATTAAACCCACTGAGTTTGTATCCTTGGAAAATTAAAAGTGAGCTGGCATTGCAACATTCAGCAGCAGACACTGCTTTATTGCCTTGCATAGTTTTGCAAATACAGTATTGATTCCTAGGGGCTGAGAACACCTGTCCAAGGTGTGATGGCAAAGATAAGAGAGCATCTCAGGGAGCTCTCAGCTGGTCCCTGGTCATCAGGAATATCAATGATAGTGATCTTATCAGGGAAAACCTCTGCTTGCCCAGGTAGGCTTGGGTAAGGCCACTCACTCTCTGTGGATCACAGCAGAAAACCTATATCCAGCGGAGGGTGTTGAAACAGACCTCAGCAGCCCCTTGCCTTTTAAGGTGCCTTTGCTCAATATAAATATTGCTAAGTGTTTGCCACCACCTGGGTTTGACCATGGAGTGTCTCAGTTTCACAGTGTCAATACTGGATCCTGAGGGTAGCAGATAGGATGGTGGATCAATATTCCTCAGAGGCTAAGGCTAAATGTGAGGGAGATGTAAGGAATAATGGAATTCACAGCAGTAAGTGAAAGTTAATAAAAGCCATGCTCTTAGTGGGGACTTTGGAGAAGAGGGAAACAATTTGCAAGGGACAACAGCTTCAAAAAATGAAATGGATTAAAAATTAAGCAAACTTTAACAATGAGGGTAGGCAAACACTGGAGCAGTGGCTGTGAGATCTCCATCCTTGAAGACATGAACTCCTGTGTACAGCCTGAAGAATATCCCTCTCCTGACTGCAGCTGTTCTGATACAAGTGTCAGGGACATCACAGTGCAAAAGGGCAAAACTGCTTTTGGCCCAGCTGAAGCCTGAATGTTGATGGAACACCCTGTGGAATATTTTGCAAAGGTCACCTTTTGTTGAACAGTTATGCTTCGCCCTGGGAGAGAGTATGGAGTCATGCTGAAACTGACTGAAGTTGAGAGCCCCACAACCCTCATCTGCTGCTATTCTCTGTTTTTGAGTGCTCTGCATATGGCTTGTCTCATAGTCAGTGCCTTCTTCATATCCGCTCTTCCTCTTGGCAGCTGTTTGAATGCTGGANTTATCGAGTTTATTTGGACTCAGGGCGGTTCCCCCACCTCCTTGCCGTGTGTCTGCCTATCAGCCACTCAGAGCACCGGCTGGTCAACTGGTCAGAGCAAGGAGCTAAGCTAGTGCACTCGTTTATAAGGAGAGGTGGGGAAAAGGGAAAGGGTTAAGGGTGGACCAGTGGGGGGGTTCCGGGTGTGACTTAGCCTGCTGAATGACACCCCATGCATCTAATCACCCCGGGAGAGTAGGGGGTTTCCACCACAGCAGCCTATCCCTCGACCCCCTCCAGAGAACTTTCCAGACTTTGGGGAAGGGTCTCAAAGTGATAGACGTGCAACCAGGGAGGGGAAAGATCAGGGGGAAACCAAAGGGAGAGAATATGGGGGTACACAGAATGAACCAAGTAATGGGAACATTATAAAACAATTCAGTTAATAAAAATCTTTTAAAACACACCGCTACATAGGTTATTTTGATTTGTGATGTTAAAAATGCAGTCGCATGCATCCTTGCACAGGATTTGGGAAATGTTGTATGGCTTGCTGAAACCTGTCCAGAACTGAGAGCAGTGACATCCCAAGATCTAGGTTCATTTTTGTTTGCTGCACATTTTTGTTTGTAATAGCATGTCTCTGTGTGGGGTTTCAGTGTAGAAAGCCATGTTAAAAAGGACTGGCTGTGTCACAAGAGCGCCGTTAGAGTAAGCAAGATGGATTTAAAATCTCACAGAAATCAGAATAATGTTACTTTAATACCTAGGAAAGAAAGACAGGTTGTGTCTGCATTTCACATAATCCTCCCTTATATAGGAACTCTGTTGTCTTGCAGTGATGGGAAATGACATCACTTGTTCTTTTTTTATGAAAAGCAGCAGAAGGAAGTAACTTTCACAGAGAGACAGGCTTGAGGCAGTTCCAAACTGTGAGCACAGTGGTGCATCCTGCATCTTACCCATTCACTTTGATAGTGCTCCTCCTTCTTTAACCATGTGGAATTGCAGCTGAAATTAAAATGGTGGGAACTTTCACAGTATCAGGAAAATTAATCCACAAACACTAGAGATTTATGTCCAAGAAGGAGACAGAGGAGTCCTTTTACGTTATTTGAATAAAGAGAGAAGCCATGGGGCATTTCCCCTGGAGTATCTCCAATTTTTTGAGGACGCAGCCTCCATTTTANAAATGAGTAACAGCCTTCTCAAGCCCCCTGTTAGGTCTGGGCAAAGTTCGAGCACATTATCAATCCACACTCTGAGCAACAGACAGCAGTGACATGCCCTTATATGGTCATACAAGCCCTTGCAGCAAACAGTCTTTGCCCAAAACTTTGCATGTTTTTTTTTATACATAAAAGTGAGTACAAATCATAATTATTTGTTACAAAAGGGGCAAAAATACATACTCTTTCACTTATATCCAATATCCAATTTCATTTATCAGCAAATTACCTACAGTTTGTTTTCAAGGCAAATACATTTTTTCCATTCATCAATCTGTGGAATCCTTCACATTGTTTCTTTTATCTCTCCGTGCTAGTTTTATCACAGCTTGTTTGAAAAGACAAATCATTCCTCTCTCAGTGAACCCTAGTGTTCACTGGAAGTGTGAAAAAATTACAAAAGTATTGTTTCCATGTTTGTCACCAGTGAGTGAGTGAGTGATTGAGTGAATGAGTGAGTAAGTGAAGGGGAGACAGGAGGGCTGAGTGTCACCAAAACTGCAGGAAAAACAAAACCCTCCAACAACATTTTTAGTGTTAGAGAATCAAGGCATTACTTTATTTCTGGCCAGGATGTTGTTCTGGCCACGATGTGCAGCAGAAATAATTTCATTCTCACATAACCTGGGTGTGCAAATTCAGAAACTTAATACAGTCAAAACCCATAGATATTCATTGGTTTAATGTTCATTGGTTCCAAATGACATAGTTCTTAATATTTGTTTTCCTATTCCTTACATATATCTTCACCTCTGATGCTAATTAGGTCCTCATTCTTCTCTCTCCTTTCCCAGACCAGAGGTGTTGTTTGGAGTGGATGATCTATAATGGCCCTTGTTGGCCACTGATGGCTGTTATCTTTTGTGTATCTTTGCTGCCCCCAGTCTGTTGAGATGCTAAGCTCATCAGGCCTTCACCTGGTGGGACAATGCCCAGGAAAGAAACTCTAATTCTTTTCCCCGGGTACAAAAGCGAACACGTTTTGGTCTTGATGATATCAAAGGTCTTTTCCAACCTAGTTCATTCTGTGATTCTGTGAAAACTGACTAAAGTTATAAAATTTTTAAAAATTATAATTAAGATATTTTCCAACATGGGATGCAACCTCTGCCAACAGCAGTGGGACAGCAAGGAGGCAGTCTGAGAAGATCCTACTGGAGAAGTGAGATGAGCAGCTTGAATTGAAGTGAATCTGTAGTGGATTTTCAAGGAGAAGAAAATAGGAGGGACTGGGGCAGTGTGACTGGAGCAGAGGAGGAAGATGATTGTGGCACTCTACATGCACAGGAGTTTGGAGAAACATGCTACTGTTCTGCAACCATCTCTTGATTGTCCCAGAGACACATTCCTGGATAGTTTATTTTAGTTTATCCTCACAGAAACTGGTCTTCTTGACGTTTACTTTTTTTTTTTAATTTTTGTTTTTTGGAACAAAATTGTGCAAATGATCCTTTGTGTGAGCTTATCAGAAAGTGCTATAGGAAAAGAAAGAATTCCATGTTCCTTTAAAGGCAATACTTCCATTATTTTGCTTATTAAATTGATAATTATATTTACAAAGTGTTGGTAATCTGTACAGGAGAGCAGGGAGTATCAGGTGCTAATGCTGTGCTGAGAATTTGAAAGGAGAAGATGAGACATTTCACTGCCTGAAAATGTCAGATGAATGATTATCATGGATAAAAGACTGTTGAAGAGGAAAATGGACAGATAATTTTATCATCTCCTGGGTCAGGATGAGCCAGGAAATAAGTGTGTGCAGCAGAGGGCTTTGAGAACTGGTCATTGAGGGGCAGTATTTGGAGACACTGCCAGGGAAGGCATGGAAAATGGAAGTTTTTGCACTGGAGAGGTTTAAATCAGCAGAGGAAAAATGACTGCTGGGTAGGTACTTTCATTCCTACAATCCATACTGAGGCTTTGGGTCACCCTTGTATTTTTCACCTGCTAGTAATAAGAAGTTGAATGTGAACAGGAGTTCTCAAGCAGTATGTTCTCAGTGTTTGGTTTTTACAGCTAGGTGCTTGGCATTCAGCCAAGAGCACATCTACTGTGCTTGGAGACACTCTTTATATAACTTTTCTGTTGCATCAGCCTATTGCAAATTCATTTTTTCCACAAAACTATTTTACATATTCCAGGAATTGTTTTGCATGGCCCCTCCTTGGGTCCACCTTTTTAGAGTATGCACATTTCTTGGTTGTGGTTTTTAGTCCATTCTTATTATCACTTCCAGCTTGGGCTTTGGTCTACTTTCTTCAGACAGCAGGTGCTGGTAGCTGGTGCATCAGTAGCAGGGGTCCTCATCATATATTCAGTGGATGTTATCCTGACCAAGCAGACAGTTCATAAGTATATCAGCTATTCCACCATTATGTCTAAGTTCAGTTAACAGCAAAAAAAAAGCAACGGAAAAAGCAAACAAAAATCCTACATCTTTATAGCAAAGTTACTTTAGTCTTACACATACAGCTCTCATCTTAATATTTACGAAAAGCCAATATTATAACATGTATTTATAACAGTGTAGATGAGCTGTTATTGCATTCAGGAAATAAAGAACAAAAGCAGATCCAGGGCACTACCTTTGTTTCCCTATTATCTACACCATGCCAGACTGCAGATCACTTGTACGTTCAATCCAGTGCAATTCTCCTGACATTTCTACTGCCTAATTGATCCAGTATGATACCGAAGTTCATTAACCTTGCACTGTTTTCCCAAATGGAAGTAAAAGAGCTTTGCTTGCCGTTTTCCTTTTCCAAGCATATTTAGATGCAGAGTCTATATTTAGTTCTATCAGCTATTGAACTGAGTTGCAACCACTCCATGCTGATTCTGTTTTGGTAGGAGCTGAGGTACTCAATAGTGTGCATGATTGATTCTAGGAGCCCAGCTGGACAACTTGGCTGGATGTGGACCCTGCTCATGCTGCATCATCAGGGTTTAAATCATGAGAATCAGTGGAATTTGATTTCAGAAATTCCTAGGGAAAAAAAAAACAAGTTCTTTGAGAGCTATTCAGACAACATTCAACTGCAAACAGATAGATTAGATTTCAGAATCAGGTGTCCAATTCCCCATTGAATGTTTAGGAAACAGCAAGGCTGACTTTCTAGAGAGCCTGTAATAAGCGTTTAAGAAAACAAATTACAGCAACTAAATTCAGTGCCAGAGATGACATGACAAGAATGGGCCAGTTATACTGAATCACTTTTTATCTCCACAAAAAACACAGCTGGATTGCCACATACCTAAACTCTGCATAAAATTGAAGGCAGAACTCGTTTAAAAAAAGAAAATTTTGAAGTGTTAAGTTATAGGAAATCTGAAATAATTCTGCTTAAATCAGTGGAATGGAATTGAACAGATTTACAGCCTGGCAAAATTTACTCCTAAATCTAAGTGGAACTAATCTATGCATATGGGACTTGCTAGGAATATGCCAGACAGCTAGATATATAGAAAGAAAGATGGGAATTGAAGCAGGAAAGTACTCAGTTAACTTCTCATTGAAAGGGACCTCAAAGATGGATGTATTGTTACAGGAGGACTATTAGTATGTTTTATACCTGAGTCTCATATTTGAAAAGTTTAGCATATTTTAAAGTCAAGTAGCCCTTATGTTCATAGAGTAGAATTCCCTCTACTGTGAATTGTCTCTTAGTGTGTATGTTCAGCCCTCCTCAGAGAAAGAGCCAAGGCAGTAATTCAAACTTCTGAACATTATAATAATTCAAATAATTCAAATAATTCAAAAAATAAATGGTTTGAAACAGTGTCGCTTTCAAACTGCTTTGGTGCAGATGGTCTTTTTCTTAATTCCCAGCCCCATCATTAGTGAGCTGAAATTACTGAACTGCTTGCCAATTCTGTTACGAGCAGATGGAGTGAAATGGCATAAAGGCAATATTTCAGTGCAACTCCCCTCTAGATGCCGTTATTGACATGCATTTTACAGCCCCACATCTCTTGCCATCAGTGGGTAGAATTATAAAGAGATTGAGTCTACTTGGCTTGAATGTCAATAATCAATAAGGATGCACATCTGGCTCAATAAGGATAAATTGTAGCCCTTGAAACAACACAACATTCCAGCAGTCAGAATGAACTAAAGTGACTTCCTTGACATTTATATGTATACATTCCTCTCTGTGTTTGTGCCACCCTGTGTGTGCATACACAGACATTTCTGTTATGTATTTCTCCGACTGTTCCCTAACACTATGGATTTTTTTGGTGAATGTCCTGTGAAAATTAAATTAATAATTTTGAGTGCTCCTTCTTAAAAGCTAATTTCTTCCACTTCAGGTGTTGTTTTCTTTTTTTTTAAAGACTTTAATTATAAACTCTCTATTTCTAAAAGAGCCCCAGTTTTCCTCTCCAAAGCCTGCTGACAGAACATGATAGGTGATATTTTCATAGGTTCCTGCTACATGTGGACCATCATTGCCTCTAAAGCCTGTGATTAAATTCTGTCCAGGTTTATTGTGGGTAGATAGGCCTCAGTGCAACAGAACTAAATTAGTTCTAAGTGACAAAGAAATAACGATCCTACTGCTATTGGAAGCAACTATTACATTTATGAAAAGCATTGAATGTTCAGATCATACAAAATATATAATACATAAGTGCAGCTAACATCATGATCACTTCGTTTTTGATAATAGAACATATTGTCTAATATTGTTCTTTCTCACAGCATTTTAATAACAACAGTCCTTGGCTATTATCAACATTTCTGCTCTGCTACTGCCTACAGCCCTTGATTAGCTCCATGGTCACCCAGCTATTGGTGTTTGCGACATACACATTATCTACTTATCTTCTAGGAATTAAGAGGTCAAAAAGATCTTATTTTGAAATGTTGTTTAGAGGGTCACAAGAGAGTGGGCTTTACTTATGGAAATCTACCACCCTGGACACAATTTAAATTGGTAACTATTTTGGAAAGTTAAACAACAAAAATATTATTTCACTTTTCAAGGCTGTTAATGAAAAAACAGGTGCTTGTTAGACAGCGGAGTTCCTGGGAACAGACAGATTCTGATATGCTCGACAGAGGCCTAGTTCAGTGCACGTCATCACGGCCAAGGCTTAACCAGCATTTCTCAGTTCATAGTGCAGCCCGAGGTGAGGGGAGAGACACACCACCACAATCCACCCCATGAGTGAAATCAACTTCTCTGAGTCTCTGCACCACTGAGTGCAGGAAAGATCCCTCTCCAGAGTGGGAGCTGGGTGTGTGTGAGTCGTGTTGAGCCCCACAATACAAGTGTATTGTCCCGAAAACACACACCTGTGTTGCACTGTCTCTGGGTGTTCTGATTTGAGAAGCAAAACCAGTGAGACACTCCAAGTCAGAGATAAAATTTGTTAAGAAAAGGGAAAATAAAACAAAAATGAAACAAAATACATGCAATAAGGAAAAAGAAAATCACTGACAGAGTCAGAATACAACCTGAC
>VZTB01014696.1:0-18453 GCA_013397245.1 Thryothorus ludovicianus | reverse complement strand
TTTTTATAAGAATAGCCAGTCTCATTTTGCTGTTTTAAGTTTTTCAAAATTTTATTTAATATATATTTGTGTTTGATTAAAAGGAAAATCTAAATTTTATTCAGCAGTGAGAGCAGCACCCAAGTATTTTGGTTCATATCCTGCTGGTAAGACCTGGAAAAGCTAGAAACAGCAGCAGGCTGGCAAAACAAGGGTGAGAAGAGAAAATAAATCATTATCAAGCCAAATACAGTTTCACCCTACAGAGCTCTTCTCACTTTACATTTCTGTGAGTAAAACATTATTTTCATGTATTAATTTTTGAATTTATATCTAAGCCTGAGTTTTTGTAAGATAAGTCCATATCTTTAAGGACATGCTGACTATTCATTTTGTATAGTCACAGTGCAATGAGAATATAACAAGTGTTCAGGGGTGACAAATGATTTCTGTAGTTGTCTTTTGAAAAAATATTGAGTCCTGATGATTTTGTCTTTTTGGTACCCTCGGCATGGTTAAAAGGAGGCGTTTGAGCATGCATATCATTGACTAAATGCTGAAATTAGGACTGATTTAAGAGGTTTTCCTTGGACCCCTGATGGTCAAAGCAAAGAAAAGCAAGCTCTATAAATCTAATTGGCTATACACTACAGCAAGTTTATCCCTATTGTTAATTGTATTAACCTACAAAAGGATTCAAGGATTAATTAGAAATAAAGACCAGGAGATGAACTGAAGATTCTCAAGGGAGACACTGATACGTATTATCCTTGAACTGTATAATTATCGAAATCCTTGCTATTTTAGAGTGGTGTGCTCACCTGAATGTAACCCTAATTGCCTCTTTTATTCTTAGCTCCATGGTTTTGTACAGATTTCTAATCATATTTCAAACCAGAACCACCTGCTGAAGACCTGCAGAAACAAAAGTGGAAGAATTCTTAATGTCCTAATTTGACAGGAAGTTATAGCACGGTATTATTGAGATCAAACTGGCTCATGCTTGAAATCAAGAACAAACCACTCTTCTTTGACAAAAAGGTAGGATTCTCTTCCTCAGCTTGTACTCAGATTTTCCCTCAGGTTAAGCTTTAGTCAAAAGAGAGGTGGTGCCTGATTAAAAGATGGGACAAATGAACTCCAGTGCTTCCTGAAGGGAAAAATAGACCTCAGAGCACGCATTTTGATGAGTGGCTGTAATACTATACAATGTTGAGCTTGTCTTTAGCACTGATCTATCCTAGTCCAGAGCACTACCTGACACCTACAAAAGGCCACAATAAACACCAGCTGGGTATAATGGAAAGGTACCAGGGACTGACTTGCTCTGTAAAGATCTGCTTCCATCCCTGTCACTTCCTGTGGGCTTTCCAAAGCTTTCCTCCTGGTCTGTGGCTGTCTTTTTGTACCACTGTACATCTAAGTAGCATCCTTAGAAAGTGATTTTGACTCCCTTTTAAAACAGATGTATTAAGAATAAAAGTAAGAAATCTCAAAATACATATTGATATTTGATGCGATCACCAGTAAAACCCCATCTAGCTCTTTCCCTGTGCCAAGAGTGGCCAGCCCCAAACCTTAGTTGGACTGGGTGGTCGTAAAACAAGGCTGCTCCATATCCCAGCCAGAGGCTGCCCTCAACAACACCGGGTGTGTCTGCACCGAGATCGGAGCAAAAAACAGGGAGGGGTCTCTTATATGATTCCCCCAGAACATTTATCCCAGGAGAGGGACAGGAATAAAAGACCAAGAGCAGCACAGTACACTGTCTTTTAAAAAGGGGAGGTACAAGGAGAGGGTACAATTCTTTAACCTATAGAGGAAAGAGTGGGGGGAGCGCGAAGCAGGGTTTAACAATAATGTAACAATGGAGTAGAACAAGGGAGGGGTACAATTTAAACAAACCAACCCGGTGTGGAGGTTTAGGGGATTTCCCAGGGGGAGGAACAAGAAGGGGGTTGGTGCAGAGAAGGATTGACAGCTAGGAAGGGGGCACTCGAGAAAAAGGATTCAACACAGGAATGACAGCTTTAACAGCTTTAGCAGGTGGATTGAGAAGTGATGGACAACTGGGAAAGGGAGGAGAAAACTTGGACCAAACCAACCACTCTGGGGAAACCAGGAATGATCTATTAAAGCAATTACAATACAAACCCACATTAAAGAAAAACACACCACCATAGATATTGAAAAAAAAGGCAGAGAAGTACCTTGCAGGCAGTCTTAAAAAAAGGTGTTAGAATAAACCTTTAGATCTGTTTCTTTCATCCAAGCTCCCATTGTAATGACTGAGAAACCTTGCTCATTCATGTCAATGCAAATATGTGACTGTTGTGTTTGCATATCAAACAACTGGTATTCTTTCTGACTTTTTTTTTCCCTTTTTTTTTTTCATGCCAACAAGAATTTGATGTATTTTGCTACTTTTGAGAAGAACTATTGGTACTATACCGGTACAGAACAGCAAAAATTAAATTTTTATATTATTTTGAGCTAAATCAAATAATATTCCTGTATCCTCCCTGTACTTAAACCTAAATACACATTGGGAATTCTGGATATTTGGGGCCCTGATCCAACACTCACTCAGTGTCAATATTGTACTTGATTACAGGGGAAACTCTTGCAGGCCAGCAGTGATGAATCTTGATGTTCTCAGGTGTTAAACAGACCTGAGCGTCGGCCCAGGTCTCAGTAACCACTGCTTTTCCAGCAGCAGTGTGAGCCTGCCCACTGCTGATGTGTAATGCATTTGTCATGCAGCCTAGGCTGAAAGAAGTCAAACAGAGTAGAAATCTTTTGTCTGGAGCTTCAAGCAGAAGGGAGGTAACTACTTGACTTCTCTCCTGATGCTGATGTGAACATAGCGCATACTGTCCGTAGGTGGTGGCTGATGAGAGGATCTGTGGTGGGGCTGCTTACCTGAGGTGACATTTTTAAAGTAACACCAGGTAAGCAAACATTATTAGAGGGGCGGATTTGAAATTCCAGTGCTTGAAGCTGTCTTCAAAAAATGTATTAAAGCAAAGTGATTGGGGAGGGAGGGACAGACAAAAAGAGTGGAATTTAGCCCACTCTTTTAGAGGGACCGAAAAAAAACCTTCTCTTCCCAAGCACTCTGAGTAATTCATGGCTCTTTTGGGCCATTGACTTCAGCTGTTTGGAAAACATTGGGTGTTACTAAGACTATGTGCTAGTCAGGTGGAAATGTGATCAATCAGCTGGCAAGAACTATGATCCACAATTTTTACTGTAATTATATAGACAGGTACCACTTCTGATTTTTTTTTTTCCTACTTTGTCTCTTTGTAGTCATAGAATGATTTGAGGGCAGATGAAATGTCACAGTGCACATGACTGAAATGTGTGAAAACTTAATTAACAGAATAATTACACAGTAGAAATGAGATCTTGTCTCAGTGAAAATCTGGCAGGAAGCTTGGGCTCTATGGAATATGAGTCCACATATGTAGTCAGTGGAAAAGCCATTAGTCACAAAGTGGTTGCATCTGCTGGAAAGAGTTAATCAGGTCCCTAACTTCAAAGAGCACAGTATGCCTTAAAATACCCTTCTCCAGGCTTCTCAGGCATGCTGTAAATGAATATGGGATTTTCTCCCAGCTACTGGGGTAAATCTGCATAGCTCAATTAACTTCAGATGATTTATACCAGTTGCGCCAACACAGAATCTGGACAAAACCTAATAGCATCTCTATATTTAATAGTCCAGGTGTATGAAAATTGGGCATTATTCTGCATCAGCCATCCCTATATAGCCAGGATGAATAGCAGAAGGATTAGTGATTTATTAAATGGACTCCTTCTCTACAAAGTTGAATCTATCCTGCCTCCCATGAGTTTCTACACTGGCAAGCCACGTGTTTCTTCTGCATATCATACATTTTCTGTGAAAAATATTAAGATAATCAGACAATCAGTGTAATTTTCTTGATATCTGGTTAGAGACGCATTGCCTAATCATTTTACTCTTATCAATCAAAATTTACATCATGCCAGAAATTGATCAACTTACTTTTTATTTTCTAGCTTCCTAAATTATTTTTATTTTTGCTTATTGGACAGATTGAACTCCCAAGAATTAATTTGAAAATAAATGAGTGTAGATACTAGTTGCAGTTCATTTTTTTAAGCAGACTGTGACTATAAATCTAGAGGTTTTTAGTATTCCTCTTTCATGTTATTATACATATAGGGCAATATTTAGGCCACTGAGTTGAAGCAAATCCTGCAGTGTGATTATCTTCTCATTGAAATGCTCTCTATTGTGCCTATTTGTTTGATGTGTTTTTCTTGTACGTTGTATTTCTGATGGCTTTGGGGTAAAATAATCATTATATGTCACCCATACTATCTCTTTTAATCTCCAGAAGATTAAGCATGTTTATTTAAAAACCCCTTTGATAGTGTCTTTACTAACTCAGCTATTTTATAAAATTGGAAATAATGAATCAGGGAGATGCAATTTTGATAATGCCATTTACACAACTCCTGTGAGGCTAGCTAAGAAAATAACTGGAGTAAGTAAGTATCTGACATACACATAGTGAGAATGGGAAAAATATTGTAATTTCATGTAGGCTATGAGGCACTGGAAAAATACAGTCAGCAAAAGCAGTTCTGTTAATGAATTACATTCTTCAGGGACTTCTGGACTCAGGAGATGGGTCATGGGATCAGGAATTGTTCCTTTAATTTCTTTGTCACTGGTTCAAATCCAATACGGATAGAGAGTAATTAGAAGTCACTGATATTTGAGGGCTCTGAGATGAACCTTTTGAAATGAAACTGGTGAAGGGACACTGCAAAATAAACCACCCCAAAACCTAGTATATCTGGGAAAATCATATGCTTCATAGCCAGTAGACAAATTTCAGAGACTTACTGGAGCTGGGTGTGGGCTGCTGGTAGTTGCTGACATGGAGCTGGTACCCATCCATCACTGAAGGGACACGTGTGAGCTTGTGAAAGAGGGGTCTGCAGAGACAATCACTTGTGATGCTTCCTGAACCAAAGCTTACACACTGCTGGGAAGTCCATACTGCTCCTCTGCAATTACAGCTCTTGCCTGGTGCTCTATTTTCTGGAACATGGAACACCACTCTTCCTCCCTCATCTTGAGGAGGTTGTTGAGGTCCCAGGCTCTGGGAGCTCTCTGATGCCCAGCTATCCTCCACAGGCTGGTAAAGACAGGACATGCTTTATCCTGTGGGCTTCCTGAGTGCCAGGTGTGGCACCATGCAGTGGTGGGAGGACTGCTGTTACCCATCACCAGCCTGGAGTTTCGGATCACAAGAGGGAACCAGGAGGCCCCAGTGTCCCTGTGGTATGTAGTGTTTAAATTGTCCCAAAGGAGGGGTTCAGAGGAGGCCATGTGAGTGGAAAGACACATCACAGGGCATCACATGCCAATCAGCACTTCAGCAGGCTACCAGAAGATGTGCTTTAGAAATAAAATCTGTAAGGCTGAAATGTCCTCAGATTAGACAGACGAACTGCTTATACCTGACACTAAGGGATTTAAATTTATCTTTTTTTATTTTCTCTATCAGTGCAAAATCAGAGTGAAGGGATCATACTGTCTGCTTTCCAAAAAAAACCCTTCTTGAGAGGAGCCATGTTTTTTGATTATATATACACCTTTGTTTTCTGAAACTTTGTGTGCTTTTAATCTGTGAATACAAATTCTCTGGAATTTGTATAAGACTGTGGAAGGAGCTTTTTTTTTTTTGTGAAGTATGAGGTTCTGTAGGAACCAAATCAAAGACTGGAGAGATTAATCTATTTCAGCCATCTGAAACTGTGATTTGGCATATAGTGAGAACAGCTGAGACAGTGGGGGAAATTTCACACAGATTCTGTCCTGCTAGCTGTTAAAGTGATTCCATTTGCACTCTGCATTTTGTTGTTTTCTAGAAAATAAACTCACCAAGCTACCTAGATTAGCTGGTCTTGGAAAACTGAGGTTGTTTTTAAGACAAGAGATATTCCTATTCCCTAAGGAATAATATTCCCTAAGGAGAAGAAAAAAGGAAGGAAGAAAAAATAACACTCAGAAGAACAGGCAAACAGGAATTAGTTATACTGTTAATTTAATGCCCCCATTCCATGCCTTGGCCCAAATGTGAATGACCTATCCTCATAGCAGGGGGAAAAAGCCCTGGCTTATATTCAGATATGTGAAAACACAAAATTTCCAATAAGCAAGACATATCTCACCAGGCTCTGGGAATGTTTTCCACAATGACCTGCATAATTAAAGTCTGCACTGCCTTCTTGGCCCAAGAGAAGTTAATGGCAAAGCAGCTGCTAGCATCCATTACGTGTATTTAAGTGCTGTTTATAGGGAAAGACTAAGGTTCCTTTTGGGCACTGGGAAGTAAGACATAAATACATGTTAGCCATTATCAATGTGCATACTTGTAACAAACTGCCTTCAGGGACTGAAAGCTGTAGTCACATATTTCAGGTGTCACTGATAAGAATATGTGTAAAAAGAGCAACCTATCACAGGAAAGTTACTGTAGGGGCTGTTTTGCATTTGAATATGAAATGAGAGCTTCATTTAATGACCAGGTTTCTTGGACCTTTCAGCCATGTTGCCTCTAACATCAAAACAGAGAAATTATCAATTACTTTAATGCCAGGGAATTAATATGAATATTTTGGAAATAAAGCATTTTTATTTTCCTCTTTCTTTTGGAAATCTTATCTTTTTGTTACTCTAAAAAAAGATTCCCTATATGTCAAATCTCAGTTTTTATTAAGTCTTCTTATCAAGGCAATCCTTGTTTCAAAATTATTAGCAAGCACCAGTGCCAGACTTTCATGATCTTTTTTCATTTGTACCTGGTCTGAGTTTTGAAAAACTATGAGTAGAGAAAGGAAGGAAGGATGAAAGAAAGCAAGAAAGCAAGAAATAAAAAATGAAAAAATTGGGGAAAACGGGGCATTATATGCATTTAATTTTTGTAGTACATTTAGGGATGGGAAAAAAAAAAGTATCATGGAAACAGAAAGAGCCATTCTGTAAGCTGTTGATATAATGTGTTGGTTTTCCTATGGATTCGAATTTGTGGTTGTTTAGAGCTGTGATGGAAAATCCCTAAGTGCTGGAACATTTTAAAGTGTTTATTTCTTGCATGAACTCTTTGATGTGTAAATGGTGAATGCACATTGCTGTCTCTTCTCCACAGAGCCACTGACAGAGTCCCACTCTTTCTGCTCAGCCTTCTAAAGTCTGTTCTGAAGATAGCCAAGAAATGTGCAGAGATTCCATTATTTCTGAGGATTCTATATTTTTCACTTAACTCAAGCAAGAGATACAAATTTGAGGAAGCAAGACACAAACCAGTATGCAAGCAGCACCTATGATTCTTTAAATCATGAGTTTTCATTGATCAAAAGTAATTTTTTTCATTTATGGCACTCACTGTTTCAGTTTTGCTTCAGATTTCTTGTAAAATTTAGCCAAAATATACGTGAATGCTATGTACTAGTGAATTATTTCTTTTTTAATTTTTTTTTCTTTCCTTCTGTCATAAAATTCCATCTGCTCTTTTTTAAGAAACAGAGAGTCAAAGAAATGTTTCTCTCTCCTCTGGTCCCAAAGCAGATCTTTTGTTTGACTTGTCCTGAGCTGACCTGGTATATAATGGGCTACTGAGGAGCCTCAGTTCAGAGCTCTCATTGGCACCAATGAGAAGCTCTTCGTGGCTTTTGCTGCAGAGGTCAGGATGACTCTTGGACCTGGACTGTCAGTACAGATGGGAATGAAATTTTTTACTACCAGATGGCAAATAACATTGACTGAGATATGGCAAATACCATTTGCTTTTTCCTGTCGCTAAGTAAAACTTAGTTCACCATTAATTCAACTATTCCTTGTAAGCCATTTTTTTCAAAAATGGCTTTTCTCTATGGTGTAGGCAAAACAAATATTCCCTCTGGGATGAATCCCTGCTGCTGCCTCTCTACAAGTAGACGCTCTCCTCACTCTCTTCCAGTATAGAAAGTTGTTCTGACAAGATTGCTGAAAGCAATGGGCTTCACATGACAGATGTTCCACAAGAAAGCCAAAGCAAAGAGCTACTTGACTTACTGGTGCTATCATACTTTGTAAGTAGCAAATTGTTACAGAGACAAGATGATAAAGAAGTGCATCTAAAACATAGCAGGCAGTCAAGTTTAAAGGTTTTCTGTCTTGCAAAATATCCAAGAAGGCCTGGCATCTGCTTCAATGTCTACAGCAAAGACCTTTGTGTGGACACAGATGTCAAGCAGGGGATCTTTGATAGTAGCTGGAGGCGATACATCTGTCTGCTGCCTTTTGTTAACTTTCTTTCTTTTTAGGTCAAACTCAGAAATCGAGCAGCCTGGCTTACCCGACACACTTGGTACAAAAGCTTCTTCCCCTGCTGAGGTTCCTGCCAGGAGTGGACAGGAGATCAACGCTCCCAGAGGGATTGCAAGTAGGCTGGTGAGGAGAGAGTGCTGCCTCTGCTGGGCTGGTATGGGCTGCTTTGGAGTGGCTGTCTATGGCAGCAGAGATGGTGATAGGCAGCCTTGTGTTCTTTGCTCTGGAAGGTGTGTCTTGTCCTCCTTCCTGGCACTTTAGCTGTCCTCAGTTTGACAAAAGCTGCTAATTTTTATTTCCCAATTATACCAAAGAACAACATCATTATCTAGAAAAGTTTAATTATTTTTATCATTTAAAATAAAATTTTAAAGTGCATTGCCTGAATAGGGTTTAAACCCACAACCCTGACACTATTAGTGCCATGCTCTAACCAGCTGAGCTAATCTAAGGGCTGGGGCTGTCTAGCCTGGAGAAGAGAAGGTTGTGTGGAGACCTCTTAGCAGCCTTCTAGTGTCTGAAGGGGGCTACAGGGAAGCCAGAGAGATGCTTTTCCTCAGGAACTGTAGTGAAAGGACAAGGAATAAAGGGTATAAGCTGAGAGGGGGGAAATTTAGTTTAGATATTAGGAAGAAATTCTTTACTGTGGGAGTGGTTAGGCACTGGAATAGGTTGACCAAGGAGGTTGTGGATGCCTCAACCTTGGCAGTGGTCACAGCCAGATTGGATGGGGCCTTGAGCAATCTGGTCTAGTGAAAAGCAACCCCACCCATGGAAGGGGAATTAGGACTAGGTAATCTCTAAGGGCCATTCCAACCCCTTAAAATTCTAAGATTCTGTGATCCAGCACAGCCAGAGAACAGACAAATCACGCCTGAGGATATCTTAGAAAAGAGAGAAGATCCAGATCCACAGAGTAAGTAGCCTTTGATGCTCTGGGTATGTCAGGTTAACTTTTAATGTTAACTAAGACACTAACTGATATTTCTAACAAAACCAACATTATGATATGCCAAATAAATGTATTACAGTAGTGCCTCTAGTTATTGGTAGCAGTAGATGAATATAACTCTCCATTAAATATGTTGCTTCATGAATCAGAGTGTTTTGCAGAAGTTTAATTTTTTTTTTTTTACTTTTTACAGAGAAAATTCAAAAGAGAATGTTAGGGCATTTCATTTTGATGGGTTATTTAAAGTATTGTAAACAATTCCTATATATTATCCATGTATAATATTAGGTAAACTAAAGATGTACAATTCCAAAACTTAATGTAATAAAAAAACAAAATTAAATGATTCAGAAGAAAATGCTTTAAAATTATCCATTGCTGACTTTTTTTTTTTTTTTTTTTAAGAATTAACAATCATAGGAAATGGTTATTCTAGGAATAGTTTTTATTCTAACTGGGAACTAGAATTGTTGAAATGCAGAACAGTTCATCAGAAAAAAATCAGTTCCCAGCTGGATCTTTCCACTGGCTAAAGTGACTTACTTTGGACACTGCTGAAATAATCCATGGCAAAGTCGCTAGATAGCTCTAGGAATTTGTGCAGGCTATAGACTCAGCTTTGGGTTGCTGGTTCAAATCCAGAGGTCCTGCATCTGGATTTGAGCAGGTACAAGGTACTGTTGATAGCATGACTATCAACATGTGGCAGGAGTTTACTTCCCTGAGTGTAGGTGACAGTAACAGAAATAGCATTAATCAGCCCACTTCAGTATTTCAGCCATGGTCTGACATAGCAAAGCAGGGAAGCCTACTGTGCTCCAGACTGAGCTGGGCTTGCTCCATGGATAAAAATGTAGCTTCCCTATTCCAGGTCCAACCCAGGTTTTATTAGCACTGCTGCTGTGGTGCCAAAGGAAAAGCTAGCAAGAATAAGAAGAAAGCATCAGACTAGGTAATTGGTTAGAGATGGTACCCTGGGAAGACAGGGACAAAAGGCAATGAGCTGTAGCCAGCCACACAATCCAAAGTAACAAGCAGTCAGCACTGGATTAGCAACCAAGGCAACATTAATAATTTAAATACAGAGTTCACAATAATTTAACCATGGTATTCAGAGCACAAAGCTAATGGTGATATAGTGAATGAAGCTAGAAAGTGGTAATATTCAAAAGGTTTGTAAGTGTCAGCACATATAAGAATCTCTGTTGGAAAAGGCAATGTTCAATTTTTTTGTTCTTTCTTGTTTCCTGAAAAACACAAAAGGCAAGCATTTACATTTTGGTAGTTGCTATTTAGTGTTTTCCAGCCCTGAAGGGGTGGGCTGTCTCAGAAGTTCCTATTGACAGCCAACTTACAGAGTGTGATAGACCAACACTTCTTGCTGTCTTTGAAAACTGACTAACAAATGGTTTTGCTATTTAAAAGTCAGAAGTGGAGGAATGGATCTAAGCTGAAGAGCACCCACCCAAAAGACACAAACCTCTCTCTGCATGCCCCACCTGCAAATTCTGCCTTCATTTAAATTAACATTATGTTATAACTCATACTAATTCATGGAGGGCTGCAAAAAGCAGTATAAATTGAGAACATAGGAGTGTGACAGCTCAGAACAGGCTTTCAAAATCTGTTTTATCACTTGCCTACACACAGAGTCCTACCACTCTACTGCTGTGATTAAAATGGTAGAACCCCTTTCTAAGGATTCCACCCACTGTTTTATCACAGGAGATATTCACCTGAATAAAATTCACAACTATCCCATGTTGCATTCTCTCACTCTGTGAAGTTAAATGCTTTTCTAAAAGTGACCATATAAAATGGCTGCCGTTTTTGCACCTGGCATGCTTTGTGTATGTAGTCATAGGCAGAGCTTTTACTGTGATGACAAAAAATGGATTTTTACAATTCTTTACTTGCACTAGCATTGAGGAGTCCATACAGTCAGGAAAAAATGAATTAGATTCGATTGTGCCTCACATATCCTGATTAAAACACTACTGCAAACTCCAACTGCAGCAACAAATTCTGCTAATTGCATTCCGCAAACTAGCTACAGAGCCTGGGCTGAAGGAAAATTTAAACTCCCAAGGAAAACACATTATGATATTATATACTGCCGGCTGCTCTCAACTTCAAGTTGCAGTGGCCCACCAAATCATTTGGCACAGTCTTGGAGCTCTGTGCGTTCCTGCTGAGCTGGAAACTGTGCAGGTCCTAAGTCCTCACCAGGTGCTGGGGATATTTTGGTTAGCTCTGGGCTAGTTCTAAGTGCACACTACAGGAAATGGTTTCTGCTGCTATTGATAGAATTACTCGAAAAGAACTATATTTAAGGAGTTTAGTAGATGCACTAGGGTAGTGCTGGGGCTGTAATGTTTAGGATTTGATTAGTTTACGTGCAAAAACTATGTCAAGCTAGATTTCCTTCTGTGATAGGCAGATGAGAATGGGTCCAGAGAGGCTGGATCCTATGGTCATCCCTACATCTCTAAGTGCATTGCAACTGCTCTTGCTAAATTTATATTGGTCATACTCAGCAGAAGGGTAGCCCAAATTGTTCTAGGTCTTATGGATGAAAAAGTAAGTCCTATAGAGACGCTAAAAGCAAGGCTAATTTTTTCTTTGTTGGACAAAAATGTAATATGAAGAGTACCACTCCACTTTTTTGTTTTGTTTTTGAGGCTCAAAGCCTCATCTACATAACAATGCAGTGCTGTCATTAGTAACATAACTCCTGGGCACCTTTTCTGACTTAACAAAAATATTAGGCATGCTATTAATACCACCCATTTCACATGCTGAAGTGATAAATGATTATTTGTACTGCTTACCTTCTGTGTGGTTTTATATTCTGTCCCAGTGTTTATATAAGTGAAACCTCTAAGCATCTGGGTCTTGAGCCCCTACCTTTGTGCAGGCGATCTTTAGACCAAACCCGAAGAAAAGGTCAATAATAATATTCCCAGCAAGAAAAAATTCCTGGTTAAGCCCATGGTTCAAGGTATGAAATTTGGTCCATGAACGTGCAATGGGCTTTGTGCAACATGTACACCAAGAACATCCTTGCCAGGCAGTGTGTCTGCTCCCTTCCACAGCCAGCAGGACGGTCTAGCCCCCAGCAGACTGACAGGGGCTCCTGCCTCCCCTCCACTGCTGAGCCTCTACTAGAGAGCTAAAATATTGGAAAGTGAGTTTATTTGGATTTCTTTAACTGAAAAGATAGTTACAGAAAAAGTGGTTGTGGTTGGATTATATTTTATCTCCTTAATCTCCTATGTGTCTGAACTAGGTCCGTAGCAACAACACACTAGCAAACACTGCTA
Organism: Thryothorus ludovicianus; assembly: GCA_013397245.1. Taxonomy (NCBI): domain Eukaryota; kingdom Metazoa; phylum Chordata; class Aves; order Passeriformes; family Certhiidae; genus Thryothorus; species Thryothorus ludovicianus. Next base: position 5,825 of record VZTB01014696.1, on the reverse strand, counting down.
AGTCAGACTTTACTCTTCAAGCCCTTCACACTTCCTACTCATTAACTACAACCTTCCCATGGATGTGCTTGGATGATTTTTCCTGCTCATTCCTGTTTGTCATGTCCTCTTCTTTGAGCACTTATCTTTGAGGAGCAGAAACCAGTCTTGGCTTGCTACAGAGAGAAATGCATACAAAGAGGTGCCTTCTACATCTCCCTCCGAGGACCTCATGTCACAGTCAGCAGAGGAATTGGCAGCAAATTGCTATAAATGAATGTCTTGAGGCATGAGCTCCATCCAGCCTCAGTAAGTGTTGTTAGGCAAAGACTTGCAATAGAAGTCAGTGAGGAAAGCTCTGCAGAGCTGATCTTGGCAGGTGACTAGGAAGCCCAAATCCCTTTGGATCAGGACACTGCCATGTGTTGAAAGGATCAGTCTTTGGTTTATGGAGAAAATTGTGATTCTTGCCAAAATTCCTTGATTGTTTCAGACAAAGTAGATTCATCAGAAAGACTTGTTTTTACAGGTCATTCTTATTTTTGAAGATTATCTTCTGAAAACAAGAGCCTTCTTTGCTGTCCTTTTGATACATATGATTTTGTCATGTGCATCCTTTCCCAACTGATTGAGTAGTGTTGTTTCAGAATTTCAGACCTGACTTTTTTTTTAAATGTACTACAACAAATCCACCTTGGGATGAATCTCCATGACAGAAGCAGTACTGCTTTCAGTGATTGCATTGAACACATATTAAAATATATTTATCGATTTTCCAGGACTTTAATGAGCTTTGGAAAGTTTTCCAAACTATTTAACACCCTTCAAAGAAACCTAGTATAAAAAGAAAATGTTATTTATATAAAACACATCAGGATGCCATGGAGGGAAGAGCCATTTACTATGCTCAAAGCGGATTTAGGACTCAAAAGTGTGCTAAGAAAGTTAAACTGCCTATTAGCCAGTGCCAGCTGCACCAGAGGCTGCTTTCAGATATATTTAATGGGCAGGGATCCAGCATTACTGTTACATTACTTCCATCTTTTGCCTGTCCCTACAGTATGTAGTGGTATTTTCATATTGTATAAAGCCTATTTAGTAGTGAAGATCCTTTCTTGAGCAATTTTATAGCTTCAAGACTTAGGCAAAGCAAAGAAAGAAACAGCAAGGCTCCCCTACAAAAAAAAAAACAAAACAAAAAAAAACCAACCCAAAAAAGTTCTTTTTCACCACATAAAGAAAAATTAATCTATCAATTTAAAATATTTGTTCTAAAGGGGTTAAACCTGCTGGTCTCTTTTTATTTCTTTTCCTTCATTTTTAATTATTTTTCCCTTAACAGATCAACATGACAAGATACTTCTCTTCCCAGCCCACAGGGAATGACTGAAGCTCCTGTTTGACTTTCCCTGTGCTTTTCTGACAGCTGTACTGCTAGCTTTGCCTTATCTTTTTTGTTTTTGTTGTTGTTTTTCCTTAGGTCTCGGGTCTGGCTAATAGAAGGTCTCTGCTGGGAAGCCCATCTACAACATAGCAGGGTCATTGTTTCCCTCTGGCAAAGGAGTTTTTGTTTGCAACAGGTGAGGATAAGCTGGTGCAAACAGCAAGCTGTGTATAGCAGTAATGCCACCAACTTTGAGGGATTTTATCACAGTACCTCACTCAATGATACATAAAAAAGAAGACATGAAGCTGATCTCTGGAAAGAAATACTTCTGAGCTTGTGCCAGATCCCAGCAAAGTCCAAGTGAGTGCCCTAGTGTCCTGTCATTGTCCTTTCCTGTTAGCACATGGAGCACAATGGGACAGCAGTCCTACTAAGAGCCTCTAGGGGCTACTGCAGTTCAATAAATCACAATAAATAAAAAAAATCCAGTTTCGAGTCTGATACGGGCTATATTAATCTCTGGTGTGCTATCTTGGACTTCAGAAGAATTACATGCAATGGAATATTGCCCATGGAGCCTTTGCTGACTGCTCTCGCATTGCCACGAGGGATAAAGGATCACAGTGAGTACAGCCTATTCTCTTAGGGTACAATGTTTTCTCTTGTTTTCCTGGGGGAGGAATTAGTCTTTCAGTACTCTTTCTTGCTTTGTTCCTTGCTTTCTGATAATATTATAAAAGTAGCATCTTTATCTTATGCTGGGTTCTTCAGAGAGCACGTCAACTTTGTGTACATAACAGTTTTTTCACTCTTTGCTAGCACTTTAATGAAATTTGCTTTTATTTGAGTTAATAAGAATCAATGTTTTACTAATTTTCTCTTTAAAGATACCATGCACCCTTGATAATTCTCTCCCACCACATGGGGTTTGGTTCACTGTGAAATGTCGCACGCACCATACGAGGCATAGCAAGAGAATGTGCATATGAGAGAAGGAGCAGTCTTGAGAGCAGCATATTTAAAAAACTCAGAGTTTAGGAGGAAATCTCTACAGGATATCAAAGCAAATTTCACTCCAAGTAGGTTTCAGTTTGTCAATAGATGTAGCACAAAGGCTTCCCGTTGTTTCACAAACAATGAATCTTCTCCAGCCTATAAATAATGTAAAGACAAGTCTCAAGATTTTTAAAAAATTCTGCTAGCTCGAGGCTACCTTCCCAGCATGCCTCCTTGTTTACAACTTCCCACTACAAACATATATTGTGTTTGTTTTCAGACAAACATCAGCTTTCCTGACTCCTGCAATTAACTTCCAGTACATATTAGCAGCAGCCTTTTAAGCAGTTTTTATATCCAGTGATGCTGGGAAGCATGGTGATGGGATGGTTGGCTGTACACCACGGAGAAGTGATCTCCTTGGCAGGAGGTGTGTGGTGCAGCCCCTTCACCTATAGTGCTAATGAGTTACTGCTGTCAGCTGCCAACCCTTAGGAAGTACCTGCTCTTCAGGTAAACTCCCTTAAAGCCATTTATAAAGGTAAAATGAAATGGTGTAGGCAGTAAAGGTGCTGCCACACCTTACATCTTGGGTTATAAATGGGATCGACACAAAGGAACGGATTTGTAAAGTTCAGTTTTTTGTCCAAAGGTTATCTTTTGTGTGAGAGGGCTGGAACTCCCTACATCTCCAAGAGTGCAGGTGAGTGCCCTTACTGCTTGAGCTGCCTTCTGATTTTGTTGGTCTGTCATACTGCATTTTTCTCTGTAGGTACAGTAAGCCCAGGGAAGAGACCCTGAGCTTGGGCTAGCAGGTCTTTCCAAGGTTAGGGCCCTTGNTGTCTCTTTTGTTTGGTGTCTGATCCTGTCCCTATGGATGAGGTGTACTCTATAACAAGTGTTTGTTCACATAGTTTTGGGAATCTCATTAGATTGTAGATGATCAGAAAGAAGTTTTGTGTGCAGTCAGAGATACAGAATCCTGGGCATTTATAGAGCTTACAGAAAGGAAGCAAACGTCAAGACACTGCTGGAGTGTGGGCAACCAAGGAGACGTGGGTAGGAAGTCTGGAGTTAAGCAGTTAAAGTCCACTTTCTTTCAAATTCATCCACTTTCACTCTTTATTGGAATTATCCTGAACACACTGTTCAAAAAATCAAATCTAGGTCAAGGACAATTTAGTCTATAGCTCTATGCTTTACAGGAAAATTTGTAATGATGAAAGGCTTCTGTCTGGGACCTGAGTCTTGGCTAATTCTAAGCATCCTCAGAGTTTCCACTTTGTTGTTATCTACTCTGGTTTTCCTGGAGGCTTTTTACACATGAAACAGAGTTCTTAAAAGTGAATGAAGTTTATTTAAAAGTGCATTTGAGGTTCAAGAAAGACAAATAGTTCATTCTAATATAATGTAGGACCAAGACTATAACAGAGTATGGCCTGTACCAGAGAGCTGAACTGATAGTTAGGATCAGTCCAGGAACAACTGTAAGCCATAACCATCTATCTATCAGATTTTTGATGCTGTTTAGGAAGGAGCATCCACCCAGATCTTTCCAGTTTTCTAAATCTTGACTGACAGGTGTCCATCCACATAATGACAGCAACAAATTAAACTGCTCAGCCACATTCTGTGACTGGACACAGAGGGAAATTTCCCTCTTCCCTACTTCGGGCTGGTTCACTAAAGATAAAAGAAAGTAGTTTCTTGGACAAGCTATGACTGAACCATTGCACCAGTGATGCCCATTTAGGAGCTTTCAGCTTGGCAGTTGCACAGTCATGAATTGTACCTAGAAAGTATAAGCAAGAAAAAGCCTCGAGTCACATGAATTTAGGAAAGCAGCAAGGGGGAGGGAAAGTTCATGAAGTCAGATGCTGTTTCTGTTCGACCCCAAGAAGGTGAACTGTTCTCAGGCTTTCATTAGCTCTTAAAATTCCAGCTGCACATCTAATTTCCAGGCCCTACATATCCAGCTGAGGTATTACTTCCTTACTGCCCAAGTCAGGTTTTGTGTTCTACAAATGCTCTACAGAAATATCATTATAAATCCATAGCTGAAAGGGCCTGTGCATCTTAAGTGCTCCATCGTTTTCTACCTCTGAATATTCTGCCAGCAGAGATTTAGAACATTGGCTCCGTAAACGCTTTCATGTCAAGACTAAAGGCAACACTTGTTTAATTCATTCTTTGACCCAACAGCAGCTTTATCTTAGGTTATCACTTGTTAAGCTCTCTAGAATGTTTTAAACATGAAGGGGGCTGCTGTGTATATATACCCTGTCTATTGTATTTTACTTGTACAAATTTGACAGTAGTGATTCATAAACATCAAAACCATTTCCTTTCTGTGCTGCAAATTATGCTTTCCTTTAGCTCCATTCACAGGGTGTACAACCCATTCCAGACAAAAGAACAAAAATTTTAAAAAAGAAAATGGTATGTATCCTCTACCCAATTTGTAAGTCTTTATTGTAGGTCACTAGAGGTCACAGATTTATATACATCTGCTTCTCTGTATATATTTTCATACATACTTGTGTGTATAAAGTCTTAGTGTGCATATAAATATACTTGTATGTACAGTTTGGGTACATTTGTATTTATAAGTATAAATATGCACACACATGAGGACAATTTTATAAGCTGTGGTGTAAATGAAGGACTGGAGTTATACATCAAATGTACTGCAATCTGATTAGAATAACAACTAAGGTTTGCTGTACATCAAAATAATTTACACTACTCTGTGTAAACCCATCATTTCTGTAAGCATAGTATTTATCTCTAGGTTGTCAAAACACAACTGTATTTAAAATCAGCATCTAATAATGTCCCCTCAGAAATTACATCAACTTTTGGATTTGCATTACATAACACATCAGAAAATCAAAAATTTTATATTGTATAGTCACAAAACTCTTAATCTCATCTGTATATATAAAACACCAACAATGGTGTTTTCTACACCATAGGACAGATAACTCTTCACCCGAATACCCCATTTCTTGGGTTGAAGTCTGATTCCTCTCTGAACATCATGACAAGATCTGAGTACTTTCTATTCTTTTATTGGCTCTTTGAAAAACACAAAACAACCAGCCAAAGTAAAAAAAAAAAAAAACAAAGAAACAAAAAACCAACCAAAAAGTAAACAACAAAAAAACCCCCAAACCAACAACAGGGTGGGAGCCTCAAGGGGAGACTTGCAATGCTTTGCAATACGTTCCCCAATCCAGATAAGCAAGGACTGCAATGCAGACAGAGCAGTTTGGGCCTGTGCAACCATAGGCACTGACAGCAGCAGACCTCTGCCAGATGCCTTGGCCCTGAGTAATTATTCTACCAAGATACGGTAAAAGGAATAATGTGAAAAAAATACCCTGAGTGGAAGAACAGGACAGCAAAAGTTACTGCCCTGTCAGGGAGGAAGTAGTTTTGAAATGTGGGAGATATCTAGAAA
>VZTB01014694.1:90835-179231 GCA_013397245.1 Thryothorus ludovicianus | reverse complement strand
GTGTTTTTTTTTTTTTTTTTTTTTTTTTTTTTAAATTTGCAAGGACAATGCATTTACTGCAAAAAGGCAGCAAAAATATGCAGGTGTGTTTGGAGTGTTGTTTTTCTGTGCCTCAGAAATTTCTTAGTTGCTGCCTGGATGTAGAGGGAAGGGAAATAGTCTTTGCTACTGTATTTAGCAAGGGTTGTATCCACAGGGTAGTACAACCACTAGAGTTTTAGAGCTCTGCCAGATGGCGTTAGATGTAAGTTCTGTGATTCATTTGGTAAAATATTTGTCATGGCAACTGAGGAGCCTCTGACTCATTGGTCCAGTAAATGGTAGGAACCACTACTGTTCTCACCAGATGTGAGGCTGGACATAAGAAATGTCTCATGATGCTTTTCAGACTGGTTACTTTGCCCAGTGAGATGTAGTTGAAAATTCTTTTCACTTGTGTTTCTATCTCAGGGTTCAGCAGACCTTCCATTTTCTGTTTCAGAAACCTAACATGTCTCCTAAAAAAATATCAAATCATTCACTAAATTTTTCTTTATCTTGTGATTACGGTAACTGATCAAAGGAAAATTGAACTTTTGTTAAACCCTCTCCTCCCCATATTTGAATGAGCAGGAGGAAGATTAGCCCAGGAATGGAATATCTAGTAGAAGAATCAAAACAAAGGGATGTAAGCTGGAAAAATGCTGAATTCTTTTCCTCTACTAACTCTTAGGGGACAAGATGTGCAAGGTGGTATTCTGACAGTCTATGCTAGCCAAAAACCCCACAAACCAGCCTTTCTGTATGCTTAGTTCTCAGTTATTCTGTTCTCAAACATTTATATTTCAATTTCTAGGTTAATGTCCTGAAATTCTTATCTGTCCCTCCTTGCTAGTAATTAATAAGTAACAATCTTGCAAAATCAGAATAATTTCACAAGGAATACTTTGGTAGCTGCCTTGGAAAAATGACTAAAGCATTCTCAGAGACAGCCTCAGATAATGTGTTATGTTTCAGGAAGGACTTACACTGACAGAATGGATGTCTAGAGAGACACAGCAGAAGCCTTTGAGACATTTTATAAGCTTTTTTTAAGTAAAAGGAAACATCTAGGGACATAGATAGCTGCAAACCCTCTCCCCTCCCATCCATAAATTGAAAGAGTACATATATAGCATATACAAGGATCTCGTAACTTAAATAATCAGAATCACTGTTTAGGAGTAGGGTTTCTTATGTTTGGAACCGATTATTCTAAAGAGGGGAGACAAGAACTTCAGCTTTCTCTGCATTAGTACCAGTCAGACTTCTAGCTCTTTCTTTCCAGAATTATGTGGATTTTGCTCTTTTGGAATGGACTGATGCCAGAGAACCTTCAGTTATGAAGTCTTTTTTTCTGATCCCAGATCTTTCTTCATATACTAATGAAGAAAAATGTATTTTTCTGTAGAAAGAACCTGTACCAAAGATTCTTAGGACTTTGATTGATGTGCAACAGTACCACTTTGTTGTATTTGATTGACCTCTAACTGCTTACATTACTTTGGGATCATTCCCCGCCTCATAGAAATGCCATTCTATGAGCATATATCAATATATATCTCAATTTCTTTATATATACATCTGTATCTCTTCCTTTTTGATAGAAATGTAACCAACGTACTGTCACCCTGATTTCTTCAGTTTTCTGGTGCACTTTACAGCTTGATGTTTTTCATAGTTCATAGCTTTCTTACACAAGGGTGTTATAATTAAAAGAATATTTATGTTAAAACAAAGTTGTTTACACACTTTCTCTTAGAGTGAAACACAACTGATGGGCAGTTGTATTGACTAATGGGATGGGAGAAGTATCAACCTTTTCCAATCCCTAGTCTGTGTAGAAGTACTATAACTATAGAGACAAATGTTGTAATAAGAAGTTTTATACGTTTTCACCAGACAGTGTTTGTGTGTGTCGTTGCATATCCAACAGCAATAAACATTCTTTAATAGCTAATGAAAAACATAAATATGGATGAAATTGCAGGTAACTTTGTCAGCTTGTCTGTGCTTTATTTTGACCAGACTGCTTCTGTTCATGTCATCTTGCAAGGTTTCTTGGAGCACGGGACATGTGCTGGATGTTCCAGTGGCATGGTACTGTGGCAGCAGTAACATACATAAATTGTTGATGTATGGATACTTTACATTTGTGTTGCTCTGACCCTATTGTGTTGCATGTCAGCCATCTGCTGTTAAAATGAAATCACAGAATAGGTGAGGAAAATGAAAGAAACATTCTGCCTTCTGTCAGTCAGCATGTAGCTTTCATGTGGATGGGATCACTTTGGAATGATGTATGAAAGAAATGAAGCTGCTGGTGATGGCATAAAACTACTCTGAGGTGTATTGTGGGTGTAACTTTTTTATTTCTTATGCTTAAAGTATTCTAGAATGATTGAGAAAAATAAATAAAAAATCGATTCATTTTAAATAATAAATTTTCAGGAATCAAGGGAATGGGTGATGCTCTACTTTTCACAGACTGAGAATATCTAAGAGAATAAAAATCAGAATTAATAATGAGAAAAGAAAGTGCTTAAACTTCAGTGATAAACTGCATCTCAATAGTTTTATGTTTGAAGTAATGTTTTCACAGCTGATCCTTCCAAAACAGAATCAAGGGAGCTATTCAGTATAGCACTTGGAAAACTGAATGTTAAACACAGTTCTGCTCTGGCAGAAACTATACTTATTTTTTGTAGTGAAAACACTTTAAAAAGGTTGATTTTTGTCTCAAGTGATTTATAATTTGTCAAGTGATTAAAAAGCTGACAACCTGACACTTGAAAAATCCCTTTCCTAAACCTGATGAAAGGAAATCCTTTTAATTAATTTGCTTTATTCAGGCTAAAATAGAGCTTTGCTAGTGGAAAGTTAATTTACTGGTAGGAAAAATAAGAGCTGGTTTATAGAACTTCACCTCTAAACCTTGCTTACAGATCAACCCCATAGATGCACAAAGCACAGTGGATAGTTCTTGTCAGTGCTGGATTTTAGTATCAGTTGATAAAAAACGATAACAAAGGATCTCTTGATTTTCACCCTAGGAGCACATTGGCTTTGTTGTTCTATTTGACACCAATTAATTAGGTTGTTCTGTTCTCAGAATGACTGCACAGAAACAGTTGCCTTCTTGTATTGTTGTTCCTTGGCAGAATTTTGTTGCTCACTAAATTGAATCCTATTCAGTCAGAGCTGAGGCAGAGATAATATTGATTCTCAGGAAAACACAGACCTCCTGAGAGTCTGTGCTCCCACTTGGTAGTCTGTTTAAATTTAATGCTAGTCCTAAATATGTGAGTATTTTATGAAGGCTCAGGGATTGCCAAAGCATGTGGCAGTAATTCCACGAGAAAGTAACTGGGAAATGCAATAACGTGCTGCGTTTTTTTATAGAGCATTAGTGACACCCAGTGGTTATATTCGGTCATGGACTAATAGACTTTAAATAGTTTATTTTAACTTATAAAATCTTATAAAAACTGGAGGTCAGAGAAGCCGTGAAAAAACTGCTTGAGTCTGTGGATCTTTGGTTTATATGCTGCCTGTGCTTCAGGCTCCAAAGTTTAAGTAAGCTTAAATAATGGGAATGAAAAGGAGAAAATTCACTTCAAACTTGTTATGAAAAGGTTCTCATTTTATCATGGACTTAATGGGGAAAGTAAAAATTTTGTGCTGTGAGGAATGCACTCCTTTTTCTTCTTTCTTTCTCTTTGCTACTTCCCCTGTTTATATGGTGTTATTTTAAAATAGTCCACTGTATTTATTAATGTATGATTTATTCTTCTGCTATGGCTTAGGTAGCTCTTTACAGAAAACTTCTTTGCTGTTTTAGTCTCTTTTCATTCCTCTTTTTCATAACTCCCCTTGACTTGTTTGCTAGGACTTGATTAGTTGCTTTGCAAATACATTTAGCAACTGATTAATGTTTGCGAGTTGTTTTGAAATTATGGATTATAAATTATTTGTGTTCTTGTGTCAACTCTTGCCTTATTTACCAGTCCTACTAAGTTCCTTAGTATTAATTATTTTTATTCAACTTATAGCATTTTTACAGAACCTCAAAATTACTCTCCTAAATACAGATGGTCACAAGGATGGTCATTCTAGCAGAGGACACAGAAAGGCCAGACAGCAGGACTTTGTACCCCAGTGACACAAAGATGACACATTTCCTTTGGAAAGTTGAAGGAAAAAAGGACAGGATGATTTGGGGTGGGGGTGTGAGGTGGAAGGTAACCTCATTCATATGGAAATTTAGCTTCTGATTCTATCTGTGTACAGCTAGGGGATGATGTAAACTTCAGGCTTTACGATGGAAATTTGAGTTTAGTTTCTTACTCTTAAATGCAACTGTATAGTTCTAAATGTCTGGCCATGATATGTGAAATGGTGATATCAGAGTTTCCTAAGCTTGGAGAATAAATATATTAGAGCCTAGAGATGGCATGGAGCCAGGCCAGTGCAATGTGCATGTGCTTGATTTGATAGATCTAAACTGTGCCTTGTCTCTCACAGAGAAAATAAAATAAATCTTTTATTGATGGAGGATAAGGAGTGGTTTTATGGAAAAGAGAGAATGTTTCATTGATTTTCGTCAGGATAAAATCCTACAATTTTTAGGGAAGTCTTGCCTAGCAGTGTGCTAGCCCCTTTTTAGGAGATCCTAAGGGCAATCTCACAGACCATGGCTGCATTTTTCAGCATCTGTTTCAAAAGAGATGATGTTGTTACGAAGGGGTTGATTTTCATTCTTGGAATGGGCAGCAAAATGCACTGACCACAAACTAGAAGGTCACTCAGATCTCAAAGTTTGTCTCTTACGCACATTGTATCTATAGTCCTTACTGTCCATTTCAGTATAATATTGATCAATTTAGAACAAGTAATGTTTCCATTCAGACAGGCTACTACTCTGCTTTATGATTGCAGAGAGAATCCATGAAATTGAAATGAGACCAGTGGGGGATTGATTTTTCTCATATCTGTCTAGCTTTATCAAGACTTGAGCTGAAATATTCAAATATCATGTTTTTTTCAGATTCGTATTTTTAAGTACAGAATATATTTATCATGTCTCCCAAAGAAATGAATAATACCATGAGGAGCTATTTAATCATGAGCATGGAGATTGCTCTGCAGATTGCAGTGCTCTGACAGTGCCAGTCAATGTGGAGTAAGAAAAATTATGCTGGGAAACAAGGTGTCAGAGTTACTTCAAAGCAGTAAACGTAGGCCCATACTTTCCAAACAACACAAACAGATATGAATAGAGAGAAGCATCACCATCTATTCTTATTAACTAAATTAAGAAATAAAAAACTAAAATTTTAACTTATAATTGTACAAAACCTCAAAATTACCCTCCTCAATACAGATATTTGTGATATCTGATCCATCTCACATATTATTAATACTGGCATCCAGCCTTGTCAGGGAGACTGGAATTAAGAGTATTCTGAAGGTGACTGAGTTATTTAATCCTCTTCCACTTTGAAAGAGCATAGCTTTAGTTAGGCTATGAAAGCTGACAGACGGTCACAGCCAGTCAGCTCCAAACCTCTAAACCTCTCCATCTTCAGGCTGTTCTGTGTTTTAGCAGTTCTTGGTTTAGTTGTGCCATGTGTTTTGTTTAGCTGTCATGTAAATCAAGCCGGTATCAGCTGTGCTTGTGAAGGTGTGATGTGTCTGTGTTCCAGCGTGGCAGCACTCACACAGGTGTGATGGAGCCTTCTTTCACACAGACATGGCCTTAGGCCATCAGCCTGGAGCTTACAAATGTGAGGACTCCTATGCACAACAGGAATTTTAGTGAAAAAGATGGTGCTGTGTGGGAGATGGCTTAAAGACAAGCGATGAGGGAATGGAAGATCAAGTGCAACAACGTGGCTGTGCACCTCAGCAGCATGAAGCAACGATGCTCTGCAGTGACAGCTACAGGACTTTGTTGCTCAATGTGACATTTCTTGGTGTTACAAAGGCTGTCAGTGCTCTGGTTGTGTACAAATTTCATCTGATTGAAAGATCTTTCAAGGGAGTTCTTTCTATGAAATATCTGCCTGCTGTTGATCACTTGATGTTTTCAGAAGAGTGTATGCATCTGTGGAGGCCCATGGGTTTTGTGGGGTTAAATGTTTTTGCTTTATCCAATGGCTGAGTGCAGGTTTGTGCTGAGAGAGATCAGATGCAAGGCAGTGCTTGGACAGGAACACAGGTCCCAGTTCAAGCAGCACAGATTTACTGACATTAATGAATTACATGTTTGCTCTAGCTGATTGTGTGTACACTTTCTAAGTTTAAATTGGATTTTAGTGACTCTAAATAAGACCCTTTCTCTTGTCAAATCATGACTCATAAGAAAAAATTAAATAAAACTATAAAACTTAAATAAATTGGCAAGGAATTTTCTTTGCATGAAAAACCTCCAGCTGAGGAGATGTATTTAAACTTCTTGGCTCATTTCAGCTATTTGGAAGAATGGAATGTGGGTAAGAGACTTTGAGAGACTGAATCCAAATTCGCAGAAGCCAATGGTAAGAAATACAGGAACATGAGTGTGAAGAGGAACAACTGTGAGGAGGAGCAGTCATCTTCAACAACACCTCTACAGCAACCCCTTTCTATTTAAAATAGAAACACATCTGAGTGCTGGGGTCTGAATAACTTTTCTATAAGGAGCTTGTGAGTTATTTCAAGAATTTTTTAGGCTCTACCAAGGTTTTAAGTGTTGTTACTTTTTTTGGAGTCCGACTCAGACATAGGCACCAGCCAGCAGAGATGATGAAACTGGTACTGAGGATCCAATTTTCAAGCAGTGGTATCTTTCTGTAGGAAAGTGTTTACAGTTTTTTGGCACTAGCAGATAGATAATGAAAATGGCCGAGGCAGTGAGGTGAGGTTTCTTTTTTTTTCTTTTTTTTGGCCAGTTTTCATTTTTCGATATAGAGAATGTCTGAAAAATTTCAGCCCCATGCTTAAAAAAATTATGCATATAAGCAATGTCATTTGTAAATAAAATGGGTGGACTTGTTCTGCTAGGTTGAAACCAATGCAAGAGTCTTTTCAATTTGAATCCTAAACAGCTGCTTGGTCTTGCATAGGAAATTTGTTTGTTATTTCTGCCTTCAGATACTGCAGATTCCAGTCCTTATTGTATGAAGAAGAAACACGTGAATGGAATATGGATTGATTACATTTTTTTAAGAATTTGAAGCTATTTTTCTTATTATCATTCTGAACTCAGAAGAAAAATCATACTGTCAAGGGGCAACTTAGGTAACACACCATATTTAGAGGGAGAAGAATGAAAAGCACACAATTCTTGATCAATGTTTAGGCTCACATATTTATTCAGATATTCATTCGTTATTCACAATTCATAGTTGTTCAGTAATAGTCAATGGGAACAGTTCGGGAAAAAAATGGTTTAAACTTAGAAAAGTATTTTTAATATTAAGTTTCAAAATTACAGGTTTAAATATTTTTAAAAGAAATATCAGCATTTATAAAACACAGCAGTCATTTCAAACTAAGTATGCAGTGATAAAATCAACCTCAAGATTTAGATGTCAAGTAGTCCTTAAAAAAAAGAATTCCAAAGTGGTTCATGCATACACAATCTTTTACTGGAGCTAATAAACTCTGATATCACCAATAAACCCTACTGCTTGTTCTGAATTCCTTTTGTGCAAGTTATGAAAAGAAAATAGATGAGATTTAGACAAGTGCATAGTCACAGATTTACACAGCCCGGGAGTAGGAACTGAGTGCACAGGTACTTTTATGGAGAAAAAAATTTCCAGATTTGGAAATATAACATAGAAATAAAAATGATGGGACTTACGATAAAGTAACTTCCATAGATTCTCTGCTATTAAGTAACAGAGATTCAGCAAATAATTTGTTTTATTTGTATTGTATTTTAAAATATTTACTGAAACTCTTGAAAAGTACTTACTGTTAGAACAACATCTATTAATGTGATGTATTTTTATGGCACATTCTATCACAGCTTACAGTGATATTAGAAAAAGCTCAGTAGCTTTTCTTATATTGGGCCTTGATCTGAAGACTATTTAAATAAAAAAGATTGATTAGTCATTTGATAGGACGCTTATATTTTAATTTTTGGCATCACCCCAGAAATTTTTAAAAACTGTAAAAGTATTGTTTCACAAAAGCTGTAACTGAAATGCACACTTGAATTATTACTTCTTTGAACTGCTGGGCAGCCACTATAACATTCCCTCGAGAAGAATCATACTTGCAATAGAGTGCTTATAGAGGGTTGCTAAATGGATTAAGCTTCTAATAAGTGATGGCTATTTTATGTCCTCCAAAAAAGAATCCTTGGATAAAAGAGCCCAAATTGAAGCAACCATCCCTTTTTAATTTGGAAATCACCTGGCCACGCTTTAAGGTAAAACCCTTTAAAATAAGGAATTGTCTACAGGAAGCGTTCAGATTACTTGGGTGGACATCTGTTCTATTTATGCAATCTGAAAAAGATTACTGTAAAGGAAAATTGATTTTATTTTAAAAAATGATAAAACTTGAAGCAATATAGGGTAACAAGCTGAGGAATGACAAAGAAATGAAAATCATTAGTGTAGTTCTTTTGAAGAAGTAGCTTATTGGGTTTTGTTTTTTTCTTGTGAGAACTGTTTGATCAGTGTAGCTGACAGACCTTGTGTGCTCACTTATAGGGAAACGTAGGCAATGCCTAGATCAGTCCTGTTTTCCAGGTACTGGTTTTTGTTCTTGGGTTATTCACATTTTGGTCAAAGACGTGACAGTTTTGCTAAAACACTTACTTTTTTTAATGAGTTTGGGTCCTAGTACCTTACTCGAGCAAATCTGAGGTGATTTGGGAAAAAAGGAGACTGCTCTGTAGAGCAGCTATGGAAACTTCTTTTGTGATCGCATTTTAAACTGGCAGAAAATACTGTATTTTCTTAGATTTTTGAAATTAAATCTGTAAAATGCTAGCTCTCAAACTGCTACATTTCAGAGCTGGGACTTGCTCTGAAACATTGTCTGCTCGGAGGTGTCTTTTTTTAACCTTGTGCAGCTGTGTGTGAAACTTGCAGGGTAATTTATTTCCTATTCCTCACTGGTTTGGTTTACTTTGCATGTTTCTGTTGATGTTATTTCAATTTTCAGATTTCACATCTTCATTAATTTTTAAGTTCCTTTACCTCTTGCTTCGGAGTTGAATGAGTTTGTGAATACTTTTTCATTTCTTTTTGTTTCCTGTTTCCAGTCTGTCATACATCCCAAATTCATCAGTTTGAAACTTGTGCTTAAGAGCCATTGTCTGGACTGTAAAAGTACTAATTGCAAAGGTGCCAATATTCTTGGATATTCTCAGGGACTTGTCCACTATTGCCTGTGTTTGTTCTGGTGGAGCTTGTTTGCCAGTCTTCAGAACTGCTTACTTTGTGAGGATCTTCCACTTGCAAGAGGAAACTAGTGATTCAGACAGGTTTAAAATGTAATTTTGTAGTGTTTAATGGTTATTGTTAGAATAGAAGCTTTTTCCTTTTAAGACTCCTGGAGCAGAGATGAGATGTTTTACCTGGCTTCAGATGCTCAGGATTTCTGCACTAAATACTGGCTGCCTCTCCCCATGTGTCCCTGTAGTCTGCAGCAGAGCTGTAGGCATGGGCTGGCACAGCTAGTCAGTCCATCCTGCCAGGCTGTTCATGCCATGGTCCCTCTCAGGGGGTGCCAGCCCCCGTGGGCAGCACTGATGAAGCCCAGCAGGACGGGCATGAGCTGAGCCCTGCTGAAGAGCGCAGCACCTCCTTCATGCTGGGTGCTTCAGAGGCTGAGCAACGCTTGGGGGCACAAAGAGATTTGGGCCCCCTGAGTATGATGGTTTTGTCTTATAAATGGTTTTCAGGTTTATCCCCAGATCGGAGACTTGGGATTGTCACAGGATTTGTGTTAGTCCAGATTGAATTTGAATTTGTGTCTGGCTTTTTTGTTTTTTTGGTGAATAGCAGCTAATATTGAGACTAGAGAAAAATGAAAATATTTGAAAATGTTTGTCTCTAAGGGTTGTAGTCCTCCTGTCCTTTAAACCTCTCAGCAAGAGACCTGGTAGAAGGTGGGCTTTATTTCAGCTGGCTGCATACCAGTGACCCATGGCTGCTAACTGAAGGATTTAAAGGGCTGGAATGATAATTTTTTTTCCTCTCAGTTTTTTTTACCCCCCACAAGTGACATAACACAGGAGGGTGTCTGAATTGGGCCTTGCTAATTGAAAGCAGTTCTCAGAATTTCATGGGGGGCTACTCTTCCATTTAATAAGATTTTATCTTTTTGACTTGCCAGTAGGCTACTCTTTTGTGAAGCTCATTGCAGTTTGTTCTTTTAATAAGATGGGTTTAATCATGATGAAATTTAGATAACTAAGTTGAAGACTGTCATTCTAAAGTGTGTTATGTAGCTATTAAACAAAATAAGTGCCCATTTAAAGAATTGCTTTTTGATGTGTTGTTTTTTCCTTCTCTGATTGCTCTTCTGATGAGTTGAGTGAAATTTTGTGATTGTTTTCTAGAAGCATTGGAATGGTTGGAAATCTGGATGCATATCCAACTCAAATTCATCAATACCTGGATTTTGGCAGCAGACGCTTCCAGCAGTATAGATGTGTCTTAAAAAATTAATGTATGCATATGCATTTCCTCTGATAAGAGATTTGCTTACACATGCTTACCCAGAACCTCCATGTTTTCATAAGTTGGGGAAGCCTCTTTGCACTGTTAAATAATGGCATGAGTTATGCTAGTTGTGAAATATTTCCACAGAGCAATTAAATCCACCCATCCTTCATCTTAGTAAACAGTTTTCTGAAAATTAGTTTCATTACTTGCTGAACTTGTTACCTGCTTCAAACATCAGCTGGCAACTAAGCATTATTTTCAACATCTGTAGAAGCTAAAATTATGAGTTTTTCCTAGTATGTGTCTACGTGTCAGAGTTCTTAGGAAGTAATTGCATACCAACTCATTTTTTCACCACTGTGAGTAAAAATATGAGCCTAGAGAGTTTTGCTGAAATACAGCATTCCTTCCCTTCTTTCTAAAAAAAAAATCTGTCTGGAAGGAGACAATTTAACCATGAAAATTCAAGCATGATAAGTTTTAAAGTTGTTATAGAGTAAGTTTGAGTAGTAACAGTTTCAATCCCTTGACTTCCAATTGCAAGTCATTCATGAAAATGAAGCACCCAAATAAATAAATTATTGAGGCAATGCAGCATTAATTATAAAAACAATGAGCTGTGTTTATATTAAAGTCTTTACCTCTACCAGCAGGAGGAGTCAGAGAAGTATGTTATGATAATATTTCATCTTTATATGGTTTTGGATTGTGTAGTGGGATGAATTTTCCAGCAGAGGGAGAAGTATACTGTATTATCGAGAACTGAGCTATAATTTTGTAACCTCTAGTTTAATGAAAATTCCTAATACTTTGCTTAGAAGGCATACTTATTTGTTCTGACTGCTGTTATTTCGAAATGTCAATATATCTTTCTGCCAAATTTGTTATCAGTAATTTTTATATGATCATAGTTTTGATATTTTTTAAAACGTAGTTGAATAGCTACAAGCCTGTTTTATAAGGATTCTTTTTCCACATCCATAATAGTCTTGTCTAATGAGTTTTACTTCTCACTGATTGCAGTGATAGCTGTTTCTTAATTCTTAATTAAACTATGTTAAAATATGCATTAAGGGACATATATGTGATAACATTGTTTGTCAAGTCATTATCAGAGTAATCTATGGATAACAGCTGTAAAAAACCCAAACCACCACAACCCAGAGCTGTGTTAGAACCCTGTGTTATTGGGAGAGAAATGTGGATGAAAAGTACAGCATGTTCCAGATGAAGAGCAAGGCTCTAGATGTGCCAGACTTGGTGTTTGTTTTGTCATCACTGCTTTCTCCAGTGACCTCAGATCTGTTCTTTTCCGTGCTCTTTGCTCAGTGAAGCACTTTAGCCGTGTGCTGTTACTGGTGGTTGGTGATTTGTTGGCAGTGTGTGGTTTAAAGGATGTGTTTTAGTCTGTGGAGCAACTGAATGAAGCATTTCAGGTGCTATTTTATGAGAAAGGGTAGAGTCATCACCAAAGGCTTTTCAGCAGTAGAACATTCTGTTGCAGAACATGATAAATTTTGATCACTGCTGACTCAGCAGTTTCAGCTTTGTTTTAAGAGACTGTCAGAGACGGAGAGGCTGATGGAGACTGTTCAAGCTTCAGTGAGGCCACTTTTGCTCTCTGTAACAAAATTAACCAATATGGAAGTAATTATTCTGCAATAACTCCATGCTCTGTCCTTCTCGTGAAAGTGGCCGTGTTCAGCAGTGAAACGAACGGCACTGGGAATATTACTGGATAACTTGTCCTCAGAGAGCAATTCTTGTAGCACTGTCAAATTACACAATGTCACTGCAAGGTATTGAGGAACACATTACAATGACAAATTAGAAGTGCAAGGTCCTTTGAATAATGTAGTTCCTGTGAAGGTGGAAACTCATTTCAGAGTAGCTCTTGGGATTCATAGGCTAGCTGGGATTTATGAATATGGCAGGTATTTTGCTTTTTGAGTCTAGCGGGGACTGTAGCTCTGTAGTAAGACTCTTGTTTATGTAAGATGAACCTGCTTGTTCATACAAAATGGCAATATATCCCACTGCCTCCCTTCTACAGGGAATTTGCATGTAACAACTGTTTAGGTAATTCCAGGCCTTTGCAGGGATATAGCCTGCTTTGGCAGATACTGAGTATAGTAGCACTGAGTAAGTACTGGATCTCTGTTAGAGGACACTGAAAACTTTCCTAAAATCCTATTTTAGGACTGGGATTGAGCAAAATAAGGTAAAAATCTGTATTAATAAAAGGATCTGTGAGTCCAGTCCTAAACTGGAAGTCCTTAAAAAAAAAAAATCTCATTTATGTCCCATGCTCTGAACAGTCTGCTTGAAACCCAGGCAAAAACCATTTTTGTCAGTAATGTTTTTCAGGCACCCTTGGTCATGTTTTAGTTCAGTGTTCTTGATAAAGCAAAGCAGTCTGGTGCCTACTTCTAGCGGCATGCCATCATTTGGGCCCTTTGAGGCTTATTTCAAGACAGGTCTAGTCTGAGAATATAACATATCATGCTTCTCAGTGTTTCAGAAATATTTTCCTGGATAATAATTTCCCTAGTGAGTAAACATTTGCTACACATGCACACCAAACTGGGAAGAAACTATAGTGCAACACTTCAACAATAATCTTGATTTTCAGAAGGTCCTACTGACCACAGCTTGCTATGCTCAAGGCCTCTTTATATTCTCTTGTCATCCATGGATTACTGTTGTAACTATTTGTGCAGGAAAGCTGCTGTGGCACCCTTTGGCAAATGGAGCGGTGCTCAGAGCAAGTGTAGGTGTAAGTAGAGGCTTTTAATTCTTTGGGCTGCATTTATTTTCACTTGAAATAGTTAGGCACTAGTTTGAAGATTCTCTTGGTCAGACTGTGATCTTCAAAAATCAAAGCAAAATGCCCATGTTGATGTTATTGAAGTGTAATTGTAGGAAATATTGGTTCTTATTCTCAAAGAAACTCTGTTTACTCATTCTCATTTAGAAATGCTAGGAAAACCAAACTTATAATAAGATGAGGAAGAGGTAGGGAAACACAGGAGTTTATTTTTGTGTAGCACCAGACCAGCAATATCTAAAGTTCAACTAGAGGATGTTTACAGTACCAAAATCCCTTTGTCTTTGAATTCTTGCTAGTATTTGCCAATTTATTTCAGAAAAAACTCCAGTGTATTATTTTATGTAATGAAACAACTGACTGAATTCTAATGACAGCATCACGCTCAGTGTGTGAGCAGCTAATATGATCGATAAAAGTTGTAGAGCTTTTTAGGTTCTGTATTCCAACAAGGTTCACTTGTGGGAAGTGGAGGTATTTGTTAGTGGACAAGTATAAAACTGAAAGAATTAAAATTGCTTTAGTCAAAAACAGTGTTGTTTTATTTAATTAAACTTTGAAACTTTGTTTAAAATACCAGACCAATTTAAATATTTGACATAGTATTTTCATTTTTAGTCCATGCAGAATGTTTTTCTTTCTTTGGCAAAAAATATTTGCTCTATTCATGAGTAGTTTTGATTGACTTGAAACTGGCTTTACTAGTGATTCTCTTTCTTTATGCAATGGGAATTTTTTCTGATTTTACTTAGCCTTCTTATCAAGAAGATAGACTCATGCTGAGTCAAGCTTGGCCTGAATTCTCTTTGGCAAGGCAGTTCCCTTTAGAACAAGTACTGTAAATTTTAAGGGACAGTAAAACAAAAGGTGAAAAGAGTGAAATAGCAATCATTTGAGGGAAAACAGGAAGAAGGGAAGTAAAGAGGAAATGTTCTTTTTAGCATCCTTAGTGCTTCCTTAAATATTTGGTAGGCTTTGCCAGGAAGCAGAAGTGGCCTGAATGCCATGGTAATTCTTGAAGAAGATGGATAGCCCTGCCTCTCTGAACTCTTTCTCTTTTCTTCCCTGACCTCTGAGCTTTTATTTAAGTCCAGAAACTCATGCCTGAGCTTGTTGAGCTCATCATTTGATCTCTCAATCTCTCTCTTTCCTTACACACAGCTCCACTAAACCTAGAATAAAATCCTGGCTGCACTGCAATTGTTGGCCTGAATGGCAGGAAGTTGTGTGAAGGTGTGACTGCATTGTCACTCTCTTACCCTAGTATGTTATGTGAGGAAAAATACTGAGGTCAGGGTAAGGTTTTGTTGTTCTTCATCAGGCATTACCTGCTTTCCTCTGAATTTTTAGTACCTTGTCATTATTGATATTAAAATTCTTATTCAGTTAATTTCTTTATTGTTACTAATAAATTACTGTATCCAGATTTGCAGTTGTGGCTGGGAATGTTGCTATGCTTTCATTTTGTAAATCTGCTTTTACGTATTTGGTTTTGCTGCTTTCTTGCGCAATATAGAACAATCTCCAGCTATTTCTTCCTAGAATCACACTGACTGCCAACCGATTAAACTCTGGCAGTTTTGTTCTAGTTAGCATCTGCATGTGTTTTCATGTTTTTTGTGCTTCATCTGTACATAAAAATCTGCACTGTAGCCTGATCTCAATTTTTTTTCTGTATTTAGGCTATTTAAGGGAAGTACAATTTCCAGCTTGATCTGCTGCGAGATCCAGTACCTGGCATTTGCATTTTGAAGTCTTGGCTAAAAAGGCATAATGAACGTTTAGCCAAATGTCCACCAGTCACATCAAATACTGCTCCAGAGAGGTTACACGTAGCCCTTGCTGTCTCTGTTATCAGGAGACATGAAGACCTCTGACATTGCCAGACTGTCTGACTGCCAGCTGGCAGTGCAAACCCATCACCTCAGTTTGAGTGAACTTCAATGTGCTTTATTAATGCTTTGTGCCTTCCCTGCTCTCTGGGTTTCTGTTATGTAACTGATTTCTCATCCTGCACAAAGGAAATGCACACAGAGACGCCTCTTTTTAAAAATGCACATTATATAGTGATTCTGCAAATAGTCCCAGGAACAGTTTTCTTCTCTGTTAGTCTCCATTCTTGCTCTCCCAGAGAAGTGAAGGGTAGAGCTGCAGAATGGGAAATGTGAATGGTTCCTGTGGCCAACGTGGCTGGACAGAGGGGGCTGCCACACCATCACCCCAGGCAGTTGGGAGTGAGAAAAAGCATTTTTGTGAACTGTCCTTGCCTAGAACAGATGCTCCCCTGCTCCCTCTGGGAAGGATTAGGGCAGTAAGGTCATGCTGGGCTGGAAGACCTCATGAAGTCCATGTTGTTTTATTTAGACCTCATCCTCTGCTCTTGTGTTTTAAGTGATTCTTGACAGAACCACATATGAACTGGAAAGGGCTCATGCCGTGTGCTAGTCTAGCTAGATTTCTGAACGATTAAACTGCTCCTGATTTGATACATTTGTATGTACTTGGGATCAAACGGATCCAATTTGTGTATGTGTGGCTGTGGTGACTGCAATGTTTATTAATTTATTTGAATTCTCAGTTACAGCTGTGTGGCAGCACAGAGCTCCAGGCAGGCTACACACTCTGTAACCAGTTTAACAGCCTATTTTCCTATTTTCTTGCACTAATTCTGCCCTTGTCCTGGTGCTCTTGGCAGCTGCAGAAACTGCACTCCAGGTATCTCCCAAACTGCCACATGTGCTGGCTGTAGAAGGAGCTCTGTGCCAGCCAGGGATTTCCTCTGTGCTACAGGAATGCTTGGAGTTGCGAAGGTTGAACACACTTCTAGCTGCTTTTTATAGTTTTGTGTAGGGTAAAACTCTTGGAACCAATTGAGTCTTGTTCTCATGGGCTCTCATTGTTACATTGTTGTGAGCAGAGCAATTTTCCTAAGCTTGAATTCAAACTAGACAAGGTTTTTGCAGTGAAGATGATGAAAGTTTTTCAATAGAATTGCTTGATCATATTTTTAATGGGATATTTCACTCTTGCATGTGGCTGAATAGGTATTAAAAGCTGGGAGGTTCTAAAGTATGAATGAAGTAATTTTGACTGTAAGAGCCATGTTAGTGGCAGGCTATCAAGTTGTATTCCTCGAGAAAATCTAGGCATGATCTCAGTGATAAAAATGTGTTTGCTGGTGCAAAACTTTCTGTATCAGATACTCTTGCTAGTTCTCTTTCTTCAGTGTGCTGGATTACCTCTGGAACAGCCTCTTTCTCTGCAGTTTCTTTGTACAAACTGTGGCTATATTATATGCAAGGAATAGAAAGAAAAATATTTCAGATAAGTTTAAAGATATGAGAATCTTAGTTTTTTGTATTTCTCTCACTGGCCTAACACTTTTGGTTAGTGACCAAATTAGTACTAATCATTTTTCTAGCTCTGTAGTTACCATGTAAAGTTGTCCACACCTTGCATATGACAAAATAAACTAATCTATATTTGAAATAGCAGCTATCAGGATTTAGCTTGAACTGTCTCTGTAGTAATAATTCACTCCTTGGTATTTGTTGTAAAATGAACTCATATAGCTGCCTATTTTTGTAAGTGCCCACTCCTTGTTTATCTGAGGATAATCATCTGAATCAAACTGGATTGCTCTTTCTCATGTTCCTAAGTGAGCATCTAAAGAAGGGAAGAGAAACAAATGATGAGTGAAGGAAAATGTGTGACAGATGAATAAACATGAAAAAGTTTGCTGATGACAAAAGGACTGCTCCAGTTCATTTCTCACTGGTATCTCAGAAAGAATAGATCTCCTGGGGCCTTGATTTTTCTCTTGGGCTTATATAGAGTTCACAGACTGGATGCTTAACTAGTGTAAATCAGCATAATGCTGCTGAAGATGAGAGATATGGCTGAGGAACTGCTCTGGGAGGAATTATTCTGGTGCATATGTGGTGTAAGATGAAAATGGTGTGTGCCTTTATTTAGATCAGGTCCTTGAACAAAGGGGTGGACAACAGATGAATAATGTTCTTATCTGTGCCTTCAGCATGATGCAAATGATCAAAAGAGCTGAAACATGGAAACAGAAGCAGGCAATGAATGGAGTAGAATCACTATGCAAGAAACACTTTGGTGAAGGCAATCAATACCTTAAAGTAAATGATAGTTAACGTAAAGGAGCTGCAACTGCAGGAAGTACCTGGCAGTGTTCTTAGTCTGATGGTATTGTGCCTCTGAAGCAGCTGATCTTTTGCTCATCCCAGAGCCTGTAATGTGACCTGCCTCTGTTGAAAAAAGGTTCCCTGTACAATTATGTATCACAAACCAATTTTCATATAACAAGATCTGTGTTTCAAGTGCATCTGAAGGGCTAACTGTGCTGTTTGAATGTATTTAAATGATCCTTCATCTATAATTTATGTACATTGCTTGTGTCAGGTATGTATTGATTACCATTCTATTGGGTGTCAGTTCACTCTCTCCAGAGATGCATGGAGCAAAGCAGAGAGCTGGTCCTTCTGTTAGAGCTCTATTAAGCTGTAATGATTTGTAGTCATCCATACCACAGCAGCTGTGTAAGGTCACAGAGCTCGGGACTGGAGCAGGCTGACCTGTGCAGTCTGGAGTTCAGCCTCTCTGTGGAAATGCTTTGCTGTTTCTCTTCAAATATCATGGACACTCAGACATGGGGGGGGCATTTTCCTCCAGAAGTTCAGTTGTTGTACATACCTGTGTTATTTGTTGTTTTTAAACGTGGGCAGCTGCTCCTTGAAGTTATGGAGTGCAGTATATTCCCATATCTGGCTAGGCAGTTTTATGACCTGGATCATGTTTTTTAAAGAATCATAGCATGCTCATCCCTTCCACTCCCTTTCCCTGGTTAGTCAAAAGATATGAAATCAGCAGTCTTATGTTGGGAGTTTTCCTTTATTTTTCTTTATAAGCAGGAAAGGTTAAATGTCTTCAAGATATTTTTTTTTTTTTTAATTTTTTCAAAGTTGGTATGCTTTCAATTGTTATTACTGGTCCTTATTATATGCGGTAGCACTGAGCGTTTAAATGAAGTCAGGGATGGAACGTTCAAAATTATGTATAAATACAAAGCAAACCTCAGCTGATTAGCATTAAAGAGTTTATTTATCTGGATAGAGTGAAGGGCTGACATTGTAGGGACTCTCCCTGAAATTCCACAAACCAGTCTGTTGCCAGCTGCATGTAATCAGTGCTAAATAGTCCTTAGCTGTAGTGGGCAACTGCAGGTACAGTATTCCCTGCATTATTCTGAATACCCATCACCTATGGAGCGTGCTGATCTTTCTGTGGTCATGTGTGCCAGAACTGAAAGGGCATTATGACTGAAGTTCTGGAGGGGGCAGTAGTTTACCATACCCCGTGAGACCCAGGATGCAGCACTTTCAGATACTTATTTAGCTTGGCTACAAGGTAAAAAAAAAGCTATCTCTAGACTGCGTGTGAAGTAGGTTTCTTTTGCAGTGGGGAGCTGTGCGGGTGATGCATCTTGCAGAGCTTAGCAGGACCTGTTACCCTGAGTGCAGCACTGTGCTGATGTTCTCACACAGGCTGGCACTGTGCTATACTGTGCAGAAGTGCTGCTTGGATCAGCTCCCATACAAATGTATCCTTAACTCCCTGTCCTCACTGCTATGAATCCATTAAGAGTTTTTTCAGACTCAGCTTGTCAAGTTAGAAAAGCAGGTCTTTTCAGGCATTTGGGAGCACTTTGTGCTTTTCCACGGATGAATTTTTAGTATCTGAAGTGCTGAGTCATGCAACTCGGTAGATCAAGTACAATTAGAGTTAATTTTGTTTTGCCTCCAGTCTTGACTGCAATTCTGAAAAGAAAGCTTGGATTAAAAGACTTTTTCAAAACCATATCCAGGGGGAACAAATGCCACTGATTAACTTAATAGGTGAATAAGCATCATTGCGCCATGGAAATATAACTTTAAAGTGAATTCTCAGTGACAGAAATCCAAGGGAAAGAGCTTGACAATAACAGATATTTTCTCTGTGTGGTTTGTTTGTAGGCAATGAAGCATTTATAGGTTTTGGGTCTTTTTTTTTTAATGGGGTTGTTTGTTGGTTTTGGTGGTTCTTTTTGCCGGGCTTTCTTAATTTTATTAAGTTTTTTTCTAAAAATAGGAAAAGCCTGGGTATTTTTATTCATTTCTTATACAATTATTTATGCTTTATCTATTCAAATTTGATGTTTCTGAGACCCACATGCTACCCCTGTAGTGTGCCAGCAGGCTGGTTGTATGTTAAAATCCCTCTTCTGGCCGGTGTCTCTGTGTTTCCCACCAGGCAGCAGAGCTCAGACTTCCCTGGGCCTGTTTGGGAGCCCAGCCCAGGATGCCACACTCAGGTTTGCCAGGGTCTGCCTGTGCTGTGCAGAGGGAACATGAACACCAAGATCACACTTCTGGTGATAAATGTCACGAAACCTTCACAGAAAAAGGGCCCTAACTTCCTCAATTTGCTCCCTTGGTGGCTTTCCAAGACAAAGGGATGCCTGGTTTCTGTGTTTCAGAAGGCTTCTAGGCAGGCAGCAGGTGCATCTCCCACTTGCCCTGATACTGGGCCTGGAAACATTAAGTAAAACTGAAAGACTATTACAGAGTTACACGCTAAGTTAAAATCTTAAGCTCTTTACTGCATTTAGTCCTCCTTCTCCTGCAAACAGTATGTTATATGCACTGGGACATGTTATAATTTCTTAATTTTCAGTAGCTTTTACCTTAATGTAGAGACTACTGAATTATTTCAGAGATAGGTGTTCTCTCCATCAAATATCTGTTGGTTGAGTTTTTTTCCCCCATATCTGACTGTAAATATCTGAATGATATAGAAATTTTTGTTTCTGGTACCCTATAATGAAGTATCACTTCTTGTTAGTGTGCTCAACAAACCCTTTATTTCATGCCTGAACAACGCCTGGGACAACTCACATGAGAAATGCTAACACAGTTCTGACTTGTTTGAGATTTGCCCTTGACTTTTTGTTGTACATCTACAGGCATTTTTCTCTGCTTCAGGGAACTCAAGCAAGTGTCTTTTAGAGAACAAAGTTGTTTTTTTCCCTTTCACACTAAGCTTTTGGGATAATATACCTTGTACTTTTGGAAATCCATTGAAGAATTTCCTTTTTTGCCACATAAGTTTTATCTGCAGCCTACCTGAGAAAAGATGTATGTTGATAATTTCTGGTATTTCTGCACCAGTAAACACCCTAGTTAATGTTGCAAACAGTCTTTTATTAAAGCCCTCTTTTTATCCCATCAACCACATTTTTAAAAAACGCTGCTGTCTCAAAACTGCCATCATTAGTCTCAGCTCGAAAGTTTTAAAGAAGGTTTCAATTAAATGCAGTCAGCTATTATGCAGGTGGGAGGAGAATAGAAAATTTCTATTACTTTTGTTTTGCACACAATCACTTGGAAATAGTTACTTATGTACTTAAACTGTGGTGAAGTAGGATTTACACATGCAGAGCTGTTCATCCTGTCAAAGCTTATAGTTGGATTTTCTTTCTATAATAATAATTAAAAACTAAAGCAACCTAAAATCCTGTCAGGTTGCTTTCCTCTATTTTAAAAACATTGTTATGGAATGAGAAATCCATTCTTTCTATTGCATGGATGGATTAGGAGGGCATTCTGGTGTATATCAATCTATTTTTTCAAGGTATCTTACTAAGTTAGCATTATTGGGACAGGAGATCATATACCTTGTTATGTGTTCTATGATTTCCTGACATGTCAGTAGTATTGGTACAGGAGAAGATACACCTGGGATATTGCACTGGATATGTTATATCTTTTTGCTGACATTTTCTGACCAGTACAAGCTATTGTACTTTTAAGTTTTATTTAGGGTTTTTTTTTTCCCTGATAGCCACATGTTAGCACTCAGTGCAACATCCTGTAATTAAAATCAGGATATCACATTTGTATTTGTAATAACAAAATCTGATATTTTGACATTTGATGAAAAAATAGAAACTGAACTAGAGGCAAAGCTGTCTTCAAAACCTTTGTGTTAGCTCATAATACTATAATTTTTTTGAAAACTGTTGGGTTTTTTTTATTTTCCTGAAAAGACTATGATTCATATTAAGCTTTGAGTTTATTTTGGAAGTGTCATTTTTTTCCCAGACTTTAGTTTGGAGAATTATTCAGTTCTGTCTTCTTTTGGTGGGGAAGCAAAGTTGGCAAGTTTTGATGAACTCTTTTTGTAGCACTAATCTGTAGATAATAGGTATTCTGTAGGTTGTTTTAATTAGTTTACCCATAATACAGCTACAGAATCCTTGAACTTTACAAAGGGCACACTAGTATTTAAGCTCTTTCTGTGGTACATTAGGAAGACAAGTGAAAGGTTGATTAACTTTATGATTTTTTAAAAATGCTTTCCCTTCATTTTTAGTATGAGATCAGTGTTGATGATGGTAGTGGGGTATTCCATTTATCTGCTTTAAAATTAATGCTATTTACATTATTGTAGGTCTTGAGAGTTTTTAAGAAAGTGAGCTTGCTGTAAACTTTAAGACTTGTAGTTCATCATGGGGTGGACATCTCAGCAGTGCTTATCTGCAAGCCTTTAATTTCATCTGTCTGATTAGCACTGTTTATTTTTTCACCTGGCACCCTGTTACTTTTCAGGCTTTCAACTGTGTTTGTCCTTTTAGATGTCCCTGATTTCTCTCAATTTTCTTGACATCTACAGCAGGTGTCTTTGGCCTGAATGCTCCACAACACCTGCTACCTTCTTGCTGATTCCCTTTTAATACATATCTCAATTGCTACATATTGCTGGGGAGACTGAGGTAATTGTTTTTATGGTATCTGAAAATTTGTTGTGATTTTTTTTTTAATAGACAAGTTGATCTTCCAGTGGAAAGAGAATGGATTCCTTCTCTACCTCATTTTTGCTGAATGTTTTTTTCTTTTTCTTTCCTGTCTATATGTGAAAAAAACCACAACACTTTTCAATTTTATCCTGGTAAATAAAAGGGAAATGACCAATGAGAAATAAGATGCTGAGAAAGACTTACTTTCTTCTGCAGGAATGAAATGTCAGTATTACTTTGTTTTGCCTTTTCTTGTTTAGGAGATAAGATGTAAAATACACAGGTTTTTGAAATGCTTTTTTCCTTGCATTGCAGCAGGTGAAGAAATAAAACCTTGAGGCTTTGGTTTTCTATCTGCTTCACCAAAAATAAACAATACAGTCGTGTAACACTGGGAGGGTTATACTACTGTGAGATTCTGAATATATGGTTGTACCTCTGTGAAACAATAAGATATCAAAAGAAAGTTACTGCAGGTTCTAGACACAGCAGTAATGTTCTGTCAGTGATGGCCCAGGATTTAAGAATTGCAATGTTCAGAGGGACAGATAAAGTCTTTTATGAGATCAGCTGGAATATTCTCCTTTCCAGCCTCTCATGACTGATCTAATAAAAGATAGCTTGTTATTACAGCTCTCTAGACTGAGGCCTTTTTCCATTTTTTTTTGCCTCATCCTCTGTCATTCAACTTGTGTCATGAACCATTTCTCTCCGAGCAGTGATGACTCCCATGGACACTGTTGATGTCCAACACCTCTGAAAAGCAGTTCTGTCCCTTTTGTCCCAAGCTGATCACATGGAAGCTCAGAGCTCATTCTGCTCAGTTTGAGAGGAATTGTGATGTTCCTCTCTATTGGAAAGCTTCAGTCTCAGCGGAATTTCACACACCACCCCACCTTCCAACCCTGTGATACCCTCAAGCTAGGAATCTGCTTTTCTCAGATAGAGAATAGGGAAAGTAATTTCTCAGGTAAACTAGATCTGAAGTTAATTGTAATGACAGATTTATACAAATAATTGCATCTATTTTCAATTTATTTACTTTCAGAGTTCTGATTTCTGGGTGCTTTCACCTTGAGGGCTGTGTGGCTTGTTTGAAGCTGGAGTATGCAAAAATAGTGAAATCACAAAAAATAATTATTTTTTACTAAAAACAGTATTACTTTTGCATTCTATTAATTTGGGGGTTTTTTTTGTTGTTCACTGAAACCTGTAAAAATTCTTTGAATAGTGAGTCTATAATTTGTACCCATTCCTTTGTCTTTCAATATTAGCAGACATATGAGATAGTAGTTTCAACAATTAATGATAAGGGAGAATCATTAATGGTCTGTTCTTAAAGAGTAATTTCATGGTATGTGAACTTTTTATTAAAACAAAAACCAAATCAAAAACAAGCAAAAAAAAAGAGAGAGAGAAAAGCAATAGGTTTAGAACAAGCCAACCTTTCCTCCCCAAACCAAAGTTGGCAAGGGAGACATGGGCACCTTTTATTTTTATCTGGCACAACCAGCTCTGTGCTAACCTTGCTGCAGACTTTTCTGAGCCTTCTGTTTTCTCACAGGGAATATTTTGATTCACAACAATAAGTGTTCTACTAGTATGGTAGTAGAGAGAAATAAAGGGGAAAAGTATGAGAAATATCTGCTTCTTAACAGTGTTGTAGTTTGAGCAACATGTCTGACTGGTATCCATGTGTTAAATAAACAATTTGTCTCCTGAATGTTTACAGAGAAGGAACGTGGCTGATTTATTTTGTGAAGCCACTGTGGTTGCTCTACCTTGTCATCAGAATCCTCATGGATATGCAATGCTAGGTCAAAAATGAAGAGTGTTTTCTTATGAGTCTGGAAGGAAAACATAAAAAACAAAAAACCCAAGTGTGTGATTTACACTCTTGGAAGTTCTAAACTCTGAGAGATGTCATTTAAAAATATTTCCTGTTTTCTCTTACTCAGTCTCAATACGTCAGGCTCAGCTAAACGAAGAACTAAATTAAAACTGTCATTTCAGCTCATAAATAACAGATGTCTCACCCATTTAATTATTTATAGTCTTGAATCTTTTAAAAATGAAAATGGCTATACACATTTTTAATGTAGTTCTTGGTAATTTGCTGCATGAATGATAAGATTCTAGATAATCCCAGCACACAAACATGAAAAATAAAACTTTGACTGACTCGCTTATCTTATGTGACTGCTTCTTCAATCCCCTGTGACTTTTTTTAAATTAAAATTTAAGTGAAATCTAATCACAACAAAATGATGTTCATACACTTGCATTAATAATTTATCTGCTAGAGATCACAGTGAAGGTAGTATGGACATTAGAGATTCATTTGCTGCCTGAAAATCAATGCCTTCTCTTTTTGCTAAGATTTATCTTTTCATCTCTGTGAACTGTGTTTGGATGGATCACAAGTCTGAAATAACAATGGTGAAAGAAATTAAGACTGTGCCAACATTAAAAAACCAATACCCTACCCCCAGGAAAACCACCGAACCCCACTCTCCTGAATTCCTTGGCTGATGATAAAATTATGTCACTTGCCTTAATGACTGCTTCTCTTTTTATGAACACGGCTAATCTATGAAAGATGAACTCAGTGGGTTAACAAGGATCCCCTGGCAGGGCACAGTGTGCTCTGTGTGAGCTGAAAGAGGAAACATATGGGTGTGGAGTGATTACAGAAAATGCAACCTGAGTGCTCTGGGGAAGGTGGGATGGCCAAGGACAGGAGAAAGATGTCAATGAGCTGAGGAGAGCTGCTGGGCCTGGTTTGTGGATGTAAAAGGTGCTTAGGTTTTGAATGTGAGTGACTGGAATATCTGCAGAAACTGATTAAGACTTCCTTGGTGCTTAATCACCTCAACCAATATTAGTGAATAAATGTATAAAAACATTTTTGTGCATGCCAGGTGACAGAGCCAAAAAAATCAATCTTTTGCAAACACCACCCATCCAAACTTGCCTTCCAGCTCAGTGGGTTTTGTAAATATTATGTCAACATGATACTGCATAACAAAGGAAAAATAATATGCTGGCATCCATTTTCTCAGCTGTTGGGAAATCTAGCTGGCTATTGTAATTGAAGAATGAAAAATCAGGATTACAAGCAGATTTCTGTTCTCAGAAATGTTTGTGTAAGGATTGACAAAGGTAAGTAGAATAATGATTTAAAAAATCTGATTCAATTTGTGGCAGTGTCCCTTTAATGATATTTTGCACTAGTGTGGAATTACATACTGCAGCTTCTTCCTAGACACTGCCCTTTGCAACTTTCTAGAAAATATTTTCCATCATTTTGACATTTCATTTAAAATGAAATATAGAAGATATTAGAAATTCATGTTCATGACAGGTATTATTTGTTTGACTTTGAAATATACAGAGAACACACATTAATGCACAGTGACTGAAGTGTTACAGGGGTGTGCGTCTGCATATTCATGGGACTCTTCTTTACTCAACAAAAAAGTGTTGTGGAATCAGAAGAAAGCTGACCTTTTATAGAACTAAAAATATGTGTGTGCAACAATGAATAATTTAAAAAGGGGCCAGCTGAAATGCCCTCCTTCCCTTACATGTGTGTGTATAACCAGAAAGAATGTTGTTTTTTCTTCCAAAGGTGCACAATTTCACTACGTTTTCTATGTTGCTTCTGTTTACACATTCAGCACAGAAATTCTTATTCAAACTGTTTTGTCATTTTTCCACACAGTTATATCTGCTCTTTTTGGAGTTCTGCTTGGGAAATATGAAGTTATTGTACATCTAGGCTGCAAAAAAAGTTCATTTTAAGTTTATACTGAAGTATAAGCTGAGGGTTACTAAGGTGGAAGTTTCTGACTTCTGTACTTTTTAATTCTTTGAGAAAGATTGTTTGGTTAGGAGTCCTTTTAAAATGGGGAAAATTCTATTTCTTTTATACTAGAGAGGAAATAGGGACTTAAATGTGTTTGATGTGTTCTTAAAATGCGTGTATGTACATATATGATCAGAGCAGCGAGTTAGGTGGTTGAAACTCGTATGAGTGTGAAAGAGTTTTGATTGACAACCCCTGTTTATTGACCAGAGGAAGAAAAAGCCTGTTTGAATTTGAACTGACAGTTGCCTTTCTTTTTGAATTAACTGTTCTATGAACAGCTACTCTTCAGTTTTTGATGACCTGATCAACTCTTTTACAAATCCAACACATTGCAGGGTGATGAGGGAGACATTTTCCTCTTTCCCTTTCTTCATATCAAGCATTTTATAAAAAATTGTTACTAGGGAAAATTATTTTGATTTATGCAGCTTTTTCTCAATTTGTGAAAAATCTGTATTGAACCTTGAGCTCATCTGAGTTCCACATTTAACGTAGCTACAAAATTGAGTATACACATGTAAAGCTTTTATAAGGATGATCCTGAACTTATGCCTGTGAACGTTGAACTGTGTGACATAATATCTGTAGTCTTTGTAAAACTTAGAGTGGGGAGTTTGTTTTTGCAGCTGGAAGAATCACAGGCTTTCCTCCTTACCTGAGATGTTACTACTTTTTCCTCCAGAAGCTCTTGTCTACCCAAGGGGAAATTCTAATTCTAACTGATCAGTGCTTAAAAAAAACCAACCTGTTTTTCCTAACTATTAACACTGGAACTTTGTTAGTTGCCATAAAAGGTGCAAGAATTATTTGTTTGTATTGAGAATTGTCTCAACCTGGTGACATTTATTGTTATGTCCTAAAAATATCTGTTTAACCATGTAATTGCCATATTATTAACAAGTGCCAGGTTTCATTCTACTCCTTTGCCTGTGCAGTTATTTTAAGTGCTCGTGAATGTTGAAAAATTACCTGAGTCAATTATTAACTGCTGATGTGCAACCCCTGAATTTCCATGTGCAATTATACAGTTTGGCAATACCCTGCTTTTGGTAACATAGATAATGTTTGTTGGTGATATGCATCACAGGAGAGACTGCAAGAACAAATGCAGAATAACTGACTAGATCATTGCAAGGATGTAAAATCAAACAGGATTAATAAGTAGATCTATTTATAACTGGGATATACTTTTAGAAGTGTTTGATGGGGAAAGGAGCAGGACTGTTTCCCAGCCTGAAACTGTTACCATCTGGAACTGATGTCTGTCTTTAGCTCTGACACGTTTGTAGGTTCCCCAGGAACTGCTGAATAAAGCAAAGACTTGGTAGGGAAAAAACTGCATCTGTCTGATATGTTGGTCGAAGTCAAAGATGATAAATTTATTTCAAAAATTTGCAACTAATGTCCATAGACCAAACCACTGGATTAAGTCAATAATCTCTTCTCAGTCTGAAGCTTATAAACCTTGTGTGATTGTATTATTTTGTTCAAATTCAAATAATATAATTTTCCAAGTTTCCTTTGCTATTTTTCCAATAACTTTTGTTTCCAGTAACAATTGTCACAGACCTTACACTCTTGAAATCTAGTGCTGAATTTTTTCTCGGGCAAAATGTTCTGTGATCAAGAGCAACTGATTATGTACTCTCCCTGCATGCATCAGCATGTTGATTATGTGAAATCTCATGAAGAATTACAGTCAGTGCCAATCATTATCTAGCTGAAGGTCAAATTTTACATTCCTCTACTGATGTCATAATTTTTTTTTTCTATACTAATCTATAAACTGTGTAAGGAAGCCCTGGAATAGATGTTCTTAACAAAATGTATTTATGCTTTCAACTACTGTTTTGGCATGCAAAACCAGAGTTCTGTTCTTGTTCAGCATGCTATTTCTCTAATGTTTATTGATACTGAGAAACAAAACACTGAGAAGAGCCCCAGGGCAAGGACTATTTAAATCTGGAGAGCGAGGCTCAGCTCTTAGGCCTGTTTTGTGCAAGGCCTGTGCTGGGTACTGCAGAGAGATGTATCCCTGCTCGGTGCAATTCCCATGGCATTGTTTATATTTGTGTTGAATCTGCTTCTGCTTAAGCATCTGGATTGTGTCACCACTTTGGTTGATGCTTTGAGGGATTAGTGCCATGTTTGTGCCCTGAAAGTCCCAGGAACTCAACTCACTGGCTCAAAAGAGATTGGCCAAGAAAAGTTTATTATTCAAATATCCTTACTCAGTGCCATGCGTTTTCTGATTTATTTAATTTATGTTTAACATGTCTAATTAATTTCTACCTAGAAATTGCTTTGTATTGGTCACCCACATGAATCAGGCATGTATTTGGCAAACACTTTTACAAGTTTGATCAATA
Organism: Thryothorus ludovicianus; assembly: GCA_013397245.1. Taxonomy (NCBI): domain Eukaryota; kingdom Metazoa; phylum Chordata; class Aves; order Passeriformes; family Certhiidae; genus Thryothorus; species Thryothorus ludovicianus. Next base: position 150,610 of record VZTB01014694.1, on the reverse strand, counting down.
GAAGGGTGTCTTGGTGGAAATAGCCACACAGTGTAGTGAGGTACTGTTAACTCATGAAATATTTGCCTAACTAAGCTTGTAGGAGATTTGGAAAGTAAAAAAAAATGCAGAATAACACCCCCTACACTCTCCAAAAGGAAAAAATCCTAGAGTATTCATTTCATGTCAGTTCCCTGCACTTGAAATGTCAAGGCTAGAGTTTTTGAGAAGGCAGTTAAGCTGTATCATGTATGAGATGTCTTCACTTCAATTACAGATGGGTTATCTTGCATTAATATTTTTTAATATGGTGACTATAAACATAGTGTGTGAAGATTTCTGTCTGATACTTTATTTCTGTTAATTTGAAATAAAAGATTACTCAGTCCCCCAGCCCCATTCCCAGTTATCACCTGCTTAAGGACTAAACTTTCCCTTCAAGTTTCTAATGCAATAATATCTACCAAAGTTCAGAATACAAAGTAAGTAGTAAATCAAATCTGCACTGTTTTTCATAATGTTAGAGTAACCCCACTGTGTCTACATGGTAGAAGTGCAGCATTTTCCCTGGCAAAATGGATATGCTTTTATTTTGCTTCCTGTCCTCAAATAAAAATGGATATGCTTTTATTTTGCTTCCTGTCCTCAAGTAGAGCTGTGTACAATGGGGAGCTCCTTAAGGGCTGCCTGGAAATGTTGTCCTAACGAGACTACATAAGGCTTTGTGCTCTGAATCATGTCTCTGCTCTGCACATACAGGGATGTACACATTGAAGGGACTGCATTCAAAGCTAATGATCAATTTTTGCAGTGGGACACGGCTAATTCAGGAACTCAGAGAGTAGATGTGAATAAAGATTGCTATGCAACATGTCTCTGTCAGAAATGGAATTTTATTTCAGCTTTTGTCTTCCTTTAGATGAGATATGGATAAAGGAGACTCTAATGACTTGTCCAGTATTTCTCTAGCAGATCATGGATATATATTTTTATATTAGATGCCTTAATTGCTAATAAGGAAGAAATTTGGAGTATTTCAAATGCTTTGAAATCACTCTTAATGGAATAATGGAGTGTTATTATTTTTAATTTTAGGTAATTTTCAGCATGTGCTGGAAATAAACTTTCAAAAACCCCCAAAACCCACCAAACCTGATATCATTTTGAATTCCTACTGCTGCTCTGATATATTGATATTGTAAGTTGTAAAGTTTTTCCATCCATGGTAGGTTTTACTCCTCAGGTTTCAGTGTGAGCTCAGTTGATTGCAGCATGGTGCTGATAGCATCAAGATGATGGATTAAATTCCTGTAAGGGCCAGTCACTTTTGACTTGGACACAGTGATCCTTGTGGAACCTCCCACTCAGAATATTCTATGATTTTGGGATCAGACTCACAGTCACCAATTCCCTGTATTAGAAGGGAAAGTGGTGTATTGAGGGAGGTAAAATCCATCTGGAGGTATCATTTCACATTTGCTTACACATCCTTCCAGCACCTGTATTGCACCAGCAGTCATGCTGTAATAAATATTCTTCCCATGCTCAGCAGTGGAGAGAAATGGATATTTTACTGAACAGTCAAGATTTCATGAAGAAAAGACCTTTTCTTATAAATTCTACAAGTATCAGGAGAATAAAGGAGAATGTGGTGAGAGAAATACCTATGTATTTCTTATGAGAGCAAAGTCCACAGAAATACAGGTTCTGTGCCAGCAGCTGTGGCCAGATTAAACCCAACACTGTTTTCCTGCAATTTTATGAGTAAACCAGGATTTTACCTACACAAAACATTTATGCACTAATAGTTTCTCCTGATGTGATTTATGCCAATGTGATTCTTAGCATTGAGTGGGTTTTCAGTGCAGAATCTCTTTTCTTGTTAATATTTAATGCTGATGTAGAAGGAAGGCAGACATAGTATTTCTCATTTATTAAGTTGTATGGTCAAATTGATGTCATTCTGAGATAGATGGCATTTAATTTCTTGATTTGCATAATTTAGATACAAAAAGTCAATGTGCTAAAGAGTGTGGTACCTTAGTGTGATCTCTTTTGGCACTGCTCTCTCCAGTGTCAGTCAGTAGGGTGAAGGATATGTCTGTTCAGTCCAGAACTAGGAATTCAGGATTATGGATTTCTTTCAATTTAATCATTCCTAGGATTACATTGTTCCTAGCCCCACTATCCTAGCTTCATGATTTGAGAAATTAGATTTGAATTCTTAGTCTTTGTATGGAGACAGTATTTTTGAAATAATTATTTTCTTAACTTGGGGAAATATCTCAGATCACAACTGGAGGAATTCATATCTCTAAGAAAATTATACCAAAAAAATAGACAAAGTTAGAAAAACTATTGGATATATGAAAATGTTCACTGTGTGTTTGAATTTTAACCTGGATTTTGCATATAATATTTGTGTAGTGAATTTGAATATGATAAAATCTATCATATTCAGAACAGACAAATATATTTTGCTGGATGAGATCAGGGAATTTTTCTGCATATGATTTTCATTTTTCAATGAACATAATAACGTTTATAGGAAGCTCTCATATATTTTTTGAGATTTGCAAACATTCTTTAACTTTTATAAAGGGCTTGCCTGGCTTTTGAAGTTGATCTGAGCCAGTCAGACTCAAGGTACCTCTGCGTCAGGCCCGGGAAAGGTCTGCAGCAGCAATGTGCAGCCTCACCCTGAATCCATCTTTTCTGAGCCCCTACCCATAGAAAATGTACAGATTTTCAAGCAGCTCTACATTATCCGCTTAGATACATTCTAGCATGTTCACACTCTTTTGTGTCCTGGCACAGGTAATTTTGTTGTTAAACAAGAATCTTTGCAAATCTGCTTCACTGTGGGCCAGACCTTACTTTATAAAATCCATTTTGCTTGTGGAAGTTTTCTTTTGTCCCTTATGATGTTTAGATACATATTAAGTAGACCTTTGATTTCTTGTGGTTTGTTTTTTTTTCCCCTTTATTAAAGGGAATTGTCTCTTTAGGGCATATCAATAAAACATTTTGTATAAGCTTCTGGAAAAATCAAATTGTGAATATGCAATGAATAGACTTTTTTTTCAGGAATAAGTAGGTCACAATAAAAATATTGACTGTTAGAAAAAAGAATCAAAATATAAAAGTAGGAACAATCTGTGCATAGTACTCCTTTAAGCAACTCAATAAGAGTTGAATTGTTAAGTAAGTTATTTCATCAAAAATTATTTCTTTGTCAGAATTTAAAATTACTGCTTCTGTACTGTAATTGAGCATGCATATACCTTGTGGCTTTATAAGTATTCTCGTCAATTCAACTTAAAAGAAAGTAATTATGGCAGATGGCAAATCAAAAGCTCTCAATGATATTCCATATATACTCACAGAAGACGGTTAAGATGAGAAACATATCACTAGGTCACACCAAAATTCTATTTAGTTCAGCAGCAGATTCTCACAGAAAAGTACTGGAAGACCCTTTTGAGAAAAGGGTCATTTTATATTCCTACAATTTATGGCAATCAATAGTTAAAGCACTTCTAAGTCAAAAGTTTTATCTGAACTGTCATATCAGATATCCAGTGACAAACCTATCCTTCAGGAGTTTCTCTAAACCTTTTCCAAGAGATTTATAATTTAGCCCTTGCAACACCTGTGGTAGAGATGCAATTTTTCACAGGTCAGTTGTATGTTGTGTGAAGAAATATTTCTCTTGGTATGTTCTGTGTTTAATACGTGGTAATGCAGCTCCATAGTCCTGTTCATCCTCTCTGTGCCCGTTTCCTTGCCCTGCTCCTGCGAGAGCCAGCCTGGCACTTCACAGGGGACATGTGCTTTTAGCTGCTCACCCAACAGTGGTGAACATTTGAGCTTGCCTTTCATCCTTTCCTCTGTCCTCATAGACATTCTGGGTTGTGACACTGCTCTTCATTGGGATTATGAAGAGTAAAGATCTGAACATTGTGAGATTGTGAAAACAGTGCCTGTGATTTTCATATTGTTCAATATACAGATTCTACTGTATTAAAGACACTGATCTGCATATTTACACCACACTGTGAGATTGTCCCCTGGGTGGTCACTTCTTCCCCACAGCCCAGCAGATCATTTTGGCTGGACAGACTTTCCCCTTAGGCATTTATTTTTGCAGATAGGCAAGTTTTGCCTCCTAAGGCATTGTTTCCCTTGTGCTTGCTTTCTCTCACAGAGAACATTATTTGTCGCCACAACAGCTTTGATGATTGTTAATGGCATATACTGCTATATAGCTTTTATAAAACACTTTTTTTCCCTCTCCCAAAACATTTCACGATAAATTGTTCATAACCCTGGAGCTCTCTACCATTCTCCCTGTGCCAGGAAGACTCAGAGAAGAGTCAGTGTTTCTCAATAGCAGCTTTGTGTGAAGCTGAGGATGAAAGAGAGGATAATGTGCCTCTTTCTAGTTAGCACTTCTGGGCCACCATACAGATTTAAGCAGCTGCACAAAATCCTCACTCGATCCATTTTGGGTTTGACTCAAATCCTTCTAGAGAATGATTTCACAATTTAGATGATATTTAAATCACCCTTGATCTTCCTTATTTCATCACATATTTGGTTTGGTCCAGTTTTTCCACTTCCAGACAGGTTTATTCCTGGAAAATGCTGTCTCCCAAAAAAAAAACCACCCAGTGCAGTCCAAAAATATTGATATTACAATGAGTTGCTGTCTCAGTATTTAGCCAGAGGAGGATTATTCATTGAAGTGGAGATTGGTTTTTACTGCTGGCTGCAGCAGGAATGCTTCTGCTCTGCTCTGCAAAGTTTTATTTCTTTATAGACTATTAAAAGGGAACTGTAAGTATCCCTCTGTCAAAATACTGCTACATACACAAGGAGTGTTAGTAAATACCTGAGTGGACAAAACTGTCTTAATTCAAAACTTTCATCATGTTTTTTTCCACTTTATTGTTTCATATGATATACCCCTACTCCTAATTAAAAATGTTTCATTTCTAGTACTTGGGGATAATATCTCAGATGTAAACAGCCACTGACTTTTGGTACATATTGTTTAGAATTTCAATTTCAGTTTCATTAGATTTATCTTTGTGTGTAGTTTGGGGTCTCTTTTTTGTTGTTTTCTTGTTGCTCATTGCATAAATATCTTCATTTCATAAATTCATAATCAAGTCAATTTGAGAGACAGTTGAAGTTAATACGATCTTAGGAGTTTGGAAAATTACAGATAAGAACTGTATAATGCTATTTGTGGCAGCATGGAATAAGGAGTGAATTAGGAACTCTGAATTTAAAGCAGGCAAATTGTTCAGTATCTGTGCTTTGCTAGTGGGTAATTTGAAACATTACTTATTTATTGCCATAATAATTTATTAATAAAAGTTATTTATTTATGACATATCCGTGCATTTTCTAGGCAACTCATAAAATAAGACTGATATTTACCAAGAAGTGCTTACGTGCTTAGATTGCATAAAATTTCCTATTGATAAATGGCAAAATATTATCTTTACGTCCAGGGTTTTGGTGGTGGAAGACTGCTGTAAAGTGTAGAAAAAATGTAAATTTTTTCTTAGTAGTAGAATTCTATTAATATGATTTTGAATTTCTGCTTCATCACTCACATTTTCTAGTTCTTATTTGATCTCTCTGGATATTTTTCCTAATTCAGTACTTGATTCTCATCTTTACACTGTATGTTGTGGGGAGCATATAAAAGAAGGACAGTCATTTTTGTATTTGAAGCTAGGAATGCCTTAAAAGTTGCTACATATTTTAATGAAAAGTGAGTTCAAATGATATTTCTATCCAATACTTCTTGGACTTAGCACTTTGAGCACAAATTTCAGACAAAAAAATGTTGAAAAGCTGTCAGGTAAGGGTTTCTTTGCTTAATTGGTTTTGTTTGGTGTGGAGTTTTCATTGCTTTGTTTGCTTTGATTTTTTGGGGAGGGGGCATTCTCTAATGTTTATTTTGGGCCAAGGACTAGAAAAGTGAAAGTAAATGCATACGGTCATGATTTGTTTGTATTTCAGTAAACACAGGGCTTTTTGTTAAGACAGGTTAACAGTAAAATGAATGCTGGTCCAGTAAAATGAATGCTGTGAGAATGTACTTAACTTTACATGTTCATTTTTCAACTGGTAAGGACACTGGGACTGCTAAAATCAGATTTCCCTTCCTGTGACTCAAAAAAAAATTATCTTGTAACAACAAATCTCTGCCTTGATATTTAGATGATTAATTTTTTATGTTTCAAAAATCACAGTAATAATGTTGTGTTGGTGAGAAGCAGAGGAAAATGGTAGCTGGCAGGTCGGAGTACCCTGCAGTTTTCAGTTAGGATGATAATTTACTGGCTTTGGAACCAAACCATATTAGTTCTGCCATTTCAGAAATCTGTAACACAAATCTTCACGTTCCAGATAAATCTTTCAAATCTGATCAGTTTCTGTGTCTACAGATACACTGAAGGACTGTTCCATCTGAGCTACTCTTAAATGTTTACTTTAGGATGAAATGAATTACTAAACTCCATTGACTTTTAACTAGAATTCTATTTATTTTGAAGGGTGCTCAGGGTGAGAAAAACCTATAACCTGTTTATAGAATGTTAAAGCTATGCGTAAAAGACCTTAATGGTGATCTGTATGTCTCAAACAGTGAATTTTACTGTATTGTATGTGCTATCATGTATTTTAAGTTGTATAAATCTCCAGTTTCCTTCAGACTGATAACCACGCTAGCATTTGAAGTTCATGTGTGACCAGCTGATGATCTACTGACTGAATCAAACCTTTGTGTTTGATGGCATGGACAGCCCTTCATTCTGGTGAGACAGCAGGGAGGCCTGGGCACCTTCAGCTGTGAGTAACCCAGTGCTTGCTCATACCCCAGAGCCTGAGCTGCCACATTTGGTCAGCTGGTGAGGGCCTTCAGTCAGTGCAGTTAACAGAAAACTTTGTGACTCACCTGGTAGGAGAAAGGAGACATTATTCTGAGTTTTGGAAAAGACTGGAGGATGGAAGTTGCTGAATCAGTATTGGACTGTCCTTTAGTAGATTTGTATTTATGGTATGGCAACTGTTGGCACTATTTTTTATCTGCCATGATGGCAAATAGCTTTTAATTTTTTATTTTATTCAAATTAAATGATAAAACTAATTTAAATCCACAGAATCTGCCCCAAATCTTTTTCTTTTCTAAAGTTAAATTGGTCAAAAACCAAAGAGAGACACAGTTAAATGCAATCATTCTAAATGTTTTTGCAAATAGGTATTTGTTTCCATGACCAAAGTGGTTGCCTGAAGCCCAAGATAATCATAATCTGAAATGAAAGAGTAGTTGGCTCTTATCTTGCTGAGATGGGAATTCATTAACTATGTTAACAGACTTTGCTGCCTGCTAACATTACTCTAAAATTATAAAGTCTTTTAAATGCCTTCCTTAACCCTTGAATGCATGACACAGTCTGATGTTGAAGGCATTCTAGTGAAAGAAAAATTCTTCTTTAGATTGTATCTTGTAAACAAGTGACTATAATAAACTGATGTGTTGTGTTTTGCATGGCTTTAAATATTGTAGCAGTATGAAATAAGTTTGAACTTGAATGAAGGAGAAGATAGAAAGGATAGAAAAAGAATAGAGTCACCCACGTCAGAGAGAGAAGGAATGTGCATTCTGTGTAGCTTTCTTAATATTTGACATAGATTTTGATTGTTTTCTGACATTTTTGCAGCTTCTAGCCACCTTACACTATTTACAACTTAGCACTTGATAGAGAATTTATTTAATAAATGAAATTCATTTAATCATTGACTATGCTAATGCCAAAACAAATCCACCTTACAACAGTGAATCACAAACCCACTGGGATGTATCAGTCTATCTCTGCCACAAAAGCTCACAGAAAAGATGGCCTTTGCAAAGTACCTTGAATATTAATGAATCAGGCCTTAAATTTTACAAAGCCAGTGCAGTTGGAAATGAACATCATCCTTGACTGACATGATTCTGTTCAGGCTGGGGAAGTCAGTTCTATCAAATGAGAATTTGACTAACTGAACGTTAGGTTTGTGATCTAACATCTCATCTGCTGCATTAAAAACATTTACATTCTTGCCCTTCTGATGCTCGGTTCCACCTGTGTATTTTTCCTGATATAATTCCAGTCTTCAAATATTTATATGCAGGCTCAAATAATTTCATTTTTTCTCTAAAGACATGGTGCAATCCTCCCCTAACTAGTACTTGTTCTGGTCTTAAACAGCACTGGGGAAGTTAAATAGAAGGAAAGGGGTCCCCATGTAGGGTGTGCTGAGCTTTGCATGCTGCTTTGGTGTGTGCCTGGGAAGAGTTTGATGGAGAAGAGTGGAAGAAATGCAGCAGGCCTTTCAAGGTACCAAAGAACTGCAGATAGAAAAGAATGTAAGAGATTTCTACCCTATCCTCATAGGATGTAAGTCATTAAATGGCAGCATGATTCAGTGTTTACATTTTCAAAGCATATTTTGCTTTGATGTTGCTTCTGTGAACAGAATTGTTCCTTACTGCCAAAATCACCATGGTATTTCAGCCGTGGCAGTGATGCCTGATGAGCTTGACCAAAGCATGCCCAGGGTGAGGGAACCTGCACCCCTCATTACACACTGAATTTCACACTGCAGCATTGTTTCCTGGTGGTTTTCAATCTTCCTTCCTACAATCAGCATAAGGTCAGAAAGTTGTTTTTAGAGGTGGTAGTTTGTGAGGAGGTTTCATGCAAGCCTTAGAAAAATTTTTGTGTATTTAAAAACAGTTATCTTAATAATAGTGAATACTTTATTGGTGTTCTTGCAGCCTTTCTTTTTTTTCCTTGATTGTTAATTTTGGTGTTAGAATGACAGCCCTGTCTGAGATGTAAATTAGATGCAAAGGAAGTAAAGCATAATTTCTGAATTCTTGACTGGCAAGCAGAGTGATAAGGGGAAGTTTCAAGGGCTGTGACATTGAGAGTCTTCTGGGGCATCTGTCAGTACTCCACAGTGTCAGCTGACAAGACTGCAAATCTGAATGTCTCAGCTTTTGGCCCTGGATCTGGACAGAACTGGGGTGGTACAGGGGAATAAAGTCAGCCAGCTTCTCTATGGCTAAGTCATTGTAGGATTAAAACATCCTTGGTCTTTCTGCTCTATGTAAGGTTTTCTGTTGCATTCATCCCTGCTCAATCTGAGTACAGAGCAGATGTCCTCATGGAGATCATACACTCTGCTCATGGGTGACAAAAGTGCCTGATGAGAATGTGTGCTACTAAAATGCAAGATGTAATTAAAACAAATCTTCCTTCACTGAAGTCATACAAAATGCAAAATAAAAGCTGCTAATGAAAACATTTTATCTTTATAATTGTTTGTTCACAACCACAGGCTAATGTAGCAGAGCCAGGGACAAGGGGCAGGATACAGGAAGACAGGATGATAACAAAAGTATTGCAAAACCTTTTCTTCCCCCTTCATTTCTGCAAAGTAACACCACAAGGCTAGGCCTTATTTATAGGCAAAAAGTAAGATATTTAGCCATTGGAGCATAAGTATGTTCAATTTCCCAGTTATCATAAAATTGCCAACTGTTCTTTCTGGAAATTCTCTGCTTGTTTCTATCTGCAAGACATGCATTTTGAATGTTTCTGTCTGTGGTCGTGCTGTGGTAACAAGATGCTTCCACCTCAAGGCACTCAGAGTTACCCACAGTAACAAATACCAGCACGATTACCCTGAGGACACTGAGAGCTTCCTCCTTTTCAGGCCCTGTGCAAGGACAGAAAGCCAAACTAAGCACTGCTTATCTCAGCTTTCTCACACAAATGAATGACATCTCTGATGTGAGCAACAAAGGCAATGTTAAAATTGTTATAATTAATCACTCATTCAATCTGTGCTGAAGGAGTGAAGACAATTCAGAGGAAAAAGGGGAAAGCAGAATGTGCTGGTGTCAATAGTTGAGGATATGAATTTATTGAATGAACTCAGCTAAAAATCACATGTATAGTGGAAATGCACTCCACAGCATGAGAGGCAATATCTAAAGTTTTCCTGATCAGCTGTTACCAGTTAAGGAAGCTGAAGCTGTTACTGGTTTTTATCTTATCCTTGCAGCTTTGTTGTTGATTGTTAATCTTCTGTATTATTAAGAGGCCTGAATCAGGACACAGTTTCAGGGGACACTTACACAAAGGTGCACCACCTCCCTGTTTTTTTGTGGGAAGACTTTTCCATTACTATGAAGTACAAAAGGTTGGCAGGAATAGCCTGTAAGGAGCAGTTAGGGACTTGGGGATTATCTAGTTTAGAGAAATGAAAAGCTCTACAGCTTGCTGGGGGGAGAAGGTAGAGAGGGAAATGCTGAGCATTTCTTGATATCCAGGGGTGGGATATTTGGGAGTTGTTCAACTTTGTGCTAGGGGAGATTTAGACTGAATGTTTAGACTGGAAGAACTTCTTTACCAAGAGGGTGGTCAAACACTGGAACAGGTTTTCTAGAGAAGTGTTCCCCAAGCTGGTCAGTGTTTGAGACACTTGGACAATGGCCTCAGCCACATGGCCAGAGAGCAGCACTGCATGGTGGCTGCAGGTCCCTTGGAGGAACATTCTGCTCTGTGTGAGCCAGCAGAGTGAAGGTCTCAAACACAAGGGATGAGCACAGCTGCTGTGAGGCTGGTCCTCTGTTCACCCTCAGCCTCATCATCCTGCAGCCCTTGAGCACGTGAGGTGTTTAGGAAGGGACTGAGGGGAAAACACTGATATTGTTGTTTTCTGTGGCGTTCGTGAAGATTCTCATCCACCAGAGAAGGGCAAAGTCAAAGGTGCTTTACTTCAAATTTGATAGAGAAGACTGCCTTTCCTCACTGAAGGAAGGTGAGAGAACCTCTCAAAGCACAGCACAAGATGGTGATGGCAGCACCACATTACACAGTCAGTGTGGCTGAGGATGCAGCAGTGTCTTCTGTACACCTTTTTTTATATTGTGGTAGGAAAAGGTGGTATTATGGTACAGGAGATGCTGGAAAGAGCCTGGAAAAAAATTTTGAAAGAAAAGAAGGAAAACAAATCATGGTCAGAAGGTCAAGTGGAGAGATCAAGATTGTATGCTCATATTTCCTCTTCTTCCCACCTCTTTTATCTATTCATGGTGGAGTGGATACAATATTCAGAATATTTGGAAATATTCCAAATTATAGCTAAGGACAAAAAAATTAGAAGCTCTATATATTTTGAGAACTATCCAGTTTATGAATCTGGTTTCTGCATTCCCCATTCTTGGTTTCTTCTCTCAGCTCAAAGCTCTTCTGACATCTTACTATTTACCTTTTTTTCAAAAACTGGATATTATTTTTATAAACACAATATAGAGGAAGCTGCTGTATAATCTGGAGCATGGTTCTTTAGCCTTGTGAGTGGATTTCTTAGATAATTGTACAATTATTTAATGAGGGTTTGGGAATGTTCTGCAAAAAACTGTGTCAGCATAAAGGAAAATTTTTATTTAAATTTCACTGGAGTCCCAGTACATAACTACAAGCAGGGGAAAAGTCTTAGATCTAATCTGAAATTGTTTATGATGTTGTTGAGGGAAGACAGTGAAAATGAGTGTTTTATTATTTTACTAAGAACAACCTAGTGTCTTCCAGATCAATTTCCAAACATCTATAAAAAAGTAAAAAACCTGATATCTCGGATTTTTCTAGACTTTTCCAGTGGTTCAATGTGACCTTCAGTCCCTGATTGCAGAGAAGATGCCAGATGCCCAGCAAGCAAATAATTTAGCTCAGGCTGTGATTGTTAGTTACAGTCAGTACTAAAGAATTTGGTAGAGATTATGATCTCTTCAACCCAGGAGAAAAAAAAAATTAAAGGGATTAGACAACAATGCTCAGAAAAGAGGAATAAAAGAAAAAAATCCAAAAACTTTCATCTGTGAAAAATTATTACAATGAACTTTTTATTATAAAGTACTAAGGGACAAGTGTTAAGGGGTAATTTCCTGAAGGACTATTCTAAAACTCTAAATTCTTTATGCAAAAGAAAGTGCTAAAAAGCAATAATTACTCATTCCCATTCAAATCTTCCAGGCATTGGATGAACAAGATTTAGCTGCATAAGACCTGTGGCTAAATCCCATGCCATGTTGAAAAGGTATATGGTATCATCTCCATCAAAAAATGCTGTGCCATGGCAGAAATACTGGAACCAGTTCCTGTGGGAGAATGGTAGTGATCTAAGGGCTGTCAACTGCTCTAAGATATCCTTCTCATTTTTGTCTTCATATTGCTCTCAGGTTTTAGATACAGCACAATGAAGTTCATGTTTTCTGTCTACTGTGCAGTGTTTGATCACACAGGAAAAGGAAGGGACCAGTAAATATATGATGGACTCTTTTGTGTGTGGGCCCTTAGTTAAAGGGGAGAGTAATCACATTAAGAGTTATTATTTCATCATGTGACTACCTGAAACATTGTTGTCATGTGACCTCAGAAATGACTACAATTCCAATACAACTCAGCAACATTAAAGTGTTTGTGATCTGGATTTTTTAAAATTATTTTTGGTACATTCTAAGGCAAATTTGAAACATAATATTGTGACTTAAATACCCATAAATTGTGTTCCTGTTATTGGCATGTTACTGTAGAACTACTGCAGTAGAATTATGTAATGCTGCTTTTGTTTGTCAAAATGTCTTATTTTGTTAGCAAAAGAAAAACTTATTCTTTCCTGCTGCTGGAACTTCCCTATCCCCATGGACCCATGTGGAAGGTGGTAGTGTTTCCAGAGAGAAAAGTCATATATTTCTGTCCTGTTTCACTCTCTCTTACTTGTTCTCACAAAACCAGTTTTGGATATTTTGTAGTTTGAAATAACGTGATGAAGGAGTAATTGTGCATTGCTACCATTCATGCAGGCGTGGTGGGAATGCTGCTTGGCTAGCATCATCAACACACTGCCTGATCTGGTTTTATTAGAAAGGGTCCTTTGAAAAGTGTTCTAGTGAATCTGACATGTGGAGTTCCTGTCAGGAGATGGGGACAGTCCTCTGCAGATGATGTATTTAGTCTTTTAAAACTGTGGTTTTACATCACCAAACTAGACAGGAAAGACTGTGCTATTTAAAAAATAATGCACAGAGTTAATGGATATTCAGGCTGAACTTTGGGTTCAGAGGATCTGAAAATCTCTATGAAATGTCAGATTGATATTAGCGTCTGACTGCTAATTGCTTATTTAGTATTGAAGTATAACCTTGATTATAGCTTTCAGTATTTAAATGACATAAATATAAGAGACTTAATAACAAGGCTAGTAGTGGTGAACAGGTCAGATAACTTACCAAGGGTAGACACCTTATCTTGGTGAGGTATTAAAAATGAGGACAAATTTCCTCACCATACTTCTTAAACCGTTCCAACCTCTTTAAAGAAGTTACTAACTTTCCTTACAGTTGTTATTGTGTTTCTATATACTCTACTATCCTGTCTCTTATTTGATAAAATATAACTAGTTTTTTGGAAGGAAATACATAATACAAGTTATTTTTGCATGGTCTCTGACTATGCTGACCTGTTTGACCTTGGTGTGTTCTACTGCCTAGGCAGGACTAACTTCACTTGCAGTGTGTTTGAGCTTGAGTGACAGAGGGCCCTGGTTTGAGCTGAATGTGTTGCAGAGGAACTTCTTTCTGTGTGTTGCTGTCCTTACTGTGCATGGACAGGTGAGAGTGAACTTAGCAAAACATTACTGCATCAGTGCTGTTGCATGGTTCCTGACCTGCTTTCAAACAAAGCTTCCCATCCCATGAAGAGTGAGGGTCTTTGTGTCTGTGTGTCCTCTTCTGCTTGGGGCTTGGAGAACAGCATCCACCCTTGTGCTGCTCAGGAGCTGGTGGGTGACCAGAACTGGTGGATGAGCACAGCTGCTCTTGGAGGTGGCATCAGCTGGAAGTGCTTCATAAATTGTACTCTGTGTTTAGCAGCCACCCAGGGGTCTGCTGAGGTTCTGGGACATTTTGAAATGAAGGGTTGAAGGGCTTTTCTAGAGGCTTTTACAAAAGAGGTGAACGAGTAGGGAACAGTACTGGTGGAGCTGGGATTCTTTACCAAGCTGCATCTGTAGAAGTCAAAAACTCAGATAATTGGTGTCAGTGCATCCTGTCCCTCGTTTGCTTCTGCCAGAGTGCAGCTCGTGCTGTCATCTACTCGAAGCAGATTGCAGTGTCCTGAAAGTTTGACCAAGCTTCAAAGCTTTGACTATCACAGTGGAGAGCGTTGGCCTCAGCAGACATCCGTTTGCTTCTAATGTGGAATACACAGTCTGCAAAGTTAGTTTGTTCTTTTTTATGGAGTTCTGGTCTGCAGACTTGTTCTCTAAAGAGGTGCCATGAAGTACGATGATAGCTGCTGGCACAGCAGGAGAAGAGAGAGTTCAGACTAAACTCATCAAATAAAACAATTTAGTAGAAAACCTTTAATAGTGCTTTTTAATTGATTAGATGGAAAACACTAGGTCAGCCCTTTTAAAATTGTATTTTCAAAAGGGCAGCAGAAAACAGTATGGTATTTTTTTCTACAGGTTCTTTCATAGTTGGCTCCTTTGAGAAGATAAGAGAAATGTACCTCCATTGTTTAGATGTTATTAAAATATGGGGCTGAAGTTTTGCAATCAATTTCTTATACAGTGCTTTGAATGGGTGAGAAAGCATCCTAGAGCAGTGTGATGCGTTAGGGCTTCAAACCTTGAGGACCTCAGAGACTGGCTAAATACAACTCTGGATTCTATGCTAAGATACTCTCTGTCCTTTTGGTACCTCCTGTCTTCCTTTTGAAGAATACCAGCTTAATCTATGATATTCTGTATTCATTCTTAATTTATGATATTCTGAATTAATTGATAACACAAAGTTATATAAGCAAGGAAAATAATTCAGTCTGAATGTTCATTTCAAGAAAGTTCTGCTAGGTTACCTCTTAGAAGTTTTTTCATACTCCCTTTCATAAAAATGACTATTTATGAGAAGGGATCCACCTCAGATCCTGCTCTGGTGACATGCTGCTCCAGAAATGAGTCTTGATTCTAAAGACCTTATGACTCCACAAATTCTGTGGGTATCAGCTTCTGTTGCTGTGTTTAAGGTATAAATCCATGTTTGGAGCTTGGAAAATGCTGTAAGGCCCTGTGAATTTCTGTTCAGCCCTGGCATGACTAAAAGCCAGGACTTGCTGCTTGCATCAGCCATACCACATCTGTTTCTCCTTGCCAGCTTTATCAACCTAGATAAAATAAGAAAAAATTCACCTTATTACTCTACTATGGCAAATTGAGGCTTTCTGAAAATTCAGACTTGTGGTTTTCTATTGCTTGACAGGTAGCTAGTTCTCATTTATGTCCCTGTAAACCTAGAAAGACCATAGAGTATTTAATTAGACTTTCAAGTATGTTACTTGAAGATTATTACTTGTCAACCATTTTGAGCCCAAGTTTGTTCTACCTCAAAGGCTAATATTATATAATTTAGACTTATGAATCACAGGTTCTTTTAGCAAATTGAACTAAAAATCAGACTATGGATTTGCAAAATAACTTTGAGTTATTCTGAGAATCCTGACATTGCTAACATTAAGAGTGCAAAAGTACTGAGAACCTTACTGATAAAAAATAATTTTCAGTAGAGTGGGACTTTCTGATGTGACTGAGTGATTTTTATTACATGAGGTTTTTTTTAAGCATATCTTTCCTGTAGACTAGTACCTCAATAAAATGCATTATATCAGCAGGGCAAATGTCAGAAAGTTTCTCCACTTTTCAGAGTGGTGATTTCAGTCTAAATGGCCAAGAGCATTTCCATTGCATTCTATGTATTTTTATTTCTGGATTTCATTGTCCTACATTGAGAATGCCTGGAATTACAAAGATAATGGCATTGAAGTAAATATTGTTAAAGCACTTTAAGACCTTCTGGTAAGCTGATTTATATGCAGCAGCTGTGGGGTAAACTGAAACAGTAATTGACCCTATTGGCCTTCTCTGGTTGTTCAAGGTGGAGTAATCTCAGGGGGACCTGTTCATCCTGCCCCACAGAGCAGGGTGACTGCAGAGTCATTGCAAGGAATTCAGGTTTAGGTTTATAAAGATTTGTCACCAGCCACTGGATATCATTGGGCTCAATAAAATCAACAAGCTTATAATTAGTCTGGACTATCTAACAGTAACCTAATTTAAAAATGCAAATAATAAAAACATCTACCATAACATTAAAAATGTCTTAAAAAATTACAGATTCAAGTCACAGGAAAGAGTACTGATCTTGAAAAACTTGATGCCAATTATGTGCTTCACTGAATTAAAATGAACTCATATTATTAATAAAGACTCAAATGATCTAGTCTGCCAGTCCAACCTTTCATCACCTCATATTTTCATTAGAAATCAACTTTTCAATTATGAACTGTCTTCCAAAACTTAGAATTGAGTTCCAAAATTAAGTTTTCTAGACTGTGATTCAGTCACATGAACTTAAGTAATACAGAACAATCTTGCAGAATTTGACACTGTTACATGTCCTTCTCTCTTGCTGCCTCATGGGTCTTTTCACATTAATTGATCATCTTGTTCAGGCCACTGACAGCGAAAACTAAATCCAATTGTGCAGGGACTTTTAAAAGAATAAGGCTCAGAAATAATCCAGATATATACAAAGATTAACATCTATCAAAGGCAGTATTGAAATCTGAAAATTGAAATGCAGCTGTCAACTCTTCTGATGACTGCCAGAAGCAATGAATGGAATGAAAAATATTTGAGAAAGCTTTGTGCCTTTTTTTTTTTTTTAAATATATATATAGTTTGAAGAACATTTCCTTATTGGAATATTTTATTCTAATAATCCTAATGGAAATCCCATTCGCTAAATTGAGAACATTTGTCATGTGAGCCATTCTTGGACTTAGAGGTATTCTTGTGCTGGGAATTGGTAGATGAGGGTTTTGCAGCAAACTTTATACTGGAATTTTTGTTCACTGTTGAACAAAGTCTCTGAAAATTTGTGTAGATATTCAGGCTACCTGTAACACTCCTCATTAATTTTAAATGTCTATTTTTTATCAGAGTATTTTAATATTATACACCAAGAGATTTCTCTTCGGTGGGTCAGATACTGTTAATCTGGTAGTTGTTTTAGTTATAACCAAACTATAGAAAATAAAAATTTAGAAAGATTGTAAACTACTTATCACATACATTTACACCCATAGCTGCTATGATGCCCAAGGAATCATAAAAATAGAATGGAAATGTTGGAGTTTTTTGCAAAGAACTCTGTATCGAATGGCTCTGCAGAAGCAGTTGCATTTTCTCTCCCAAAGCAGTTCAAACTCTGCATTTGAGCTAAACAGATTTACTGTAAAATTAATGGTGATCTATAAAAACAAACAAGAGAAAACAAAAAAGTTAATTTGGTGTGCTCCTGGAAGTTCCTTTGAGCTGAGTTCATGTACACCCTTGGAAGTCAAAATTTTTATTGAAAGCTTAGGTTTTAGTTTGAATGTTGTATTTTTATTTTACAAAATAGTAAAACATTTGTCTGGAAACAGTAAAAGACTTTGGAAAATATTCAAATATCTATATCCTTAAAAGGTAAGCCAAAAATACAAATGCTATTTTCCTCAGAGGAAAGCAGTAAGATTACATAAATAATGAATATGATCGGAAATTAGAGAAAGGAGGAAAAAACCTGTCTTAGAACAAAAGCTTTGGCATTATATAATGATATTAAGTTGCAGGATGTTTTGGTGGAGGGGTACTGTAGGAGACACAGCTTTTACGTCTCTTACTGCTCCAGCCCCATTCCCAGATATCTCTGCTAGCTGGGAGCTGTAGTCCAACAGAATTTTGTCTTCCTTCTCCTGAGTTTTGCTGTAGCCTCTCTGCCCAGAAGTCTACTTGCTCACCATTTGTTCTTTTTTCTTCTGACCCAAGGTTTCTGGCTCTTTGTCTGTCTTTTCCTTACACTTTTCCCAGTTTTTTTTTCATTCCTCAAGCTCCTTTTCTTCCCAGTCTGTTTTCCTGAAGGATTGGTGCTCTCCCTGGATATTTGAGTTTGAGAGCTGCCTCTTGCATGTTGCTTGGACTTAGCAAGGAAAGTGTTGAAATAGCAGCAAAGGCCTCTTGCCTTAGTTCAGATTGTTCGAGTCAGATTTGGCACTGAGCTGTAATTGCAGAGAAAGACCTTCTCAGGCCCCTGGAGCACATCCAGTACAGACAGAAAGGTTGGGAAATACGAGTCCAGGAAGTACTGGCTGTGCACAGACCACAAGGCTTGAAGTTGGACATTTTTGAGTGGCTTTTCATTGAGAGAGCAAAAGGCACAAGATCTCTGCCAACTTGCAAGTCCTTATTCTAAAGCATGGGACTTTTTAAAGAAAGGTCTTCTGAATCTTTTAGCATTCTAAGTAAGTGTTGTTTCCTGTTGCCTTTTTCTCAGGAATGGCTGCAGTCTTTTGATTGAAATTTTCCAGGAAATTCAGGTTAAGGGAGACATATCACCCAGATGATTACAGCTTTCTCAATGGGGCAAGTGATTGAGAAGAGGGTCTTTTGTAGGGGCACTATGTCAATCTTAATTGAATTGTATTCTGTTAGGGAAAGCTTTTTCTGTCTTTTTCTGCAGGTGTTTATTTTTCAGTTCTTCTACTTTTAGTACCTGTTCCTTAAAGCTTGTTATTCTCTTCATCTTTTGGTAAGCAAGCATGAAAGCACTTGACAGTCAAGTGTGAGTCTCACAGTTCCATTTGAAACTCAGCGGAAGAAACTTTGTTATCAGAGTCTTTTCAAGTAAAAATTATTATTATGTGGGAGGACCTCAACTTGATTATTAGATTGCCAAGCTTTGTGCAAAACTGTTTACATTTGCAAGCCAGCAAAATTGATGTGGAACGCTGTGATATATAACTAAGAACTGCATTTTCCCCAGTCTCTTTACAAAAAAAGATTTTTTCCTGTAGTCTATATTTCATTAAAAGCCAAATGACTGCCATTATTTATCAGTTACTTTATTAAATGGTAAAGGTTATATTGGAGAAGATTTTATCTGATTTTTAGGTTTGTTTGTAGCGCTTTTGTTCAGAATTGTAGTTTTCATGCTGGGAACACTTGAAATCACTCCTGGATGCAGTTGCATTGAAAATATGCATGTATGCATGTTTGAATTAGCATGTTTGTTTCTACTATAAGAAACACAACTGAGTACAGCAACCTGTGTGGCTGTGCAGAACAGTCAGTGTTCCACTACCTGTGAAATATCTGAAACAGTTTTATGGAAAGATATTAAATACATAAAGTTTCTAATTCCCAGTTATGATTTTTTTTTTTTTCTATATAACCTTATTTGTCTTTCCCTGGACTTGGAATGGCAAGAAGGCTGGAGTAAGCACAAAAAAATTTGGAGGCATAAGAAGGACTGAGAAATCCTCCATGTAAAAAGTACAGCTTGAAGATTTGGCAGTGGGCTATATGGGCATCTGTTCCTAGACACAGCCTCGTGTTTAGGCACGGCTGACAGTGATGGAGTTTGGTGATACTTCTGGTCTGCACTTTGTGTAGAGCCACCTAATGAAGACCAGATCACCTGGCACTGATTGACACAATGTTTAACTGAGACATGGAGGAATCAGAGGATGTGGAGGCTGGCTGACCCCCCCACAGGGCCCATGTCGTTGAGTTTTTTGCTTGGTTTATATATTGAAGACAATGCACAAACTTTGTCTATTCTATACTCCCTATGTACCTAAATGAAGTGTTTTGTCCTCCAGAATTATTGCTAAAAGCTTATTCCTCTGCTTTATTAGTTATTACCTCATGAGAGCATCTGCTTTGTCCTGTCTGCATGCTGGGTTTTCTTATTACAAAAATGTACCCTAAAACCATTATAAATGGAAGATAAAGACTGAGAATGTGGCTTTGTCTATTATAATTTTTTTTCAACTTTATAGTGTGGTTTTCTAAAAGGACAGAGGTATTTGGTGACATTTACTGTACGTGGAAGAAGTTGGAAGTGATAAAAGATGTTAACAGAGATGGAGAGTTTATGCATCATAAACTTTTTCATAATTTAAAGTTTATCATTTTGGAGCAGTCTATCATATAATTTAATGTCATGATGACACCAACAGTGAAAATGTTTTAGCTTTCATTATTAAATTGTTTGAGCTTTAATAACAAGTGGCTGTTATGACCCAGATCTGGGACAGTGTGGAATGATTCAGGAATGTCTGTCACCCAGTGCTGTCTTTGAGTATGCTGTGGGTGTTTTATCCTGAGTAGTAGCACTTGTCTGGGATGGCTATGTGAATTACTCCTTAAGAAAAGACATAAAATATTTCTAACATTTATTTGCAATTACTCATGCTAAAAACATTTATTGCAGCATTTACTATTTCAAGGGCACTAAATGGAAATATCTGGACAAAAGTTAATTATCCACAAAAACTATTTTTTGCGCTATTTATGATCAATCGATTTTTTTTTAATATCATTTGCATTAGAAACTAGTACATGCCTGAAAGACAAAATGTTGTGTAAATTGACAACTTCCCATAGCTGGCAATGAAAAAAGAAGCGTGTAAAGTTTGTAGCATCCCCTCTGCCTCCATTGGGAATTGCTTCTGCAAACTGAGTTTTTCATTCTCGACTCATAGCTCTGAACATTCAGACTGATTCTTTGGATTGGAACTGCCAGCTAATGGGCAGGGGGAAGGGAGTTTATCCATCCATATGAAATATCAAATAGCATCCCGAGATGTCACCTCATAACATTTTGCTTAAATGCCATGATATTCTAAACAGTGGCCTGAAAAGCATACTGAAATGGAGCCATTTGCGAGTTTGCAGTCATCTGTTAATGGTTACTGCTGAAAAATGTTAGTGAATAAATTCCTTGATGAATTGCAACTTTTTCTGAGTGTTATACATTCCAAGACCTGCAACTTCCTCTGATAAAGATTTTGATCTGTAAGTGTTCGTGTGCTCTGAGCTGAGTACAGGCACTCCCTCACTGCTCTGAAGTGGGTGTTTATGAGGAGTTTACAAATTGCCACACAAGCCTGAGCTGCTGTTTGTGCAGGACAGGAAGGCCTTTTATTGTGGGGTATGAGCTCGTGGGCACAGCCCTCTGGGAAAATTGTCAGTTTGTCTGTGACATGGGAAACGTTCCTGTGCATGTTCATACCCTGATATACCCAAGATAAATTGCATTTTTTTTACTTAGAGATAAGCACCTTCACCTGTTTATGTGCTGCAAACATGCACAGTTACCATGGAATAAATGATGCAAATTATTTTTCTCTTTAGCAAAGTGTGTACGTATCTTTTGTATCTCTGATGAAATTGCTTCAGACTGTAGTGCTGTCAAGCAATTATGGAACTAATATGGGAAAGAAAAGTTTCTCTTTAATCCCCATCAAATGCTATTTATAGAGCAAAGGGATATCAGTTCTAGATTTTTGTAATATTTTGAAGAATGAGGATACATGCTTTTTATTCAGTTCTTGCTAATAAACTTGTGTTTCTCCTCATTATCCATAGATGTTTAACCTGTCTAGTGGCTGATATGAATATCTGAAAGAAGGAAATCAGGAATTCATTTTCTGTGTTCTTTCATGCTAATGAAACTCAATGAAATGAATACTCATTTAAGGAAAATACAAAATAAGAAGTAAATTTTTAAAAGTTGACATGTATTTAAAATTTCAAATTTCAAAAATTTTTTACCTTTTTCCTTTTGCAGTATTTCTCATCTCTCTTAAAAATCCAAAGGGAAGGTATGGGTTATCAGGAAATGGATGAATCAGTACCTTCCAGAGGCAGAGTTAAACTGGGGAAAAATTCCAAGATGTGGAGAAGAGATATCAATGAACATAAACAATGCTGCTGTGAGAAGAGAGAGCTGGGACCACTCAAGGCTCACATGAATTCCTACGGTAAGTACAGCTTGAAGGTTAAAGGGGCTCCTTTGGGCAGAAAAATCTTTGAATAGTGTATTTTTAAACAAATCATTTTCCTAAGTGTTGAATCTGAATCTCAAAGCCAACTTGATCTGTGTAAAATTCAGCCAGAGGATATCCTAGTAAGTTCAAAGTGAGGCTTAATGGAATTGCACCTTGATGCAGAAACCTTTGGCATTTTTGTCGCTATCAGTATTTCAGGAGCAATATGGCATTTGAATAAAATCATTAGGAAGGAATTGAACAGTGTGAATTGTGACATTTTTTGTTATTTGGCAATACTGAAAAGCAGATGTGAAATACATGGCTGAGAGAGACTCTATGCAGGGGTTTTGCAGAGATTTTTAGATTTAAATAAAAAGAAATTCAACTTTTTGTGAAGGTCAAATCTTTAAAGGAATACAAATATGAGATGTTTTCTTCGGAACAAACAATACATTTTAAAATAAATTTTCTATTTGGCATTGTCAGAAATAAGTTTTTTGATATTTTCTCCTGTTTATTTTGGCTAGGCATCACTTTTTTAGTCAAATAACTGTCCAGTGAGTGGGGTTTTTTTCCAAATTGATTAAAGTCTGAATGAGGCTTATTTTTCTAGCTAAACCTATGAATCTTTATGATATAAGCTCAAGTTCTAACAGCTAAACATGACTTCAGTTTTTGTTAATTGGCCTATGAGGGGCTGGTATAATGCTTATAATAGAAGTTAAAAAAATTTCCTGCTTTTCTAGAGCTGTCATAGATACTCATAGTACAGAACTCCAGAACTCTGCATTTCAGTTTGAAAAGCAATGGCCTGTAACCTTGTACTCAGAAGATGATTTAAACCAACTTTGTGGTGCATCTTCTTTTAAACTTCTATTTATTTTAAAACTCCAGAGGGACAAAACATCTGTTTTCAACCTCTTGAACACAGTGAACTCTCTATGCTCTCTTTAACCATTTTTTGTCAGAGCTGCTGTGATATCAAATCAGTGAGAGCTCAATAAGGTGTGATAATAAGTGAGAAAGTCACTGAGAATAGAAAGTGCCAGATTAGTTTATTTCTTGCAGTGTTTTGTATCACAACTGTGATTTAAAGGTCTAAAGGAATATTTGTTTTCCATTAGGTGCTCATGTTTTATTTGTTTCCTATGGGATATCTGTTTGGTTTTTATAATCTATTTGCATCTGTTATAAAGTGATTATGTATTTAGGGCCTCAGGATGAGCCAGTAATTATCCTAAAGGTGTCATTGACACTGCACTGTTACGAGTACCAAAAGACTTGTTCTGATAGGCACAGTGAATAATCTGCTGCCCTTTTTATTAAAGGCTTTTGTATCGGCTTTTTAACAGTCATATATGTTTGGAAAACCCTTTTTGCCTCATGGCTAGCTGTTATAATTAAAAGATAGAGATAACAATGCAGAACATATCTCCAGTGTATGCTCTCCCGTGCAACTGCAGCACTGCTCCTGCTTTAGATCCCCCTAGTGTACAAACATAGCAGGATGCGTTTGGAAGGCAGTTACACCTTAGGATGTCCATTAGCATTTCCCGAAGCAATTTGTGTCCTTTCTTGTGTGACAGAGATATCGATCAAATGCCTGGTGTGTTAAATGGTCGCAGCTTAATCATGTAAACTTGTGGATTGAGGATTCTACTGCTGGGAGTCAGTGCTGTAATATTTCTCTACTCCTGACAGAGAAATCAGCGTCCTGATTTCTGCCTACCTTCCAGTTGATTTTTCCAAGCTCTCTGCCATAGAACAGTATATAATTGTGGAATTCTTAAGAGATTTTGTTTCTGTATTTTTTCTGACTGCTGTAGCTGCTGTAACCTGTACAGTCTTGCCTTTCCTCTCTTTTCTGTTAGCTGTTCTGAGAAGGGAGAAAACCTTCCTGCTGCTAAGCATGTTATCTGCAGAGATGATTTATCTATAGAGTTCTGAGGAAAAGTCAAATGACAATATGTCAGCTTTTCAGTTCTGGAGAAATTATCCCACATTGCCTTGGCAGTGGTAATAGTTTACAACATTCATGGTCTGTAATGGGCTGTTTGCCTTAAAGGGCTTTGACAGTTTTGCTGAACTTAACATGTAGTCAGCTAAGGGATGATCTTTCTTCACTACATCACTTGCAGTTTGAATAGGTCACATTTTGATGTGTTTGATTTACTGTGAAACTGCTGTATAAAACCTCCTCTTTGCTTACACGTTTCTCAGAAGACTCACTGTATTATTCTGAGAGCAAATACCTAATTATTTGCTGCTGAAAGCCATGTAAGAACACCTGTCTATTTCTGAAATCCTTTGGTGATATCTGCCACAGTAAGTTTACACCAAAAATGAATAATACAATGGAAAGTGTTTTCATTTTGTGGGTTTGTTGAGCTTGAGTCCAGCTTTGTCACAAGACATAAAACATAGAAATGGAGTCAGAGCCTGGTGGGAGAGGTGTGTGTTGGGGAGCTGTTTCAGTGGCTTGATTGACTCCATTATACCCTGGTCTGGAACTGAGCATTTGCTGATGCTATTGATATCAGGTCAAGCTGTACTGGTACTTCCAAACCTTTCAAACACAAGCCTCCTGAGAGAGTGCCTCTGAAATAGTTTCTTCTTACAGTGATATTTCTTCCAATTACATATAGCAGAAGATAATATTTGGAAGAAGAAACACTGCTGCCGTGACGTTCTGTTCTAACCAGAATCACCAGATATGATTTGTAGGGCTGCCAGGAAGAAGTGGTTTTGGGAAGTGTTGCACTGCAGAATGGTCTGGGCCTTTCTGCAGGATTTGTATGTCTCACAGCTGTGCTCAGGAGGAAGTGTTGGTAAGGACAGGGCAGGCCAGCACAATGAGGTGATAAATCAGCAGCACCATGATGGTTACCTGTGGTTAAAACCTGTGGTTTTAACAACTCTACCAGGTCCTTCTAAAGAGATTAAGGCCTATAAAAGTATGTGCAAAGAGAAAAAAGCAAAACGAAGAAAATACATTCAAGAACGTGTCATGATGATATTTTACTGTCATGTAAAATTCCTCTGATCGTGGATATAAGGTTAATGCAAGGCTGCTCCTTCACACACAAGCATTTGAAGGAAAGTTGTCTGAAGCTGTCAGACAGCTCCAGAATGCCCATAAGGTATTGTACAAAAATGATGATAATTCTGTTCCACCTGTTGTTTGGCTCTAAAAGGGGAATTTTCTTAGATTGGGCCTTCAGCCATCCATGCTTATGTTTGAGAAATGGTAACAGACATTCTGTTCATCACTTGTAATAGTTGCCCATATGCCATGTGTTAGGTGTCAGGTGGAGGCATCCTTACTTCTCTGTATCATAGCAAGAAATTCCGTGAATTTCAACCTGGCTGAATTCAGAACCCACAGAGTATGTTCATTTGGCCACAGGGCATCCCATTAAGTGGCATAAGGAAAGTCTCTTTCAGCCACTAAAGACCTTTCTTGCTGTAATCCCTGCTGCTTCTGGGAACTGGATTTGGGAAGTGAAACTAAGCCTTTTCCTGGCATCTCTATGACAATGCCTCCAGGGCTGCTAATGTATTAGGGAAAATTTCTGCCAAGCTTTCTACAATGTAACATTTTTGTTCATAAATATACCAGCTGGTTTTAATGACACTTGTGAGATATTAATGCAGATAGTCAGGGTGGCAAAATCTTCGTTCATGAGTGGCAGCTCATGAACAGCTTTAATTCCAGCTGCTTAGAAAGGAACAAGAAACATCTAAAGTTAGAAGTGAATCAGAAAGTTTTTGCAGATAAATTAAATACCTGACTTTCCCTTCCACTTCCATGACATCCCTAGTGATCTGATATTTGCTATACCAGGCAGATCATCCCTGTGAGCTGATGGGTGAATTCTTTATCTGTATGTCTATTCACAGTTTTGCATCTGTTTCAGTTTTGGACATAACTATTGTTGATGTTTCCTCTTGTTGGGCTGTTTCACTCCACATGAGCCTAGCTCTTCCAGAGTCATCAGGAGTCTCTGCCCTTGGTAAGAGACAACTTTGCTGTTCCTTGATAAATAGTTAGTAAAGAACACATCAGCTACTGACATCTTGCTTTATCCTGTTGAATCATATAGGGAAAACTTTAAATGTAGCAAACATTAATTAATGCATGTCTTTGCTGGGTTCATTATCCATTTCAATTTCCATAATAGGGCTGCTGAGTGAACGATATGTTTCCATTCTGAAAATGACTAGTGAGAGTCATGTGTTTACTTTCATTCCCTCCATTGTCTGCCTCTGCTCACCATTCTTTCAGAACAAAGCTGTCCCTGGCTTGCTTTTTAGTGTTTCAGATCACATAAAGATGCTGGCATTCAACACAGAGATAGTACATTTGTTTATTTTTCAGTTTACTGAATGCACCTTCCAGCATAAATTCCAATAGGTGAAAAGGATAACAGAGAATATTGAGCATAACAGAAACAGTGTTACAGCAGGTGAGTTCACACAATCACTTGTACCATAGCTAATGGGATGCCCTTGCAGATATGCTGACAAAAGGGCTGTTTTAAGTCCTGCCCTAGTTGTGCTACCACAAGCCCTGCTGACTGCAGGGTGACGGCCTCCAAACTCTGCAGGCAAATGCTCAAAGGGCAAGGGCAAACCACAGCTACCCACTGCAGTGACTTGCAGCTCAGCCATTGATTTCCAGATGCACAAATGAGAAATGACATCAGATGAGCTTTGTGCTGGAGACTTGATTAAATTGAATGCTGCACCAGACAGAAAGAATTACAGTGATGTTAGATTTCTAAGAAAATGTAGCACAAAAGTCTAGGCTGTACCTCTGTCAGTTGGATCTGACAGCGTTGGTCTGCCAGAAAAACTTCTGAAGGTAAAGACTCCAGTCTGACGTACTTTGTTTACATTGAGCTTATGGTTGTTTAAAATTTGGGTTTGGTGCTGCATATGTTTGGATAGAGCAATCTGACTGACTTCTGGTATTTCAGATCTTAACACTGATTTAGCTTCTTATTACATATGCACAATCCACCAAGTGCACATTCCTGTCTAGGTGCTGTAAATTAGCCACAGTGTTTGAATCTCAGCATGTAATGCGATAGCATTTTATTCATGTTGGAAGTAATGACTGCATTATGTATTTCATGCCCAAGGAGAAATAGCGTGACTTCAGGCAACAGAAATTAACAGTAAGAAGCATTATTGTTTGTGATGCTGTTGATGTTTTAATTGCTGATCATTAATCTGTGTTCTTCAACTCCAGTGTTGGTGAAATTATAATTAGTCCAGTGTGTTTTGCTGAAATGTAGAAAACAATCAGTCTGCCACTAATGATAGGGCACGTGGGATTCTGAAACTAAGAGTCAAGTCAGTACTTCTGTTCCACAGTGTATAATTTTTTTTTAATATTTATATTTCTGGAGTAAAATGTACTTATCAGGAGAATAACTTACACTAAAGAAAACTCACAGAATTAAAAAAACAAATAAAATCTTGAATATTTCGTTTATTTCCATCTAATGACATAACGGTGTAATTCCTGTGCTACAGTACAGTGGAAAAAAACCTTTGGACACACATCTTTCTGGAAATATAAATAATGTCATAGTTGATCCTAACTTTACTCTCTCATATGTGTATTTGCCTACTCAGTTAGAAGTACATATACTCCACTCATTGTATTACTTTTTTATTCAGGCAAAGATCAATTTAGTCACAAGTTGACTCTGATCATAATGCATGTTCACATAGGCATTCCTGAAATTTAAAACTCTGCACGTTTCAGGATTTTTTATGTTGTCAATCCAACTGTAGCTCTGCTCTAACACCATATCACATTCACTTACGTCAATGCAAAAGGAGTTGGAAAACTGCAAATTCGTTGTATGCCTGTACAAATTGGTCAATGTGAGAGATGTTCACAGAGGAATGTCTAAGGGCTATAAAGCAGCAATTATGGTTCTGCACTGTCTGTAGTGGCTGGGCTTAGCCTGTGTGGGAAAGATGCTCCAGCAAACCAAGGTATGACTGAAATTCCAAAAGTGAGTTGATACAAATACAAGTGTGGAAGATCTTTATTTTATTCAGTTTACCTGAAATCAAGTGGAAGCAGTTTTTAGTTAAACAAAACAAAACAACTCTTCAGAGGTGACTGATGAGTTTTTAACATTGTAAATACATTGCTGCAAGTGCACTGAGCTCAAAATGCTACATTTTTCTTTAAAGCTGATATGGGTGGAGATGAAGTCAGTGAGATATTGCCACCTGCTACAAGAGAGAGGCTTGAATCAGTCGTTTAATGAGGCAGGGGCCAATTCTCATTTGGCATAAATCTATTTTAAAATCATTTATTCTGACTAGGAATCCATCCCCTTCTGTTTAAAGAATAAACATTTAATTCCCTATGTAATACAAACTCTGTAAAATTCCATTAAGCTGCTTTCTCCAGAAACAAAAAAAATTGTATTCTGGTTTAGCACAGAAGCAGACAAGTGTTTATTGAGAAACTATTTTGTATAGTTCTAAACCCAGATGTTTCCACTCTGTTCTCTATAATCAATGACATTCCTATTGCCATAAGACACACGAATGTCCAGCTCTTGGTGACTGGTGTGTTCTGGTTAGAAGTGTCAAGAGGGGAACAAATAGCCTTGGCTACTGTGTGACTTAGGAATTGTTAAAAGGTGCCCACTGTTTGTATTAGTCAAAGCCAGCTGCAAACAACATTCAGTAGCTCTTCAAACGAGAATTGTTCTAGCAAACCTTGACAGATGTCTGTCTTTTGCTGGTGTTAAGACAATACTCATTTCATTGATTCATTCAGTATTATGCTGATTATAGGTCCTGCAGAACACCTACACAACCTAATCAGTTCTTTCTTTCCTTTGCAAGTCCATTTTATTGTGTTTCTGTGAGATTACCGAGCTCCCTGAGTGCTGAGCAGTGCCATTTCTTGGCAGGATGTGACATTGCTTTTAATAAGATACACTTCAAAGCGTTGTGCCACACCACACCAAATATCACTTGAAAACAGCATAAAACCT
This sequence comes from Thryothorus ludovicianus, assembly GCA_013397245.1. Lineage (NCBI taxonomy): Eukaryota > Metazoa > Chordata > Aves > Passeriformes > Certhiidae > Thryothorus > Thryothorus ludovicianus. The sequence continues at coordinate 121,584 of VZTB01014694.1, read as the reverse complement.
TTCACTTTCATTTCTTTGCTTTTCATTTTTTACACCTTATCTTGGAAGCATTAAAGGCAACCAGCTTTTTGGCTTTCATGTCTGTCTGAAGATCTAAGTACAACAATGCTAATGCCAGAATGACTAAAGAATCAGAATGAAAAAGTCCCTGAATGGAGAAAGGGTGGGAGGGAAGCAGAGAAATGAGCAAAGAAGAAGATGAAAAAGGAGCACTGAGGAGAAAAACTATTTCTTAATTACACTATGAACTTTCTCTTGTGAATCTTGGATCTCACCCTAATTAAAGTAATTGGCATGTAGCAGTGTGATACAGATGGAATTCAGACACATTCTGTACCGGGCAAAGAGGCTTTAAATTTGCATTTGCTAGCTAGCTTGCAAAAAAACTAATTTTTTTTTTTACTCTTCCATTATGTGCAAAAGGAAGAAAGGGATTACATGGCTGTTAAGATAGAGAGAAGGCACATGAATGCAAATATCTGAATTTTTCTTTAGGTTCAGTGTGTTCACCTTGCATTCAGAAGGAGTTAGAGCTCCTGCTGTAACATCTAAGGGATGTTCCTTTGGTAAATCCTCAAAATATCTTAGACTATTTAGTTGTTCAGGGGATCTTTTGCCTAGTCAGGAAGTTTTGAAATGAAGTACCATGAAAAGGTTAAAAATTGACTGAAGTGTAGCGCAGGAAAAATAAAAATTTATGAAAAATGAGGAATAACCAAATCTGTAGGAAACAAGGACTATGACTCAAGAACTACGAATAGGACGATATGATAAATCAAACTACAAAGCCAAAGAACAAAGCTTTGCTTGAACTTTGTGTTCATTAACAGAAGATCCCTTCAAACTCCGTTCTGTGATTCTGTCAAAATACCCAGCCACAGGTTGCCCTTATTCACATAAACCTCTTCCTTGTTGAGTGTGAGTGGCAAAATAAGTGTGCATTGTATCTTTAAACAGATGAGATTGCAGGGACAATAACCAGAGCTTTAGGTTGTTTCCCACATGGGAAATACCAAATTTGTATTGCTCTGAGCGTGTAAAAATGAGCAGCTGGCATAATGGAGGTGTGGATCCTCCACTTAACACCAATCTCTGTACCAAAGTAAAATGAAATCAAATAGCTCTGTGTGTGGATCAGCTTGTTGCACAGGGTGAAAGAACCCTTATTTGGGGCAACAGAAGCAGATAGAAATCATTGGGGACTAACATACTTAGGTCATTTCACCATGAGTTCAACACAGAAGCTGTCACCAAAACCACAGGAGAGTTTCTTGTAAAAGAGGATTGTTCTCACAAGTGACAGTACCCTTTTTCTTCCCCTTTTAACAACATTTAAGACAATACAGTGAATCCTTTGAAAATTAAGGAATTTGAATATGGGTATGCTCCTTTAATTTCATCCTGCCACCTGTGCAGGGGCAGAAATTCCAGGAAGTGCACTCTTGTCTCCTGTCCTTGTCTGTTTTTCTTTCTCTGCAAGCAAAGAAAACCTTGGCTTTTTCTTCTTCCACTGAGCCATTGTCAGTTTTTAATTTCCCTGAACCTGTTGTGAGATCAAAGGAAGGGGTCATTGGATGGGAGATCTGCTGCAGTGCAAGCTTAGCAATGGAAACCAGCAGAGTAGCACAGCTCCCCTGTGCTCAGTGACCCTTCTTCCAGAGGTGAGGTCAAAACACTTGACCCTGCCATAGATGTACAAATCCTGAATCTCTGAGAGGAGAGCTTGCACTGGAGTGCCTGGAAGGAGACTCAGCTCTCCACACTTCTCACTAGGACAAGGAGCTCTGTCGAAACCTAGTGCAGCTAACCAGGGGTTTAATTAAAATCACACTAATCTAACAAACCACAAATTCTGATTAAGAGGTAAAAACTGTGTGTAAATAATTTTTAAAATTATTCTCTCAGACACTATTCCTTGTTAAATGTTTTCTAGGCATTATTTTTGATGAAGCAGAACCAATGGTGATTAGTGGTAGAGGTCACACGTGCTCTGCATAAGTCAAGCATATTTCCCAGGTCTAAATATTTGTTAGAACTGCAGGTAATTGAATATTTGTTAGAACTATAGGTAGAAACTCAGACCCAGGGAGACACAGACTCAGGTGTACTTTTAGATGTATATCCAGTTTCAGGTCAGAAAAAAACAGGTCTGATTTTTCTTCTGACTGTCTGAACCACTTGTTATAATTTCTTTAAAAGGCATCCATGGTTGGCACCAAAAATTGTTTTATTATAGAAAGTTTGAACTGAGTTGAATAGTTGCAACTAGGATGCTCCATGCCACTTACAGGAAGTAGTTTCTGACTGATTTGTGATCTGTTGTTCAGTGTGCCTTGGCTCGAGCATCTACAGGGGTAAGCAAACCACACTTATTATGTGCAAAGTGAGTGTGTAACGTTTTGTAGGCTGGGTCTAGTGTGTTCTGGAATGTTTGGATTTTTTGTTTTGTTGCATTTTAAAGATACTGTTTTTATGGCACTCAGAGTTCTGATATATGTAGAAAGCTGTGAGGAATGGATGGTGCTTGGTGCTCAGAGCACCATTTTCTGTTGCCTTTTTGTGTGTCTGACAGGTCTAGTATTTTATGGAGGAAAACGTTATAATTTTTTTTTTAAGTTAGGAAAATAAGTCCAATGAATCCTGCTAAAAGGCAGCCTCATACTGTTGTCATTAATGGCTTCCTCTGAGAAACTGGCAAATTGATAAATTAAGCTTTCCCTCTGTGACAGCCTTTCACATATGCAAGAAGTAGCCCTACTTTAGTCTTCAGCAGCAGTAAATCAATCTACCATAGAAATACTTTGCTTTCCTACCCAGGTACAAAATATATCTAAAGACTTAGTGTGACAGTTCTCTATGTTTAGCTCTAAGTCATTTTGGCAATCACAGGAGGCATAATTTTGTATTTATGTTGAAATACATCCCTAATTGAGATGTCTATATTGCTTCAAGCCTCTCTTCTTGAAAACCAATTAATAAATTTCACACTAGAACACAGTCTTTTTATTAAGACTCAATTAAGGAGGATATAATGAGGCCAAACTAGGTGAAGCTTTTAGTGTGCATTATACACATTAGATCTTGAAAGATAGATACAAAGTCAAATCTCACTTTGAACCTGCTTTCATCTAGCAGCAGTAAAAAGTCCTATATGGTGCCTGTACCAACTAGAAGTTCATAAATAAAAAAACTAAGAGAACTGAAATTACCATCCACAAGTAAGAGATGAATTTTAGTTATGTCCCCTGTGAACTTTGGAAACTGATCCTTTTGTTTCCAACTTTTTAATAAAAGCTGATGTCTTATTTCATTAACTATTACCAGTTGCTACTAAATAATCTAAATAATTACAACTTGCCTGCATGGCTTTTTTTTTTTTATCTCCTCCATTTGCAGAGACTGTTTTAACAGTTGTTTAGCCAAATTGTCCTCATATAAATATCAATATGTAATATAGTTGATCAACATTGCATGGGCCATTTAGCTTAATAAATGCAGATGGTGATACTCTGAAAACCCTGTGATACTGTTGAGTACTGTGCCCTGTGATATCTGAGACGGGAAATCTCTCCTGTGAGAGGATGGCACCTGGTCCTGGCCAGTCTTAGTCTGTGGGCCAGGCTGATAGAAAACATATTAGGCAAATTTACATAAACATTTGTCAAAAATCTGGACTTAGGTTACAGTATTTAAGAAAGTTGAAAGAAATGTGGTTATTTATGATGTCATTAATGTTTTAAGGCAGAATGTATCTGAATTAAAGAGAGGTTTGTGTATTATAATTGGGTTACAGTGTATGTTTTATCTATCTAGGCTATGAATAAGTAGAGTAAGAAATGTGATTAAAAACTTAGAAAGAGAAGATAGGGTGGAAGGAAAATTGCACAAGTCATCCCTACAAATCATAATGTGTGGCTCAAAACTCTGGGTTTACTGAAAGTTGGAGATCCAGATCTATTAAGTTTTGGCCAGATCTGAATCTCAGAACGTAAATCCAGAATGTTGCTGGAACTTGGGTTTTGGAGATCTTGGAAATATCTATAAAACGTTATAATAAAAACCATTTTCTTCTGAGGCTTTGGTAGCAAATTTAATTGTAGTTGGAAATGACATCTCACTGCAAGATGGATTCCATTCCAGGAGTTCTTAAGTTCTACATATAGAATTCTCACTGTTTTCCATTTCAAATACATATTTTCTGTGTAGTCTTGGCAGATGCTCACAATTTCTCCTTATGGGTAAATGGTGGTGTGATGCCTGATACCAGTCACTTGTTCTAAAGAGATTAATTCCTCCCTAAAATGTGTTGGGTTTTTTTTTTTTTTGAAGACATGACATTAAACATTATGATCTAAGAAAAAAAAAAAAGGGGTGACATTGTCAGAAGCCGAAAGAACCTGAGCCTACAGGACACCAGGTGCCAGAATAACTTGATATTTTCAAAGGGCTTATGGCTATGTGTTAGTTTATTGATCATGGATGCAGTGATAATGATCATTGATTATATTTCTTTGATAATTAATGGGAGAATTTAGGTGCAAAAGTGCATATGTACATTGCTAATGAGGATCACGGGAGTGAAACTGGGATGGGTGTAAATCTGTTTTCAAGTATATAACTTAACAGAATTTACTTTTAGGATACTATTAAAAGTAATTAAAAATAAATAAAAATATTGAGAGATTCCGAAAAATCTCAGTCACGATAGCTATATGAGATTTTGTTGACAAATACTTAGAAGTCAGTAAAAGGGGTAGAAAAAAATCATCACAGCTTTCTGACAATATCTAATAATCTATTTAGCCAGATTTGAAAGAAAGCACTTTGACCAGATTCCTGAGCTACAGTTGTTTTGTCCTGTTTAATTATACATTTTAGAAAGTTTGATTATTTTACCTGAGCCCTAATTTGATATTTTACTTATTGTTAGAACTCTTGATGACATATCTCCCAGTATAATCAGATTTTGGGCCATTTTTAGAGAGGTGAACACAGACTGAAGTAGTTATTTCAAATACCATTATGGAAAAGGATGCTTTCCAAGACGATATGTGTGGCTGTAAAGAAAGAGGAAGCCAGGATTTAGGAGTTTATCATTAAATAAACTTTGAATTATCGAGTGTATGTTCATTTATTTGTTGGATTTAGCTAGAGTTTAGTCCAAAAAACCAGGTCATTAGACCTTCACCCAACAAGGAACTTGCACACATTCATAACCTTAAATACATGAGTAAGTGGAATTAAATCATGGTGTTAAGTGTTTTGTTTGACTGGGAATCCATTGATTGCTTTTTGGCACCAATCTCATTCTTTCTTTAAATGAAGTTAGCCAAGAAATTAGAACCCTTAATTCACTTCCTTATTCAGAGAACAATGTCACATGTAGAGCTCTGCTGAAAGAGCTTTGGGAGGCTGAGCAAGACCTTTTTTTTATTGAAGAAAACAGTATTGTACATGACTTGTGTTAATTAGTGCTTGGTCTGAAGATCCTTATGGCTACTCAGCTTGAGCTGGTCCCAGACATCATCCCCTCAAGAAGAATTTAGCCATTTAAGGTTCTGATTTTCAAATTGGGTAGACTAGTTACTCCTCATCTTTGGAGATTTCATACAGGCTGTGGATGGCTAACAGTCCTTAGAAGTGCTTCTGGCTGCACATGTCAATAGTTTTTTCATAACTGGAACCAGGAAGTAATTTTGAGGCAGTAAGTGACTTTTTACAGTGGCAAAAATAATGGCAAAAATGGGCTGTTGTGGACAAGGGTTCTTCCTGCCTTTTCCAACTTCCAGATTGTTTGGGAGGGTTGTGGTGGTGAGCTGCTTCAGAGCAGAGGTGAGGAGAGATGTGTCTAGTTCCAGGGAAAGTCATGCAGCCTTTCCTTTGTTCCAGAGATTTCCATCATGGTGAGATAGCCAGATCCCTTCAGCCCCTGAGCTCTGCCCAGCTCCTACCCTGATCATCATTGCCATAATGTTTCCTTTGGTGATTGCAGGAGGCATGATGCAGCTGCCATATCTGTGAGCTGCTTGGCTTCCTTTTCTGATATTCCCTCTTTACCTTTCTTTAGACAGTTTTAGTTAATTACCTAAATAGCCCATGTGAGTCAGATTAGAGAATTTGAGAATCTTTCCATATGGCAGAATGTCTGGGTTTGTTTTCTGGTATGATTAAACAGTTTTTCTCTAAATGCTTCATTTTCTGCAAAAAAAAATATTAAAAAATTATTCCTGGCCCACCTCATGATTCTTATTTCCAAGAATCCAGCTAAATACAGGAAATTAACCTGAATTTACACTGTTACTTTGCTGTACTTTCCTTCCTTTTAAGACAGTGTTAGGGTTCCCCAGGTGCTGTGAGCATAGATTGGTTTGTGTCCCTTTGCAGTTCCTCAGCAGCCCAGCAGTGCCTCCTGCACGAGGTGGGAGCTGTTGGTAGTGATGACTAAACCACACAGGGTGCAAGACCCTTGTGAGACGGAAAAAGAGAAGGCTCCATTTTTCATTGCAATATGCACTGTGGAAGAAGAAATAGAAGGGTTTTTTAATCTTTTTCTGTTTTGAGGTAGATAGAGAAAAAGCAATACTGGACAAGTTAAAAGAACATTTTGTACTGTAAGAACATTAGAATACTTTGTGTATGAATAATAATTTCTTTGCTGGTTTTATCAGTTCTGGTTCTGAAGCTTAGAATCCAAAAGGCAGTTTTCTTAAGTTTCATTACAGGAAGCTGCTTTAATGATTGTATATATTTCCTGTGATTATTCTCCTTTTTCCCCATAGTACTGCATCACTTGACAGAAACTGCTCTTGACTGTCTCGAGAATAAGCAGAAATGGAGTGAAGACACACTCTGTGATCTGAAACACCAAGACATCAGTTAAAAGACAGGAACCCTCGCAGATAAAATTTCCTCTGGGATCCATTTCTCACAAGGAGTTTTGCCCTTGTTGGAAATGTATCCCAGAGGAATCTTGGAAATGCTGTAATAGCCAATTTCTGCTGCAGATTTCCCAATGAGAATCTTTTCTGTTTAGATAGATGGTTTCACTAGATCACTGAAGAATGATTGTAAAGAAAGTTTCCCATGAGGATGTCACATTTATGTCTTTAAAAACATCATTAAAAGGTCTTGGCTGAATCAAGGCCAGGGAAACTCAGAAAAGTGACTTCACATTCACACCTGAATACTTATGAACCAAAATGTGGGAGGCTTCTGAAGCTTTATTCTTAATTTTCCCATGCAGTGCCCTGGTTGGCAGATAACTAACTTCTCTTTCAAGATCATTGTTTTTTTAAATGTGGCAGCAACCTAGCTAAACAAACTCCCCATGCTTATTAATTCATTTCCCTTTTTTTGTGTTTTGATTAACCTTTTTATAGATCCAGACGGTTTTGCCAAAAATCTGCTCTTAAACAGACAAATGGGAGAATACTGGAGCTAAAAACGCTGTGTTCACTGAACATCTTTGCCAAATGAGTCAGAATAGCATATTTGGAAGACAGGGATCAGTGCATTATTGGCCTGACTGGGGATCTCTGCAGAAGTAATTACAAACTGTAGAGAATGGGAGGCAGTGGGCATTGGAGGTCTATAAGAGTTCAGTAAGTTGTATGAAAGGCTGGTTTGAGCTTATAGTTAACCCTGCTTTCAGTGGGAGATTGGATTTGGGGCCTTCAGAGAGCTTCTTGCCAGCCGGAACAAACACGTGGTCTCTATATTTTGCATGTGCTCACAAGTGAAGCAAATTCTCAGCCATGAGTACTTTTCATGGAAACAATTATGATCAAAGAAGAAACTCCAAAAATCTTGGCAAGCAAGATACCATCATTTATCTGTGTAGAGAGCTTAATGGGTGCTTTTTCTTGACTTGTCCTCTGCCACACCATTTGACCTGTTGAAATGTTGTCTATAAAATATTTGCTGAAACTACACCAAACTAAGCCAGAGGAGAGAAGTTAGGTTCTGATACTTGTTCAAAGATGGAAAACATTAAGACTGAAGAGATTACTGGAGCTAAGATAATTATCTTTGGGTAATGAGATTTTAAGATACTCACAGAGGACTCTGCTAAGTTAAATTTGTCTGCAATTTCTTTTTTCCTTTTGAACATAGACAGAATCCCTGCTCAGTATGTGAAACTGACTTGGGGGAAAGAAAAAAGAAATAAAAAAGAAAAAAAAAAATCTAAAAAAGTATCTTTGGCTAAGTTTGATAGTTATGAAAAATTTACTTTCATTTATTTTCTGATTGGTTGTGGGGGTGGAAAGTAATTGCAGACATTTCAACAATAAGTTGCCATTTAGATTCTGGACACTAGACCAGCTGTTCAGTCCCACATCAAAATTGTGTTAGAAGGGGGCAGTCAATGTTATAAGTCACTCTAGGCTCTTATGTAGAAGAAACAACAAAAGAAAATATTTTTCCTTTTACCCCCTACTTCTCTTCCCTTCATGCTGCCTGCTGAGAGGTTTTTAAAAGCCCATCTCCATCATAGGCACATGGTTGGGTTTTACCTTTATCAGGCACAGAGGAGGCAGGCCAGCCTTTTGAAATTTCTCAGCAGTCAGCAAGAATAAAGTGGGCATCCTAGTGGTAGGAGTAATTTTCAGCTTCCTGACAACAATTGGCAGAATGCTGGGAAAAGCTATTAAAAATGAGGTTCGATCACTAAAGTCTATTTTGGCCTATATTTAATGAGATGTGTCAGCTAGAATTTACAGTAAGTGGCTAATTGTTAATAATGTGCCTGTCTAAGACCCTCTGTGACTTCAGCAGATCTGCACAATACAACCACATGTGCTTGCTACGTTTTTCTTTATTGGGTATCGCAGGTCAACTTATCACTGTAGTGAAGGAACAGGATGTGACAGAGCAAAAAGCATTGTTAACTCTGTAAAAGTTTATTTATTACATATTACTGAATGTCCTATATGGGTAAATTGCAACAAATAAGTTAAAAATTAAAAATAAAGGCGTGACCTCAATAAAGCAGTGGTGTTTCTTTTCCCTTCTTAATTATGCTCAGGATGAAGGGGATGTTTGTATTTAAGGCACTGAATGGCTTGGTTGCAAAGATTTCTTATTGGTCTGGACAAGTTACCACATATTTTTGTGCTTTATTTTTTATCAGTATGAAACTTCTTTCCCCAGCAAAAGTGAGATGTATATGCACACTGAAGTGGCTGAGGGATGGCCATAAGATCCTGTAAAAATGATTTGTGACAAAATGACTTGATATGAACAAATCCAAACCTCTCTTTCTTAATATTTAAAAAAAATGCCTGAACTCTCCAAAAAGGAAAACATAATTTAAGAACATTTTGTGCCAACATGTTTGTAGCTGTGGGTGCCATCCCACTGGGACATGTGCATGTATGGTCAGTCAGCTCTGCTGTGCTAAGGCTCTCCTGACTGGGCCATGTTCGCAGGGAACTCGCTGCCTGCAAAATTTCCTGCTTCAAGTTTGCTTCTAGAAGGATTCCAAAGCTTTCCTCTCCTTTTCTTTCACTCTTGCCTGGTTCATTAAGGTTTTTAGCTGTATCTTTCATTAAACTAACTGACATATTTGAAGAAAGCAGGAAAACTAAGTTATAAACAACTTTTTCTTTGGATTTTAAAAAAAATGGCCTTGCTTAAATCCCTTCACCATCATATTAAAATTGGCTACTGTTTCTGGCTGTGCTTTTTGACAAATGTCTTCCTCTCATGAAAACAGAAACTGCTTATAAAGATTATTTATTTCCCAATTTTCTTTATCGGGTTTTGCAGTTTCTGATAATGAACACAACCTGGGAGACTATTTTCCTCATGTTTTCAAAATGCATTCTGAGCATCTAGTGTAACTTTTATAATCCCGTATATTGTAGCTAATGTCAGAAAACAGTGTGACTGGTCTAACACAAGTAATAGGAATTGAGAAGATAAATGTGCTATATTTCATCTTTTAAAGAAATCAGAACTGTGTGTTTAGGCGGGAAAACAGAACCTTGTAGGAACTTTTGTGATGGTACCCCATGGAAGCACGGGTGGGCACTGGTCTAGCACTGCATTTGTTGAATAGGTACCCAGGCATTAAAGGATGCTGGAAAATCCCCAGCTCTGTGAATGGGTTTATAGGGGCTCTGCAGGCCAAATGAAGTGCTTGGATTAAACACTGAGCTTGGGAGAGATGGCACATCTTTATACAGACGTGCACATGGGACTGGATCTTGTTAGCCAAGCATGAGGTCCAGTTCTGCAGTCATTTTTTTTGAATAGATGAGATTTTTCTTGTTAGTTTAAGTAACTTCTGAGTAATAAGCTTTTACCCCTCTTTCCACCTTCTCCAGCTACCAGCTTCCTCTTAAATATGAAGAGTTTATAAATCTACGAAAGGCAGAAGAAAGGAAAAGAGTAAGACATGAAAATAGAAACTGAAGGAAAGCAGTCATGGTGCCAGTCTCCTGAGTGTCTCTTGCTCTCATGGTCTGTCCCTTTCTGTTGATTTCTCAACCCATAACCTGAGAGGGCACATGTGCCTTAGAGTCCACTGTAGAATAAAGCAAGAGACACAGTGGCATTGCTGCTTCTCCATCTGTTACTTTCCTTGCAAGTGGTACATTCTGAGCACTTTTTAATACTTTATTTACTTCTTTAATTTTATTCATTTTCTTATTGCAGACATTAATTTTATTTTTTTTAAGCATCTGACTAAAATAATCAACCATTCTCCTGATTCAAAGTCATAAAATTAAATTTGATATCTTGGGCTTGTATATTAAGCATTTCATTTCTTATTGCAGAAACAGATGTTCAATTGTTTATTCAGTCACCACCTGTCTTTAAAAAGTATTTTGTTAGTTTATGAATGTCATTAGAAGAAATATCTGGGAATACTTTACCATCCTTCTAAAGCATCATTGTCAGCTTCACAATCATTACAATTTTGTAAAGCAGTCTAGATAGCATCCAAGAGATCTTTAGTTTGAGCTAAAAAATGTCTTTGTATGTTTATTGTGGGAGAAGGGTTCACATGAACGTTCTGGTCAATTTAATACCTTCTCATCATAAATATCTTCTTGGGAATATAATGAACATCTCAACTCCAAGAATAGCCAAATGAAAGAATTCTAGTAAAGATATTGGTAGCCTAATGTGTTTTGGCTTTGTAACCTAGCAGCTGCTGCAGATAGGTGGATGTTCCACAGGGATCTCAAGAATTTTAGACTCTAATAAATAGATTTATTTTTCTGAATATCTTCTGTTGTAGTAGGCAAGATTATTTGCTGGATTAGCAGTGGGTACAGCACCACATCACATGGTGGTGAACTAAGCAAGTGCATTTGAAATATAGTTTAATGATATTGCTAGGGCAAAAAAAATCATTGCTAGCATTTTCATATGGTAAAATTTCTGTGGTGAAATGTTTTTAGAGTTTCTTTCATGACAGGTAGTGTTGCAGCATGTTCCTGAGAGAGTGGCTAAACTCAGTCTTTTTTAATTCATTGGAAAAATTTCTAATGACACATATTGAAGCAGTATCTGTGGTGTCAGTATGTCACAGGGATGTCAGGAACCATTAGTAGAAGCTGATGATGGTTTTTGAATTTTCCTTGTCAATTTTTGTCTTGAAGAAAGCAGTAACATGTATTACTCATATCAGAAATTAAATAGAGAGTATAGATGAGCTTTCTTTTGAGCCAAGACCATTTTAGTGTGAAGGATAACATAAATGTCATCTGCTTAAAGGAAAAGACAGTGATTCTCCTTAATAGTGATTTCAAATTGTCTAATCCCTGTATTGCAGTCCAGTCATGTGAAACTGGGGCACACTTTTATTCTAAATTCCTGTGAATTTGTGGTGGATATCTGGCTAATCCAAGTCAAGCATGATTATAATGCTGTGCCTTCAATAAATTTCACAGGACTAATTTAGTCTTCAAAGGCGTGAGGGGTTAAAGCTAGGTCAACTGACATCCTTCTTGCACAACAGCATGTCTTCAGTTAATTATGTTGCATCTATATGTGTGTTCTGTGTTGCCATACTGACTAAAATAAGCCTAAAAATACAATAAAAGAAAAAAATGTAATTGATGAAGATGAATGCACAGACTGCCAGCATGGCTTATTTAATAGCTTCTTCAAATGTATTAGTGAGGAGTTTCAGCTCAGAGCCCATTGTCCAATGCTGCAGCAGATCTGTCCTGCACATAACATCTTACCAAGTGTTAATAAAGATAATAACGTTTTTCCAGTCTAAGCTCTACTGACACATACATGAAACCATTAGAATGAATCAATTCAGCTTGAGTTAGACGTCTAACAGTAAGAAGTGTCTACAGAATTACATATTCATTATTTTACCACATCAAATAGATTATAATAGGAATCATAGAGCTTTTTGTTAGCAATTAATCCAGTACATAGACAGTTCTAAACTGCAGCAGTGCTGCATCACTTAAATGACACTGTTGAGCCCTCTAGAAGTAGAAGGTAATGTAATAAATTGTCCTGGTGATGATGTAATTAAGGATGTAGGTAATCCTATCTGGATGTATAATAGTAAAAATCAAGGCTTGCGCTCCAGACAGATCTGTGACACATTGGTTTTCTTGTTTGTGTAAATCCTGTTCATGCTCATACTGAATGTGCACAAACACAGCAGTGTCTGCTCAAGAGCATCAGATTAACTCTCTACCCCTATTTGTACCTTAGGTAATATGCTCACAGCAATCATTAAGTGCTTGTTCAGGTTTGAACAGAATATCCTTTCACACCAGTGAACTCAGCTGTATCCCTGAACATGTTCTATTTTTCTGTTCATGTCACTTATCATCTGCTTTTCTACCTGATCAGTTCACTATCTCCTTGCAGCATAGCTGCACGTTGTGGGACAGGACTCCAGAACTTCTGCACAGCTAATCCTATAATTTCACCTTTTATATTTGCCATCGTGGCTGTAGCTCTGTCCTGTGTATTTCACTGCAAGCAGTGGTCCTGCTAAGATTGTTATCAATCTTTGCTTTTTAGTCCTACAGGATCATCCCAATGACAGCCAGGTGAGCACAGTCCTGGAGCAAGGACTGTAGGGCATATGATACAGCAGCTGCAGTTTCCTCACCTGTAAAAAATATTGCAGTGTTAAGATGAGATGAGTATGATCCAGAAATATTTTTAGCTGTATTTTTCTGCTGTGATGAGCTAGACATCTCTTGTCAGGGCTTCAGATGTTCCTGGTTAGAACCCCAAACACAGAGCTACCTGCCACAACCTTGTTTACAAAGAAGGTGAATTTTAAACACAGGGAAATTGAACAAAATACCACAGTAGAGAAGTCCAAGAATATAAAATAAGTAAGACAAGTAATAAAACCTATGGTGTCAGATGACACCCATGGGATGTTGTTTCTCTTAGTATTCTGGGAATGAAATTCAAAAGGCTTGTTTAGTAGTGGATCCAGGGCTGCCCTCACAGCACTAAACTTTGAATAGCTGGAATGTCAGTCCAGTAAATGCTGCTTGATGTTTCTAATTTTGGAGGACTTTTCTCTATTAAAAACTCTTCTGGTGTAATGCAATGAGAAGTTATGGCCTTTTGGGGAAGGATTAGCTGATTCAGGGCAAAAGTTATGAGGGGTTTGTCCAGAGGCTGTTTCCAGCTGTGCCCCTGCTCTGTGCTTGTCAGGCTGGATTCCAGTCGTGGGGCTTGGGGCAGAGCAGTGCATTTGGCAGCATTGTATTTCTAGCTGTGATTGTTTTTCATGGCCTAAAGGAGTCATCCAAAGCACTGAGTAGTGTCTCAGCATATTAGCTCTAAGTTTCTTACACTAATTATTAATTATTACTAATTAAATTTACTTGTAAGTAGATATTGTTTGAAATTCCATAGATACAATTCATTAGCAGCCACAAACAGATTACCACTGTGCATTAGCACATAATGAGCTATTTATTATTTAACAAAAACGTAGAACTATAAAATAGCCTATTAAAATATTTGTGCACATCTCTGTTTAGATACTTGATTAATGAAAAATTCTCATTGTCTAATAGAAATGGAAGAGCTCCTTGCTCATCCAGAGGTGCTTCTACCACTCAGTAGCACTAACAGGAATGATCTGTGGACACTGAGAGCTGGATGAGCCCACGTCTACGACATGAGCAGAGAGTACAGCAGTGCTGCTGTTACTTCTCCCCAGAAATGGAGCCTGTGCCTCTATTTTGTTTTGAGATTGCACTAACAGAAAGAGGTGCAAGTTGAAACCAAGTTAATGTTCAACATTACTGTAATATCATAGAAGATATGTGAAACCATTATGAGATAACTGCTCTGCATCACAGAAATTAACATGCATGTATTTTTGGCTGATCCTTTTACTACAAATTCAGATTAATGTGTTTGGTGCTTCAGTCCAAAAACAATCCTGCAAAAAAATTTGAATAACATAATTTTTTTGACATTTTCTAAACAAAACTCTCATTTTGTTAATTCATTTTTTTACCTCAAAATCTATTTTAGCATTTATTACTCCATTTATTTTCTATCTGCTGATATTTCTTCTTCCTGAATAATTGGCTTGTGCTAATAACTGAATAAGTAAGAAAGTTAAAATCCTGGATAGTTTGGAACAAGAACTTGCTTTGCTGTTGTAGGAGGAGCTGTGTCAATAACCTGCAGATGCTGAGCTAATGAGGATTTTTTTTGGTAAGCAGGTGGGTGATGGGAGTGGTTCTGCCTCTGCATATGAAACAAAGAGAGGATTGGGAAATGCAGAGAGCAGGAGGGCTGTGGTTGGTGCTGATTGTAATGTTGGTACATGCTATTACTTTGGATTGAGTAATTTACCATTATGTGAGGGTTTTTTGATTGTTTCATTAAGAATCTTATTCTTGTTTGGTTTTCATGTTGTAATGAGTGTACTTTGGGGATGTATTTAGGAGACTATGATAAGGTAATTTGAAAATTCTAAAATGATTCTCAGTGGAAAGGCTGGGGATTGAATGGAGCCTAGAGACTGAATAATCCTTAAAATTGAAACAAACATAGGATCTTAATTGAACTTTGTTATCCAGGGAGATTTGGTAGACCAGTTTTTAGGAAGAAATTTTGCTGAAGGGAATAGGGATGGTGAAGTTTCATTTGCTGCTTCAAGAGAAGATGGTGACAAATTTCTTGGTGCTATACCTCATAAAAACTCTGCTGCTAATCTCCAGAAGGTCTTTAGTTGGTGATGAGTCTGAGGACAGCTACTTGCCTGAACCCAAAATGTCAGATTTGGTAACTGTAAGAAAGAAAAATGCAATATCTGCAATCAGTGTAATTATTTAAACTAAGAAGGAAGAAATCAATTTTACCTTAAGAGAAGGGAATTTCTACTAAAACATTCATATTTTGTAAGCTCTTTGGATTTATGTGATTTTGTAATTTATTTGGCTACTGCAAGTGATGAGTAAGACATAGAATATTTAGTCTGTATTTCCTGATAAAAGTCATTCCAGGCAGAGAAAGGGCTTTCATCCATCCAAGAGAAGGGATGCAATTTTAAAAACAAACAAAAATGTAACTGTCAGAACTCCAAGTGTTGGCTTTGATTTGTACATTGTAGTTCCAAATAAAAGGCTAAGATGGGCTCTTTTTTTTAATGCTGCTGCCTTGTCTCTTCATAAAGCAAATAGATTTGTAGAAGAGCAATATTTGTACCAAAAGCATACATTAAATAACTGTAGAATAAGAATGTGTTCTGTGCTTTGAATAAGGAAATGCGTTGGATTCCTTGACTGTGCTTTTAACTCCACTATTGAAGGGCAAAAAAGTGCAGTTATTCACCTCTTTGCCAGTTTCTTCTTAATCTATAATTAGGCAGTACTGTTACTAAATTTATGCTGTTGCAAAAGTATTTTTGGATGCTACTTGTTAGATTTGTGAGGTTTACTTGGCTAAATCAAAGATGGTAGAACAGTACGTGGCTCTGATGGACTGCAGCTGGCTGAGCCTCCCATAGAGCATCATCTACCCTGAGAATGTGCCTTTTAAAGGAAAATAGTTTTCCTTTTTCTTCAGGAATTACAGACTGTATAAAAACAGTTTTGCAAAATTCATACTCTGCTGTGGGGGGACAAGTCACATGAATGGATGCTTAGAAAGAAGCACAGATTAAAAGATTCAGGATAGCATTTCAGTAAACTATAATTTGGAAAGCTGCAAGCTGTGTTCTGTAATCAGTGAAATTATAAGCATGCAATTACTGTTTTCTTTATTAAGCTTATATTTCAAAATAGTGTTGCAAATCATCTTGTCTCCAAATAATATCAACAACTCCTCCAACTCATCAGGGCGATATTCAGATTCATTTCTGCCAAGGTCCTCTGGCAGGTTTGACTAGGGGAGTATCCACAGAAAAAGTGGGACAGTGCAGGAATTGTATTACAATGTCCAGTGGTTATAAATTCAACCCATCATGGCAGGATGTGCAGATACAATTATTCCTCAATTGGGCTGCAGTCGTGCATCTTTCCCTGGGTCTGCCTGAAGTGGTTGAGTGTATTTGTTTTCACAGCACAGTCTGGGGAAGCACCTGAATCTGCCATAATTAGTGCCTTCATAATCAGTTTCTGTAGCTCAGACCATCTTCAGTGGCACACTTGGCTGATCATCACTGCTCTCTGCTGCCTCTTCAAAACTGCCTGCAAATCTTTGTGCTTGTGCTCCATAACGAGTTTCCACAAAAGTGATTTAGCAGATGCAGGGACTTTAATCTGTTTGATAAATTGGTTGACCTAACCTGAAGTAAATTAGAAAGTTGTTCTGCTTGCAAATTGAAAGTAGGTTTGAAATAACACTTCTGTTCACACCTGAGGGGTTGAATTCCTAAGAAAGATTTTTGTCCTCCAAGAAGTTATGTAGACCAAGCCTTAATACCCTGCACAAAATCTTCCTCGGACTTCCCAGAGAAGGTGGCACTGAATAGTACCTTTGTGGGAATTGAGAGCAGATCAGAGGTTTTGTAATCACTGTCATGAGCAATTCTTTACTATCAGTCAAGAGATAAGGTCTAAGGCACCTCTAGAAATTAGTTATAAGATGTCCTGAGTTGAGCAACTAATAAATGAGACTCTTTAGGTTAATGAATGCTTTTAAATACTCAGTGGTTTGTATCCTCCGGAAAGACTGCAAGGCCTGCCAAAGGCTGAGGCTGCTCCAGGATGCCTGGCATAGACAGCTCATGTAGTATTTCCTAATTATGCACACCAGCAACTTGGACTAATGCTGCTTTTACCAAATGCTTATGTGGTTCGATTTTGTTAGCTGAAGTCTTTTAAAAATGCTATTGAAATCCTCATCTACAGGAGTCAGTGCTTTCAATTTCTTCCGCATACATTAGTCAGTAGACTGTTGCTGCAAATTTCCAAAGGACAACTCTTATTCATATGCAAACTAAGTTAGGGGTTGAAGCATGAGAACATACCACTTCTTTTTGCATTGAACTTTCAGGCCTGAGAAATCCTAATGTGCACAAGAATATCTCGGAAGTGTTCTGAGCTGCACCCGCTGGGAGAATTGGTACTCAGAGATTCATCAGCAATAAACTCTTCTGCCATCACCATTTGCTTTAGAAGACTCATTTTAACAGAAAAGTGGCAGAGTTCCAAGTGTAGTTAAAATCTGAAGTCGTATATATATGATGGTATAGGATTAAGGAAACCTAGAAAAGATTCCAATAGGTTTACTAATTTTATTGTCATTCTGCCCTTCAACCCCAAATTATCATTTTCTCTTTAGATAAATGTGCTGCTGTTGTGATGCAAATGAATATAGGTGTTTGCAGCCCTAGATAATATTTATCAGTTGATGTACAGTAGGGAGCTTCTGGCTTTGAATGGCAGCAGTAACAATACTTGGTATTGCATCAAACTATTCACTGAAGAACTGTGATGCTGTAAATGCAGACTTTGAAATAAAAGGAAGAAGAAAAGGCTGGTGTGAGTTCAAAAAGTGGATAGGTTTGCTGCCCTTCCAATGTTTGCATTGCTGAGTAGGAATAACTTGTTTTAGTGTCATGTTCACTCGAAAATATATGTTTAGGCAAGTTTTGAAATTTTGGACATATTGAGCAAGTGCTAGGCTCTGTTAACTTGTTCTCAGTTTTGTAAGGTTATATTTATTTCTTTGTTTAAACATAAAACTCTCTTTATGTTTATGTGTTGCATTGTCATGTCCTACCTGGCACCTGCTGTTACTCTCTGTTTAACTCTTCTTGCAGTTTGTGGGTTGGTGGTTGTGATTCTAAATAGGTAAGAGGATGATCAAAACAAGGCCCCCACAATCATTTAATTCAAATTATTAGCTTTAGCTGTGACAACAACCCAATACTAACAGCTCTGTATCCTAGAGTTTATTTTTCAAGAATACCACATGGCTTTCTAAGCTCTTGTTGATATTTCATTTCATAAGAATATATTTCTCAACTTCTGATTCTCTAAAATAAGTTTCGATTGTTTATCATCTATCATGAAAAATTTAAAATGATAACATTTATTAAAGTACAATCTGGACTCATTAAATTATATCTTTGATGTGTGTCAGAGGCATTAAAAAATATTAGTACATCACTCAGGGTGGTTGCTTTGTGGTCAAGGCAAGCATCTGTGCTTTGATTGTGTGCCTGCAAAATCCTGTTTGTTCTTGAGTCTTGAGGACATTCACAAGAGCAACCAGAAGTTTTGAATACTAATGAGATTGTGGCCTTAATTTAATGTCCTTCTCAAGCTCTGTCCTTAAAAATGGTTCTCAGACTTCTTTTTTTTGTTCCTTGGTTTAGTGGTTTCTGTTTCATTTCCTTCACTCCTCTGTATGTAATATAATCTTTGCCTGCTTTTCTTCAGAATGGAAATAATTCAAGATTGTTCCATCGTGACCATTTTTAGGTAGAGAGGCAAAAGGAATGCTCTTTTCTACACAGGAGTAGAAAATGTGCTCAGGTTTGCTGGTATTCAATTGTTATTGTAACACATCTTTTTTAACTCAGTTAAAACCCTTTGAGGAATGGAGAACACGATCTCTCATTAGAGATTTAGTCCTGAGATGCCTTAGTTGCATTACATAATTTCTTTGTGAATAAAAATTAATTTTAATCGAGCAGAAAATGGTGACATGAGTGCTTGAAAGCTGAACCTAGACAGGTTGAGGTTGGATATTAAATATGTCATATATGGGAGGGGGGGCTACTAACGACTGGAACATACAACTGAAGCTCTGGGGTGTGTTGGATTCTCCACTGGTGTTGCAAAGTTAAGATGGAAAATAATACTTTAATCATATACAAGTTATTTGGCCCAGTGCAGGAATAACTGGGTGAAATGTAATCATCTGTGAAACACACAAGGTCAATATGATCTTATGGATCTTTCTGGCTTTAAATCCTGGAAATGAGAGTTGTAAAAATGTATTACTTCAAGTTCCTCTATATCAAAATAAGGTAACTTTTTATTCTATGTTTGGTTCAAAGTTGGAGTGGCTTTACTTTTTTTCTCCCCTCCCCTGCAGGGCCAGTACTGCTCTTGGATTCATATATCTGTAAGATATGTATTGAACACAAGAGTAGCCCCAGGCCAGTCGCTTTTGTAATTTCTTCTGGGCCCTGGTGGTCCATACAGGAGGCAACTGAGACCTTAATAGACTTAACAGGCTTGACCCAAGCATGAAATGTAACTTCTGGCACCAAAGGCTTTATTAACCAGTGGATCATATAGTTAGAAACCTATACAAGCTACCATAAAATACCTGCTGGGATTTATTTCTGTGATTATATCAGGTACTGGTTTGAACCAGTAATCGGAAAACAAAATTCTTCCTCCATGCTTACCAAATCCTTGAGTGATGAAGTGACCCCTAATAAAATGGTTTTCAGCCACTTTAAGGTTTTATGTGTTTTTTACTGCTACTAACTTTCTCACTTTGAATGGAATAGACACTGACAAAATAATTGGTAGTAATTGTTGTACTGGTGTCAGTTTCAATAAACTATTCAAGTAGAAAATATTTTACAGATCCAGCCATTTCCTATGTGTTACCAGATTAAAGTTTCACATCCTTCAGCACCTGGATCTTAGAGCTAGTACTTCTATTTTTCTTTCATGCTATATTTTTTTTCTTGTTAATAATAGAGCTGTCATTTCTAATAAAATATGAAACAGCCATCCAGGGAAATAACCCTGGTGATAGATAGAGCAGGCTGAAACACTAGGCTGAGTGAACACAAATGCTCAATAGCATGGAATATAATTTTGTCATTAAATGGAACCTGTAGAGGGAGTAGGGCTGAATGCACTAGGATGAGAATGCTTTGCACTTGGGAGGCTCATTCAGCTCCTCTTGGAATTGTTTTGGTCATTGGCATCAAAACAGCCTTCTGAGATTTGAAGGAAGAAGTGCTGTCAAAAATCAGACACTGTTAGACTGACCAAAGGGAGAGCCATAGAAACATGCACCAAAAATGGAGCTCTTTTGTCAGCCTCTCTACCAAAACATTCACTTTGTCATCTAGCTTTTTAAAGAAAAGGATGTCAAGTCCAATCAGAAAATTTGCTCACAAAGGGATCACAGGGAGGTCTATAAATTCTGTGTTTTCTTTGGTGTTTTTTACTGGGATGCAAGGAGAGGGAACAGTGCTTTAGGGAGACCTCCATCTCCCTGTTCTGTTTTAAATGAATGTGATCTATGCAGGAAAAATCTTTTCCATGTCTGTCCAGTGTTCTCTCTATTTTAGCTCTCTGCAGCATGGTTTGCTCACTAACTCAAGATACACCCTGTCAGCCACGTGGTGAATTGTTTCTCCTCTGTGTGTTTGTTTCCTCCCTTCCAAAAATGGAAATGAATATATTTCTTTTTTATCTTTGCAAAACACTGTGACAGTTCTGGATGGACAGAGCATTAAGAGACTTCAGTATCACTGTTATTGTAAACAATGTTGTTTCTTTGTACCCAAATATTGAACACAAGTATTTTTTGGGGGATTTCTGAGTGGAAAAGAAAAGTAAAACTGCCAATTTAAATGATAATTATGCTCTTCTCATCCTCCAAATAACAGCTAAAGTGTCTGTGTTTTTCTCATCGAGCAGTCTGGTTGGCTAATGGACGATGTCTATTTGCAGTTAAAGCTATTTCAATGTTGACAATTAAGCATATATGTGGAACAGGGTAATCAGTAGAATGCAGTTTTATCACCAGTGTTAATTATCTAATATTTTCCAGCTTACAATTATGTGAAAATTCCTTCGGCATAAATGAAAATGAACCCATCAGTTACAATTTTTCTCAAGATAATGGCTGACAGAACATTTGCTGCCCCACAAAAAATGGAAGCAAGAGCAAAATTAACAAATCAGTTGTTCAGGGTCTATAATATATAAATGTAGTCATATGTTACATGATGTGCATTCTTATCCTCATGGCGGGAAACTTCCAAGTTGGTGACTGGAATTGATCATGGAAATTTTTCTTTTCAAGAGGTCTCTATATGCATCTATTTCTAAAATTTCTAAAGAAAATGCTTTTAAAAGGAGAAGAACAAACCCTGATTGTGAATGTAGATTATGAATGAGAACTGAATTGATCTAAAAGCTATTGTTTACTATAATAATTATTATAGATTCACTACACCAGTAGTGCCTAGGACTTGTTTCTGCTTTATGCAGAAACAAGGCAAGTACTGTCTGGCACGTCTCCTTTATATTCCTGAACAACTTGCCCTTTTCATTTTATTTCTCATCAGCTGAAGACTAATCTCAGTTACAATCATTCCAATCAGACACTCTCAAATGACCTTTAAATGCTTAGGAGAGCCACTGAAGATTATTTGTTAACCTCCATCCTCCAAACTTGAATAAGCATCCTAAGTTAACAGGGAGTCAGGGAAACCATGAATTAGTAACATTTTTCAGGAAAACGTATCTTGGCAGTTTTACAAGCTCTGCTATCAATTTTCATTTGAAAGTTTATCTTCAAATGAAAATGGAAGAAAATAAATTACTCTCTTTAAAATAAAATAAAAATGCTGGGATTATCAATGCCTTTTAAAAAGCATTTGAGAAATGAGGGGCAAAAAGCTGAGATCCAAAGGGAGGTGTAGGAGTATAGACACTATGTTGCATGACATAGATACTTGGATTTTAATTTGACCCTATCTAAGCTTCCCTAAGTATTTAGGTTTCTTGAGCAAATTACAGGAAATGCGCTTACTCTCAACTCAAGTCCCAGGAAGCGAGCTCTTTCTGCTCCTGAAGCCAATTTTAGGTACCACAGGTACAGGTACTTGCCCTCACTGTGTGATGATGCAAGTTAAAATATAAATATCTGACCTATGTTCCTTCAGTTTCAGAAGAGAGGGTTAAGGTTACCCAAAGCTTGTGGCAGAAGGAAAGTAAGGCTGCTTTCTCTGATAATCCACAGGTCAGGCCTAGCTCCATTTATGACTTTTCTGTATATAGAACAGAGGTATTACATCTGATACCTATAGCAAAGCAGGTTAAAGCTGCTACCAGCTACTGACTGGCACTGCCAGCTGTTGATGGAAGTCATTACGCCGCTCCTTGCCTGTGACCAAAGCAAGGAATTATATTTGCTCTGTTCTCTATGAGGCACTCAATGGCTCTGAAGGATCTTAGCTGGCAGAGCAGACTGAACAGTGATTCTCCAGTAGGTATCAGGTATTGCTTTGTTTTGCTGGCAAGTGTGAGAACCTGTTTTTTATGTTTAAACTCTGAACAAGAGTTGGACAGAAGCAAAATACCCATTCAGAGATGGTTTGGTTTTTTTACCCTCTCCATTCTCCCAGAAAGCACATTAGCAATCCTGGTCTCTGGGAGATAATATGTTATCTTCACTAGAGGAATTGCCACATGTGCAAAGCTCACCAAAGAAATCTCACTGCCTTAACATGGAAATGAAACTGTTTCTTAACAGAGTTTGAAGATCCTAATGTTGGTGGAGATGCTGTCAGTGTATTACGGAATGCTAACTAAGGTTGCTGACACAGGAAATGGAGATTTGATGGAAGTGTTCCTTGCAGTATCTCAGTGTAAAACATGACTATTTTAATTCCTTTAATCAAATTTTTAATCCCGTTACCATGTGGTCGCACTGTGACTGTAATTGCATATATAGATTTATATGCAATACATCAAAAGCCTTGCAACAAAACCAACAATTTAAAATCTTTCTTTTCATAGATGGATAGTCTTCCAGCTCTTTGCTATTACACAATTGGATGTAATTGCTTGTCAGTAGGTGACTGCTTAGGAGATGTTTTGCCCTGATTCTAAGGAAAGAAAAAGGAAAAAATTACAGCTTGCATTAAGGATAGAAAATGAGCAAGCCAGGCAGAGCTCTGACTTAAAAATGTTACCAGCTTCCAAGTAAGTGTGCTGATAGCTACATGGGGCATGTTGAATATTTAATTATATTGTGTGATGAAAATATATTTTGCTTATGTTTTGTTTATCCTCACAACAAACAGGAATTCTTTCACATAAGTTCTAGATCTTAATAGGCAGTTGTTTCTGTGATGTGTCATCATTATGCCTGTGTGTTTCACAGGATTGTGTTCCATTCTTTCTGCTGTTGAATCATATATTTTATATATGTGCTAAATAGATTTGTTAGATACTTTTCAGTGTTTGCTCAAATGAAATAATTGTCTTCTAAGAAGGGGATCTTTTGGCCTTTCTCTTACCACCTGCCATATAAGATAAAAGAAATTTGATGTCAATTTTCCAAATATTTTTCCATTTTTGCATTTAAAAGCCACTCCCAGTCTTATTTCTGCTGTAAAGAAGTATTAACAGTTCAGCACAAACTGAAAATACTTTGACTAACTTCTCGTTTTTAACTATCATGTAAATTGACTCATCTTCTGGATATCAGTCAGTCTTAATATAGTTGATGTTCCTGTAAGCATAGGCTTATCCCCACGGAATATTTTCTTGTGTTTTATGCATCCTTCCTTTAAATAACTCAAATGGTGGGCACGTTTCCTTCAGAGACTAATTTACAGGCCTAAATCTCTAGTAAACAAGTCAGTTGTGGCTTATTAAGTATTCTGAGTATTATTTGCACTGTGGTAGTTAATGGGGCTTGTTGTGTCCCAGTGTGGAGCAGCATGACAGAGCTGTGCTTTGTTCCTGAGCCAGGTGGGCTGTGAAGCATCAGCTTTTCTGCCTGGTGCGAGGCTGGGTCACACCAGGTGTGTCCTGCCATGGTCAGAGGAAGCTCTGCCTCCCTTGCAGTGCCTTCTGCAGGGATGGCTCTGCTGGCCTCACCATCTTTGCAAATAATAAAGTATATTTGCAAAATAATAAAGCTTGGTAGCTTTGTTAATACTGAGCAACCTCTCCTGTTTCAGCCTCTCTTTTGGTTTGTTTTCCCCTCAGTATATTGCATTATCTTTTCCTAATGTCTCTCCTGTTTTTTCCTGAAATATTGATGGGTAATATGCCCATGACTACTAGGTCAGAATCCTCAAACTTTTAAATAATTCAAAGATAGATTTCCAGCTAAGTTCATTTATTGCCTCTTTTGCTTTGGAATCTGCTTGACTAATACAAAAGCTAGTAGCAATCAAAAAGACTCAAGGACTATTTTAAAACCAAAACGAGCTATAAATGTCACCACATTTGAGCAGGAGCAGATACCTTATGGCACCATTTCTAGTGTCATATTATGTAAATTTACTTGTCTTAATACTGAAAGACACTTATTAAGCTTGGAGTGGCTCTGATTTCCATCAGTGTCAGTTATAGGACATGGTGTCAGATGAAGGTAAATAAA
The DNA here is from genome assembly GCA_013397245.1 of Thryothorus ludovicianus. Taxonomy (NCBI): domain Eukaryota; kingdom Metazoa; phylum Chordata; class Aves; order Passeriformes; family Certhiidae; genus Thryothorus; species Thryothorus ludovicianus. The sequence goes on along the minus strand of VZTB01014694.1, from coordinate 96,783 downwards.
TATGATTTTTTTTAGATTAATATGATTTTATGAAGAAAAATACTAAATCATTAGTGCTATAAAATGAGCCACAGTTTTCAACATAAATATCAAAGTTCAAAGGAATTTAATGCATGTTGATTTGTTTCTGGACAGGTTGATGTTTCTTCTACACAGGGATCTGTTCCTTGAAGTGGAAAATTTTTCAATACAGCAGAATAAAAAGGCAGTGAACAAAAGTAGTTTGGGCTGTCTTCTTTGAAAAACAGTTCCTTAATCCCTTTTTGAGTTTTCAGCTCATGTTTAAGTCAGCAAAACAAACACACTGCTCAATGTTGTAGGCAACGATAACACCAGGGTAAACACAGGAAATGCTTTTATTAATGTGATCTAAGCATTTAATTGCCTTCCTTGTAGTTTAATCTTATCTTTACACATTGAAGCAGTGCATATTGTACATTTCTGATCCTCAAAGGACAGCTATTCATATGGCATTGTAGAATAAGACATTATCGCCAGAAACCTGACAGGCCTGTAATGTTGCTTGTCAGCTCAGGGGCTAGGAAGTTTGTTATAATTATGAAGGAGATGTACAAAAGATCATGGTTTGCAAAAGGCAATGCTGAATAGAATTTTCTAATTAAAGAGAAGGGGTAAAGTCAAGATGTGCCATGAGTGCTGGGCTCTGTTGAGAAATGAAGGGTCAGAATTCAGTTAAGCCCCAAACCAGAGAGTTCAGCCTCCAAAAGATACATTTTCAATTAGCTTAAAATTAAAGAAATAGAGCTTTAAATTATGAGTGATAAAAGGACTATAAGCTTAATCCACAATTTAGGAGCCATGTTTATCATAAGCCAATTATCAAAAGCAATGGTTCTCATTTTCAATTTCAAACTTCAGATTACAGCCACCTCTCTGTACTTGTGTATTTAGAAGAACATATATCAAACTAAGAAGAGAAGCTTGTTTGGTTTCTTTATCAGCTATTTTAGTTTCCTCTCTTAAGGCAAGCAATATAACATCAGGATCCCCTTCTCTGTTCCAGATCTAGATTGTGTTTGGCTTGCTTAAATGTGGATAGGCAGAATTGCAGGCAGGCTGGATTTCAGATCTTTTTTTTTTGTGGTATCACTGTGCTAGTGCCTGAATTTCAAAGGTCTCACTGCCGGGAGTGAGGGTCTGCCATAATTACAGAATCCATTCCCTTAACACAGAATCTGTTAGGTCTTCCTGCCACTCATATGGTTTATTTCCATAAATGTGACCAGCATTTTGTTCCATTTTTCCTTTATTTATTTTTACTACTCCCATTTGTTCTTTTGAAATGTACAATGAAGTGCTGAATGTTGTATAGAACTCAGGAAATAAAGACATAGAAATGTGTAGGCTTAAATTTTCACTCTGCCATTAAGCTGTACAGCTTCCCTTGGGATGTGCTGCAATTTAGGCTGCACTGCTGCACCCCTGTATAAACTCTCCCAAAATGCATGGTACTTGCTAATATATTAGGTAACATGAAGTTACATGCATATGTCCTGAATTCATATGCCAATATGCAGAAAAATACTTAAATAACTAAATAAAATTTCTCTGCTCTTCAAAATTTGAAATAAAATATGAGTATTCATTTCAAATATTGTGAGCATATTTGTTTTGAAACACAATGTCTTTGCCAATCCTCTAAGCACCATTTTTCAGTCTGTCTTAGAAGTACTATTCTAGGCAGCTAAAAAAAATATCTAAGAGAATTTGAATTATGTATGTCTCGGCCTCTTCATCCATAATTTTCATGCAAAGGCAAAATTGTATAGCACATTTATTTCAACCTAAATCTGCTACAGGCCAATATCCTAAATTTAGACCACTGACAAAGTCTGTTTTAACTGTGTGTAACAAATTCATTTGATGTAACAGTAAATTATATTGTCTCAGAACAGGAGCATGTCAGAGAAATTTCTGGAAAGCTTCTGATGCGTGACACTAAAGTTCAGAGGGAATCTTGTTTTATCCTTTTGCTATTTTTAACAAATAATTGAAAATTGGCATCTCCTTTTCCATCTTCAGTTTTCCAGGGTTTATTTGCTTTAAAAGTAAATATAAACAAATACATGCATATCCTTAAATATCAATCTGTTTTCTCATTGCTGTTGAAGCTGACAATCAGTTTGCTTGTGTCATTTGTAACACCAACAATTTATCAGTATATTTTGGACTATTGCTAAATTGCATTCTGCATAATTATTTTTTTTTTCCCAGCATATCTAAAGTTGGGCTCTCATTAGCTTTGATAAAAGCAAATGATATAAAAGAATGTGACTTTAGAACCACTAGGCAAGTTCCCCTTGAACTTTATCAAGGCCAGAAGCCTTCCCTGCTTTTTCCTTTTTCAGATTTATGTGAGCATGGCCCCTGTTGCTTTTAGTGGAATCACTTCTGATTTACAGTGGTTGAAACGAGGCTTTAGGGTAGAATAATTGACTTGGTAACAATGTAAAACAATAAGCATCTGCTCTGATCCCTTCTGTGTAGATTTCTATACGATAAGAGTGAGCACTTGGGAAAGGTGAAGACAGTATTACTATTATTGTGTGTGTTTTTCTGTATGCCTTCTGCTTGGTTTTTGAACTTGAGGGGTCTTTTGGGAAATTTAAGAACTCTTATCATTTACTCTAATAATAAATTCGTCAAGACACAGCTCTTGTAATACTTCGTTCTTGGATTTGATTCAATTATTTTGACATTACTGAAATGAACCTAGAAATGTCTCTCCACTGGGGAATAGAAAGGCAAAAAGAACAACATAATAAAGGCTCCATGAAGAAAGCTGTGTGAAGAGCCAAGTTATTCAAGAAGCAGACAGGTAAAATGTTTCTCATTTCCTGCTGGCCCATCTCAATATACTTCAACAAGTGAAGCGTATTTTACCATCAGCGTCTTTCATACAACTACAGCAGTTTTGCTCTGATCAGTGATCCTTTGCCTTTCACTGAGCTGAGAATAAAGGATTTTGAAAGCAGGTTGGGGGAAACTAAAGCTGTGTATTTCTTCAGGGAAAAATAATCTTAAAAACCACTCTATCTTAGAGGATTACTGGAAAGGCCTGTTTGATTTTACCTGCATTTCATGCCATTCAATGGAATGTAAAGAAATTATATTGGAATGAAATAGGGATGACAAAAGAGTAAAGTGGAGGTGAGGATGTTTGGTCCCTTCTGAATGTGGGACTGAAATGATTTGTTTAACCTTTCACATGATTAATAGAATTAAGTTGTATTTATGCCATTGTTAAGTACCAGTTCCTTGTAGTCTGTCTTCTATTTTACATCACAGCCTTAGTTCAAATCCTAAATACGTTAATTTAACAGACAGATGACACCCAGGGGAATTAGTTTGCATAACAAAATAATTATCAGTACTTGTTCCATCTCAGCAGAGAATTCTGAAGCTTTTGCTAACGATCTGAACAACTGACTCCATATTTAGATATTTAGATTGTGTTCTAATTTTATTGTGCATAGACCATTGCAGCTTGGCTTCTTGGAGGAAGGAAAGTCTGCTCTAGCTCATCTGCATTTCCTATCTTTAGATTTTTGTATGATAATGAAAATCTGGTACTCAGTTATGATATGGCACTGTAAATACATAATGGGCTTTTCTTATGTTAGTGACAGAATTGCTTGCAGCATGTTTGTTTTAGGTTATTTGTCCAGTGTTTTCAATAGTCTTATATTGGCTTTATTAGTTAGTTGTGACAACAGTCCTGGACAGCTTTGGGCACAGCTACTGTACTGCCAGCATTCCTGAGCTTGTTGTCTTCCTTGACGAGAAATTCTTCTGCCATGGAATTTTCCTTTTGACAATATTTGACCAGAATTTTTGAGAATCTTGCAGCATGGTCCATGTACCTGTGGCCATAGTTTAGGTGGAGTCTGGAAGTCCTGGAGTTGTCTGTTTTGTGCTCAGGTGCCTTCTGCTGTCCGTGGAGCACAGCTGGAATCCTGTGAGCAGGACTGTGAGTGCACAGAGCAGCTGCTGTGCTATGCTGGGGGCTCATCCCCAGCTGGGTGTGCAGGGCAGCTCTGCCACAGCCCAGATTCAGTGTCTTCACTGAAATATACCCCACAGTGTTTGAGAATGGACTTCCCTAGGGCATCTTGAGTTATTTTATAGACTATAATTTTAGGTTCTACTGTGTTTTGAAGTGCACATCTCACTTATAAAAGCCAGTGACTTCCTGGATCCTGTGGATTGTTAATCTCTATGGGAGAAAAGGCAACTCTTCTCAGGTTTACTGTTATACTTAAATTATGGTATCTAATATAATTATTTTTTGCCTGCAGATAAATGATTTTTTTAAAAAAATCAGCATACTTACATTTTTCAAATGAATTAATAGTATATTGACAAAAACTTACAATTTCCTACTAGCCTGACTGTATTTCTACAGCTAAGTTGGCCAGGGAAAAGAATATGTTTGAAAAACAACTGTAATTGAGAAGACAGTACTGTCAGAGTCTATAGCACTGTGGAAATAACAAAATTAGGAAAAAAAATCTACGTCCATGAAGAAAAATGCTTCCAATTGCAAACCTGTTATGTATAACTCAGTATATCTTGGCACTGTTGTCAAGTTGTTTAGTGGTGCTTTTGTGGTTGCTTCTTTTTTTTTTTTTTTTTAGAGTGTTCAAGCTCTGAGCTCTCAAATAGATAAAATTCTTTGTCTCTCCTATTCATGCCATCTTTGTGTCAGGTTAAGGTCACTTCAGAGACAGCCCCAGGGACCTTGCAATGTGGCTCTGTGCTCATAGAGCTGACCTCTTGCTAAACAGGGGAGTTTGGTGCTTGGATGTGCCAGTCTTTGGTTCAACAAATATTTACTCAGAAGTGAGAATCAAAACAACACACGAAAACTGAAGTTTCATTTCTTTAGGGATTTTCTTCTTGTTTTATTTTGGATAACTCCATTAAAAGCTTTTCTTCCACAGGATATACTGATGATACAGTGGATAAGTCAGATCTGGTGTGCATCTAACAACCAGAAAAAACTTATTCTGGCTGGCAGCTGAGAATTTTAAGAGTGATAGTGAGATCTGGTGGGTGTCACAGCAAAACTATAGATGATGTGCAGCAAATGTAAATGAACACGTGGCAGGAGTTGTTTCATCACATGTCTGTGGTGAAAGATGCCCTTCTCTGTTCAGCACTGTGTGGGGTATGGAGATAACAGGAATCCCTGTCTGGATAGGAGTGATCTCAGTTGGGACAAGACCTTTGCATTTCTTACTCAGTTAAGGGTAGGTCCCCATGGCCCTGCAGCTGGGACCCTGAACACTGCTAGACATGTCCTGAGTAAGTGCAGTGTTTTAGGCTTGGCCAGTTTCTGACAAAGCAGATTAATTTCATATCACTTTCTATTTGTCACTGTTACTAATTTAACAATGGTTATTATTTTTCAAATTAAATACAAATAAAGAAGTTTAACTTGTTGAAGCTGCCTTGTATGAACCATCTATGGTTCTAAGGTGGTTCTATCAAATCAGTGACATTTCATAGATAATGTCTGATGTGCAAACATAACAAAACTGGAGACTTTTTTTTGTATTCTGCTTTGCACTCTCAATTCTGTTCTTCCTCCCTGTTATACTTGAAAAAAATCAGGATCTCTAGAATCAGAAAGGTAAAGTATATTCCCTGACAGGTGCACAGTGATTTTATGCAGGGTACTTGTCTATTTGTGCATGTGTGGTCTAACTTTTTTCTCACTGAAGTAATTGCAGACAACACTAAAGTCTATAAATTATTCCAAAGCCAAAGCCTGTTGTAAACAAGCTCATAAGAAGTCAGGAGCTTCTTAGATTATTTCTGTCCTTAGATGTTTAGCATAATGACTTGTTTCCAATGAACCATTACTTGTGTCTCTGGAGTTCCCATAGAGGAAATTAAGCATTAAATTTTAAGTGTGGTTTGTT
>VZTB01014694.1:0-90819 GCA_013397245.1 Thryothorus ludovicianus | reverse complement strand
TTTTTTGTTTTTTTTTTTTTTTTTTTTTTGTTTTCCACCTGCCATCCTAATTGCAATACTCAAAGTTTGCTTCCAGTGACAATGGAAATGTAGATTAAAATAGAAAAATAGTTAAAATTAGTGAAACTAAGGGTCATAACACCAAGCAGGAGTGGTTGGAACTGGAGCAGTTATGACTGAAACCCAGTGCCTGTGGCAGGGCACGGCTGTAGTTTGCTGAGCCTGTTGCCTGAACGTGCATTATGTTTTCCCTGGTGTATAGTTAAATTAGGATTTGGCTTATCTTTTTTACTTACCTGATTATTCTTCTGGTAACACAATTCTGTATAAATTCAGTTTTTCTTTGTTTCTTTTTGTAACACTTTTGAGCCCTAACTGCTATACCAATAATATGTTTTACTCTCCGAGCCCCGTGTACTATTGCAGCTCTATAATTGGGAATGATTGAGTTTGTCAGTTCTTATGATCTGTTACAAAGAGAATCCTTTTGTTCCTTGAAATGAAGGATAAACCTGTTCTTGCTTCACCCTAGTGTGGCGTCATGGTGAAATTTTCTGGATATTTTAGGCAAGACACTGAGATTTATGAGGGTGCTTAGTTTTGCTTGGGTCTAGAGGATGGGCAAGTTGAAGCAGAGATAAGCAGTTCCGAGTTTGTCTGCCTGCTGTTGGATCCTGTCCTGTAAGAATGTATTTTGGTTGAAAGCACACGCCTAATCAATCATTCCATGTGCAACAGTGGACAGAACACCAGCAACCCTCCTGTTTATCTCACTTCAGATTCATGGGATGCTTTGTAGATGATGGGTGATCCTCAGAACAGCTCTGTAAAACTGGAAATCACAGGTAGCATTAGTCAAATGTCAGGTGGAAATTGGGGCCTTGGAGCATGTGGTGCTGCAGCTTGGAGTTTCATTTAGAGCAGGATTTTTGTTGTGGATTTTTGCTTTCTGTGAAGTTAGGTGGACCCTTTCCTTCTCAAGAAAGTGGTTTTCCACAGATTATGATTGGTCTCTTGAGAGCTGGAGACATTACAAAATGAAGAAAAACCTGAAAAGTCCAATAAAATAATGGGAAACAAATAATCCAGATTTCCTCCTGTAATTTCTGAGGATAGAATACATTTGAGGCCACTCAGGGGTGTATAGAAAAGAAGCGTCCTTTAAAACCCAATTTAAAGTAATTCCTTTTTTTCCCCTTTTCAACAAGTCAGCATTATTCCAGCAATCTCTGCACTCCAGGCAGTAGGATGTAACCTGCCTTTCCAGATACATCTCTCAGTTCCCAGCCAAGCCCTTCTGGAGACTGGGCCATGAGGCCTTAGTGAGTGGAGAAATGCTCCAGAGAAAGGGACAGGGACTCACCCTGTGTGCCCAGGGCACTGAGAGTCTGCTTGAGATACTCAAACCGTAATGCAGCCCAGGGCTCTCCTCTGAGGCTGTCTCTGTTTCTTCCTGTATTAGGTACTGCAGAAGTAATTGAACAACAGTAAATTCATGTGAATATATTGTGGAATTAGTTGGCCTGTTTATAAATTGCTTATTCTCTGTACTGCTTCCCAAATTTCTGGGGGATTTGGCAAACCTGCAGTTGAAGTGAACCACGTTCACGCTGTAGGTGTTAATTTTAATATGCATGTCATGTTTGAAAGTGTCAGCAGAAAAGACTGAATGATACTTGTTGCGTATAAATCTGAAGTACATAATTGCTCCAGCTGACATGTATGAATGCACTTTCATTATCGTGTCAAGAGGACACTTTGTGCTTGCAAATGAACAATGTTTGGGGTTGGCAATAAAACGGGAAGCACTTGCTTAAATAAAGTTTATTACAGCTTTTAAGAAAAATGTAATTATGAAGTGTTCATACTGAATTAGAAAACTGGTTTTGAAGTGTTAACTGTAATATGAAATGGAGTTATGGTTTAAAGGGGAAGAGTGCACGGTGCTGAGGGTTTACTAAAGTGAGCCAAATATGAATGTGAAATGATGCCATTTGATTTGCATGGCCACACAATATTCAGTGGGTTTGTGAGCTGGTTTCACAAAATAATGAGTGACTGACAACCTCCTACTCTTTCTCAAATCAGTTTGCTTAATTTAGTTACCACAGGTGGAAAATAAGTGTGTAAATGTAGAGACTCAATCTGAGAATCCAAGATAAAGGATCTAGTGTTTTGTTAAAACTAACCAGTACTATTAACCTGCAGAAAAGATTCTCTATTTAAGAACTAAAACCAACCCAACAATAACCAAAGAAATAACCAAAAAAGAAAAATAACAAACATCCAAAACCATATTTATTGGGTAAAGATGAAAATCAGTAACATTAAAAGTTTCGTTCAGTATCCAAACACCACCTCATCTTACAGGGAAGCTCAGCAGGGATGATAAAGCAAGGACTGTTATGTTGGGATGCTCAGTAGAAGTCATTTGGAAACTTATGTTCACTAGTACTGTTGGACCTCGGGCCTGTTGTGGGGATCTGTAGATATGGCATTTTACTAAATATGGATTTCTGTGTCTAGCATAATCCAGAAAATAAAATTAGTTGGGTTCTAAGCATAGCTTTCCAACCTGCACGTGGAAAACTCATCCAAAACTTGTATATTCCAAGGCAGCAGAGGTAGCTCTCAAATTTATGAGGTACTGGCAGCTGGTCACCTGCCTGGTGTGTTTATTATGCAGAACACACGAGTTAGGTATGATTCTGACCTGTGTGTTGCTCCGACTGTTGAATTATGGGTTGTAATCTCTGGAGAAGCCCTGGATGAGTCCCCTGTTCAATTTGCAGTGTCACCCCTGCTGTGAGTTGGGCAGTGCAGGGAAATGTAGGATATGTGGCAAGTAGGAGAGGTGGTGGAGGGTGTAGTCTCAGATGATGATGAACATTAGCAGCAGCAGCTGGCAGGAGTTGGAGATGCCTCATCCAGGGGCTGGAGGCACAGTTTAGCCTGGGAAGCTGCAAAATTTATTGATTCCTCACCTCAAGACAGTGTTTGCCAGCAAGGTTGTGATGGAGCCTCTGTTATCCACCAAAAGCTGGAGGCCTGAGGGAGTGTGATGGAAGTGGTGTTGTTCACTGTGATAATTCCTCCTTGTAGGTACTTTTGCACCCCCTGTGCTGCAGGAGTGAGTCTGACTCACATAGCATTCAGTTCACAGGAACTTGTTAATGTCTTTTGTGGTTATTCAATGTTTCTAGTCGTCTGTAAATATAAGCTATTACTCTTAAGAGAATGTTTTCTGAGTAAGTTTCCCAATTCCATGTTTTCCTTTGTTCTTTAGATCTTTCAGAAACTCATTCTGTGCTGTTGTGTCTAAAAAAGCAGTGATTGTCCCAGCAGTGAGGGAGATTTTGCAGAAAGGAAGTAATAATTGCAGTCATATGAAAGCTTTGCTGTCCATCAACAGAGACTCCAGATGTGTTTCCCTGCAGCTCCTGTTTTGTTTGCATTTAAAAATAGTGTGACTTTTGTATATCTCCTACTTGACTACAAATTCATTTCTGCTGTTTATTTTCTCTCTCTCTTTACTTCTTAGGAAATAAAATAAAGCCACTTTAAAGTCTCCTCCTTTTGGACAGGAACTTCTCAAAGAAATCTTGTGTGCTCCCCAGTTTCCCTCTAATGTTCTTTCTGTAAAGGTTTTGATAACCTCTTGGAAGGCTAGAGATGCTCATGTAAGTCTGTTCTGGCAAACCTTATGCCTGCAAAGTGGCACTTGTAGCATAAGTGCTGCCATTCAGGGAAGATTCTCATAGGAGAAGATTACTTGTCATGTCCCTGAATGTGTATCTCCCAATAGCTTCAAACTTGTTGGGTTCTGAGGGGCTGTAGAAAGGTGAGACACTGCTTGTAGCTGTCTGGGATCACCCTCCAGTTTCCAAGCTGTTAAACTAACAATGAAAAATTCTGATTCCTGTCTATTTGTCTGCTATTTATTTCTGGAATGACAATGCATTGCTCTCTTGTGAGAGCAGATTGTTGTACATCCGGAAAAAATTATTGAAGATTACTTAAAAATTATTATACTTTTTTTTTTTTTTATTTAATTATGTGTGCAACCAAAGAAAGGCAGTCCTCTCATATAGCTAGTTTTATTTCTCTGGCTGAATCAAGCAGTAGCTGCAGAGCTGGAAAAGACAATAATTCCCTTAATGGAAGTTGGTGTTTATTGCTAAACATGTAATATTTTCCAAGACTGTATATTAGATATATAAATTAGACTGATTGAAGCACAGTTGTGTTGCACTGGAGCTCTCTATCCATTCTTAACTTGCATGGTCTATGTCCAGTGCCTTGCCCCTGACACCTGAGATGCTGTTTAAACCCTGGGCTTTAAGCATAGTAATGAGAAGTAAAGATAGAGCTGCACTTAGTTCTCAGTACTATTGGTATTTTTAGATTAGATAGCACTTCTATAAACTACAGAGGCTTGTGTGCATTGCCATGTTAATTTAAATCAAAGTAAGAGACAGTAGAATGAGCCTCTATTGATGTAGCAATACCAGGTGTGCTATTGTAAGACCAAGGAACTGGTGAAAAAAAAATCTATTGACCTTCTAATGTTCTTCCAATCAGAAAGAAAAGCTGTCCCCACCAAGATATTGCACTGCTGTTTGCAGGAAAGATTGAAGACTACTTGGAAATATAACAGTTATGGAGAAAAAATGGCTGCTGCACTAGGTACTAGCTTAATGCTTGTTTGTATGCTTAATTATTCCATGATTAGCCCCTACTGTGCACTTGAAATAGTGAGAGGTTCGTGGATAGAAGCTTTCACTCCCCACTAATGAAGAAAGATTATTTGTTCTCAAAATTTAGTCAGTTTTCTGCGCTTAGACTTGTAAAGAAAAGGGAAGATCTCACATGCAATTCTCCATTGGCAGAAAAGGAAGAGGGAAAATGAGTATTTTGCTTTGGGACAGAAGAAACTGAAAGGACAAAATCTCTATAGATGTGTAAACAATATATTTTAGTTGCAAGAACACAATAGGAAAGCCTGTCTAAATTGCAAGCATAACTAAATTTTAGCTGGTATGCTGTATGGATTTGTTTACAAATTGGTCAGGGACTTGCAATTGATCCAGAGTGGCTCAATTCTTTATTATTTTAAAGGCTTTTTTAGCTTGTTTTTATAAGTTCTGTCCTAGCAAAAGCAGATTTGAAAATGTCAGTCATAACACAGTTTTTTGCAGAGACACGTGTGTCTTTTAAGCACATCCCTATGGAAAGGATGGTTCAAAAAGATTAAAAATAAAATGGAACAAGTCATGTCCAAACAAGATTGTTTTGAGAAGGGAGCCAGGTAGCTGCTATAGTTTCTTCCAAATTCCAGACCATCGTTTCATAGCTGTAGTGTCAGTCCTGGTCATTTTACCCTCAGTAACTTGTGTCCAGTACCAATGCACAGTTTGTGCAAAAGGGGATCCCTTGCTTTCCAAAATGGGGGGCAAGTGTAAAATAGTTATTTTCATGAGTATTTTATTGTTTGGGGAAGAGAAATTAATTTCTAGCAATTTTTGTGGTTATCTCAATTTTTAAAAATTATTATTGCTCAGGCATTTTGATAAGTTTTATTTGGCTGCAAATGGAAGAAATAAAACATGCTGGATTTCTATTCCATCAGGAATATAAAACCATATAGTTATCAGTTCAGCTTTTCACTACCACCTCCTCCCTCTTCCCCATTCAGGAAACTTCTGATTTTAAAGGTGTCAAATCTTAGAAGATGATGATGATAGATTCTGAACAGACCAAACAAACTGAAGAAATAATTTAATTCCATGTATTAGTTCTAATGTTCTTCTGGTCAGATTTTTCATAGTTTATCCATAACCCCAGTTAGCCTTGACCATCAATTCTGATATTGCACCACTGGACAATGTCACCATCCATGAAACATGATAATAGCAGTCAGTGAAATTGATCTTTTGAATCTGGACAGAGTGAAGGAACAACGTGGGATGTGCTATGATTATTGAGGTGTCCAGAGAAAAAGAAGTTCAGTAAGAGTGTGCTTCAGCAACTTAGCAAAGAAAAAAAAAAGAGAAGAGGAAAGGAAGTGTTTCCAGATGTCAGCACTGTGGGAAAAGGGAAGCCAAAAATCCCCAGATCTGTGTGTTTGGGGGATGGAGGTAAACAGGGATTTTTCAGTATCAGTTTTGGTGTGTAAGAAGTCACCAACCACGAGGCTGATGTGTCAAGCAGGTGATATTAGAGAAGTACAAGACTGAATTGGACAGGTGCAATGTAGAAAAAGTATATTTGACTTAAAGCAGTCAGTGCATGTTAAAACAATTACTGGTGACTGCTGGGCGGACTTCCTTTGTTCTGTCTGCCTGTCTAAATCTCATCCATCTTGTTTTTAAAGTACTCTGGCCTCCTTTGACTCTTATCACCATTTTGGCATAACGTGTGTTGTAAAATGACATTAATGACAGCACTGCCAAATTAGGGAGTTTTCTGTTTTAAAATACACATCTGATATATAAAGAAAGTATGGCAAATGCTAGGTCCAGTTCTGATTGGTATTTTTGGGACAAAATATGCTTTTGCTGTCAAACACCAATTGATCTAAGTAAAACAATTTTTTTAAAGTGTGTGAGAGATATTGAACTTCTGTCTCAATACTGATTGCTTTCTGTTAGAAATTGGCACGATTTTCTCCAGGTTTTCTGTAGGGCTAAAAAGTCCAGGAATATTCTTTGTCAATGGGATGGAAACCATTAATAGGACAAAAATAAAAATTCAAGTAACTGTAGCATTTATGAAGTGAGAAGAATTAAAGTTGCTGAAAAAATCAGAAAAGTCTATTTCTTATTCAACTGGAATAAGATCGAACTCCAAGTGTTGAATAATACTGTGAATAAGAAAAAAAGTCACGTTTTAAATCTTTTTTTTTATTTGTATGCAAAAAAGATGCCTTCTGATTTTTAAACTCCTTATTGCTTTCCTAATATTGTTTCATGTGGCATTTGAACTGCTTACTTTTTCTCTGCTGTCCTAGTTCAAATGATGAGTTAAATTTGGTATGTTGTGGGTTTTATTTCTAATTAGCTGGGATGCAATCACTCCTTGAACAAATCTCATCAAATGACTTGAGACTGAGTTGCATTTAGCTCGAGCAAACAGGGAATAAACGTGTGTCTCTGATTTCATTCATTCATTTTGATCATCCCATTTACCCGAACTCACTGCCAGTTTCTCGTATTGAAGTATTCTTTAATTTCTGAGTGAAAGGCTGCTCAGCTCAGGTGTGATGGAAAATAAAGCACTGAAGTCTGAAGTAGACATGGATGGGAAATCTAAACTTGTTCACCCCTGAAGTTTCTGGGTTAGAAAAACACTTGAACTCAGTTGAGTCATTTCCCCCCTGCCCCGTGGGATGTGTGGAGATCCCAAACTGTTACTGCAGTGTCTCCTCCAGTTACCACCAGGAACGAGGCCTCTGACACTTCACATCAGTGTCAGCCTGATGTGTCATAGTACAGAGGGAGATTTATTCAGCCCTTTAAGGAAAAGTCTTTCATTTCCAGTGTCCCTTGCCCAGCCAACAAATGTCCTTGCTGGGCAGTCAGAGCCAGGCAGTCGTTTGTAACCACAGCAGAGCCTCCAACAGCACCAACCCCAAAGGAACATCAGGGACTTGGCTCACTCAGAACTGTACATCAGTGATGGCACTCAACGGCACAAACCTGTTAATGTTGGACTCACGTTGTTGGCTCTGTTCAGCCCTGTGGAAATGCTGTCCTACTGCATGGATTTATCTTAAGAGCACTTAGAAACTCTAACTGTACAATGATGTGTGTCTGTTCTGAGGCTTTTGTGTGTGAGACTGCTTTGTCCTCACCAAATGAATGAACAATTGTGGTCTCCAAAGACAATTTAGAGAGAGATACAATATTAGATGAGATTGGAAATAATATATTGGTAGTGAAGGATATTGAATTACTCAGGTTGACTCCCGGAGTGTATTCCTGCATTTCTGCATAATGATTTTGGCCATTATACTGAAATAGTATATTAAGGGAATAAAAGATTGTCAATAAGGTATTTAAGCTTCCACTACTGCATGTGAAATACTTATGTTTTACCATTTAATTGCAACTAAGATGCTTCACCTTATCAAACTGCAATAGGTTAGGAGAAAAACTGTTCCTTTGATGTTGTATATCAGCCCTAGGGTGAAGGTAGGGTTAAATTTCACTGTCTAATGCACATTTGTTCTCATCGTAAAGCTAATCTTGTAATTTCTCACAAGACTGGCAATCTTGGGAGAAATGAGCTAGTACTGAGGTTAAATTACCTCTTCCCCTAAAGGAGGCAAAGGATATTCCTGGATGAATGGCTCAGCATGATACACATTATAGATAACTAAGGTGTTGCATAATGCAAGTCTTGGATTTCAGCTGTGGAAAGAGCTTTAGGCCTGTTTTTAGTAGCATATCTCTCTGGAAAATAATTCAAGGCTTTTTGGAATAATTTAGTTTTACTGAAAGTCTTTAAAACTGTACTATGTCATTTTATATTGTCTGTTGACTACTGATCTCAGTTTTCAGTACTGGCTGGAGCTATTAACACAGTCACTTTCTAGCAGAAAAATTTACAATGCTGACTTTTTTGATGAAGTGTGCAGGATACTGGAATTTAAGTAGTGTGTGTTTTTTTAATGTACATGACTATAAGTGGCAAAACACTTTTTTCGCAACATAGCAATGGAGCTAAAATTTTTAAAGCCTTTATGTCAATCCTTACAGACTTCAAGACAAGAAGTTGTAATGCTTTCAACATTTATTTTAATATTAATTATTGAAATGAATGAATCTAAGAAGAGGTAGATAGAACTCACACATTTGTTCAAAACAGATTTTGCAATCTGTTTTTGATTGTTTCCTGACAGCACTGATTCTTCTTTTCTGAAACAGAAATTATAATAACATATAGAGCCATAGAAGGAGCTGAAAAATTATTCTGGAATAACTTATTTAATGCTGGTTACACAATTAATTTTATCTCATAATAAATTATTTTTCATAGTTTTCACCCATTCCACATGAGAGTAACAAGGAATGGCATGCTCAGCAGAAAGTAGGGATATTATAATATATGAGTGGTTATTAAAAGCGTCAAGAAAGGGAAGTATTTAGGGGGAAAGTCTGTATTGAAAGAAATTAAAGTGCCTATTAAGATTATTAATATAACATAGCTGTGGCTCATAGTTCAAATTGTCAAGTGTTTCTTGAGTGTGCAATATCCCTTCATTTGTGAGTTGTGCAGAGTTAAGGGGAGAGATTCCCTTTACTCAGTGCTTTTTGATATATATGTGAAGGTATTGAACAAATTCAGCACATTTTTGGGTATGTTTTGATTGGAGGTTGAAGACATGGCACTCAAAATGGCAGAGAATTTAATAAAGAAGCCAGAAGAATGGGGTAGGTAACCAGTGAAATTATAAATTTATAAAATGGGCTGTAGCTGCTAACTAGGTCTTATGTTGTTGGCAGCCAGATATGAACAACTTCTGTAGGAATGAGTAGAACCTTCCAATAAAAATAATGGTTTGTGGAATCAGATAAATAAAGGAGATGGAATATATTCATAAAATATAAATTGGAGGGGACCCACAAGGATCATCAAAGCTCAACTCTTTAAATCAGTTGAGTTTGAGTTTAATGTCTTGGTTTGTTCTGAATCCCTTTTGGATTATCCTTAACTGCAGATAGATATTAAAGTTGATGCTGATCTATGGTTTTATGTTGATGTGAGACTTTGATACTTCTTGAGAAGTCATAGAAAAAACAAATCCATTTCAGTATGTAGTATTGAGATGAATTTTGGGACTAGTAACGGCCCATATAAAATTTAGACATGAATTTTTTTTGTTAAGAAAAAAATAACTACAATGATACTTAAATGGTAGCAAATTCAGTAAAGAAGATAAATAGATATTTGTGTGTATGCACCTTACAGCTACCCAGAAAAGAAGACAGAACAACTTATTTTAGACAAGAGAAAAACTGTCAGTATGCATCTTCAGCAGTAGAAAAAAAAATGTCTTCAACAGCAGAAGAGCTATTCAGCGTGTGAGGAAAGAATGTAGAAGGCAAAATCCAAAGAGAGAGGAAGGGAAGAAAGCAGAAAGTTTCTGCCCTAAATCCCTCAGTGATCTCCATTCCCAGTGAAGGGGGGGAAGGAGGGGGTGAAGGGAAGGTGAGGGTCAAGTGCATGATTTCCTTCATTGTACCTACTGAATGAAAGTGACAGGCTTTGCTCTGTGATTTATTTAATAAGAAGCCATTTCTCCAGATTAACCGCTAACAATAGTAAATATTAACATGAGTTGCACTGTAAGTTACTAAATATAATTTACATTCTGAGATAGAATAATTAGCATCTGATTTTCCAATAATATTCTGACACTGAAATAGATTGAGCTTTGGACTTAAAATCCTTTTTGTTTGTATTTTTTTTAATATTTCATTTTAATCAGTGCTTTTTCTTCCTGTAGAGGGGGAAGTTGGCTTCTGTGTCATCTGTTACATGAGCGAAACTATGAATTTATACATCACTTCCAGCATCTGAGCTTCATGCAGATATGTGACATCTGAGCTAGATAAAAAATATACTTAAATTACTTTAATTGTTTTATTTAGGTGCTCAAAGCTATTAATAGAAATGACTAAAGGATGAATTTTTGATAATATTTGGCTAAAGAAAAATAGACATGTTTGGATGGTATTAAAAGGTAATGATCACAATGATCATAAATCTGGAAAATTCAAGAAATTATTGTTCTCGAGAAGAATAGATTTTTATGGAGATGCTGACATCATTATTCTTGTTCTGAGAGTTTGTGTCATTATATACTGTTAATATGAGTAATTGAAAACTCCTTCAGTAGCATCTCCATCTGTGCTGTGTCTGTTCCCTGAAGAAATGGGTATGTGAACAAGCCATGTTATCAAACCAGGACTCAATTTCATACTATTCCCACTTTTTCTCATCCAGTTTTTGATAACTTCAGGGTTGTTTCTGATTTCTGCCACCTGCAGCAGCAGCACTGGCAGCACAGGGAAATGCCAGGGGCCCCCATCACAATGTTCTTGTCTTCAGACATGAGGAGGACCATTAAATTTAAAACTCCTCCACACCCGCTTTAGATGTGTCACCTCTTGAACTACCTGATGTGGTGACTGCATGGGCAATTCAAAAATAGCTGCCCTACCCTGCAACCCCATCTCCAAAGAAGCCATGTTTTCAGAACAGTTTCACTTACTCTCTGCAAATCTCTGCCTTGCTCTCTAATTTAAAAGATATTCTTTGTGTCTGCCACCTCCCTGCTAAATGTAGATTGTGTGTCAGGGGGCTGACACACAAAAGGCCTCAATCTCTTAAGAAGCTGCCACCAGAACATCTAATAGACTGTCAGTTTGAATGCTTAAATGAGACACAGCAAGGGAAGGAATAATGCTTTTAACAAAAGAGTGGTGGGTAGAGTAGGAAAAAACTCCACTGACAAGGTGACTGGAAATGTAGTACTTGCAGTGGAAGGGAGATATTGATGAAAGCATCAGTAGCAGGTGAAAACTGATGCTCAGACTTGGACTGCTAATGGGAAAGAGAGGAAGCATTTATGGCTGTAGGGAGAAGCAGGTAAGGAGTCAGGTTAGGACTAGAAGATTGGCTCCTTTGTAGGGTGCAGTGCTGTCATCTCCCTCTTTGATGAGCACTACTTTTCAGCTACATCTCTGTCTGTAATACAGATTTGGGCATGACCGAGCCCTGAAAATTAGTGTTTGTGCATCCTGCTTATGTTTTAAACCCTTGCAGGTAGCTACATCTTTGAAACTATCCGTGACATTATTTGGGCTAGGAATTCAGAGCTGAATTCCTGCATGTCAGCAGCATCACAAATTGCCTCACTCACAAATGGGACGTGGAAGGATAAAAATTGCTGGAGTTTTGCTCTGTGTTGTCCAAGGGATGTGCTTGAACAGTGCCACTATGGAAGCACATTTACTTTGGCACACAGTCTAATGAAAGATTCTTCTGCTTTCTTCAAGCAAGGTGGAAAGAAGAGCTCTGTTCCTTTCTGTGACAATAAAACAACTTCCTGGTGTTTGGATTTGTTCTGTGATGGTCTTCCATAGAGGTTTGTCTGTCTTTTCAAAATTGAGTGGTGCAAAGAAGAAGCCATTCATTACAAGGCAGTCACAGTGTCTTTCTTCCTCTCTAGTCCTGACTGCTGGATCCACTCATGCCTTTGGCTACCTATTTTGGCAATGATTTTCCAGGTGGCAAGCCCTATGTTGCTGAATGTTATTAAATAAATGCTTTTGCAGATGGCTGTAATATTGTATCTTTAAATAAAAGTACACAAGCTTAGTGTCAGTGCTTTATTTATGGAATGCTTTTGGCTCTAAACTGCTTGTTGAAATTGTTGTGAGCCATTTGGTCACTGAGAAGTAATTGTGTATTACTGTAGACAACAAGCTGTTTGCATTAATTAGCAATCAAAGCATATTGCCAAATGGGGAATAACATGTCTTTGACATCTCTGCAGATCCTGGATACTGGAGCACTGCAAACTCATGGATTGTCCTTTGCTGCATGTTTATAGTGTGAACTTCCAGTCCATCTGCCCATACACTCATCTGCAAAACCACCAGGGACACAGCTGGGAGAAATAAAAGCTGAGGTAGGAGAAACACTGTGTGAAGGTACACAGAGTTCATAAAATGTCATTGGTTTTTGCAGCAAATGTAACTTTTGTGATCATTTCATGTGGCTTCCAAACATGGGAAATGCTGAATGTTGTCTTGTTCTTGTGGGCTATTTCCACCAGCTAAGGAAGAGCTGTAGTAAGCTGATGAGAGGTACCCTGAACCAGCCTTAGGGAAGCACAGTACAGCATGATAGAGGGACAGCCCTCTGAATAAAGCACAGTAATCCACCTTGGATGGAGGCCATGGACAGGCCAGATCTCATGGAATTAATCTCAGAATCCTGGCCATTCTGTCTCTCCCATCGCACTTTTGAAGGCATAAGAGTTGACAGCAATGCTTCCACAGAAGCACATTTGGATGTAGAGGGTGCCCTTGGCTGAACAGCTAGACAGGATAGACTTTAATCCTGTTCTGTTGGGTTTTGGGGAGTATTTGTTAAAAATGGTTGAAAGATCATGACAAGATGGGAAAAAACTGCAAGAGAGCAGGAACTTTGTTCCATATGGAAAAAGAAAGGTGGAGATAAAAAGGGTACCTCTATAGAATTGACACTGAAAGTAACCCTGGGGGTTTTTCCCCTTTAGCCATTCAACTTGCACCTTCTCTTGAAAAATAATGTTATACTGTATCAACTGCATCCTAAATAGCATTTATTGTGATATGCACTAAGAAAATCTTGAGATTCATTGTATTTCCTGTGTAGCACTGTTTTTCTTCCTTAGTAGGAAAGTTTCATGTGAAAAATTAGGAGTTAAGAATCCAGAGTAGTCTGGACCAGGGGCAGAAACATTCTTAGGGAGAGTGGGAACTGTGGATTTAAAATTTTAGAATCTGGCTCTTCACATTCCTTCTTGCTTGGGAGTCTCACTTTGATTTTTGATGACCTCTGAAGTCTTTGTTGACAAAGGTGATCAGGAAAAATTCATTTTAGAGGGAAAAAGACTAAATGTTTTTTGAGGAAAAATTAACTGCATGCTGCATCCATTTGTCTTTTAAAATCAAATTTATTGTGTAGGCATAAGGTGGCTTTAAGAATTACCTTCCTGGACCTAAACTAATAAGTGCATGTGTCTCTGAAAACTCTTGTGCTGCTGTGGTGGATGAGATAATTTTCTCTGTGTGTGCTGTAGTGCAAGTGATAAAACCAGTTTTGACTCCAGTGTGCAGATTTGTACCCCCTGAGCTAGGAAATGTGGGTGTTTGAAATCCAGCAGCAGTTCCTGCCTCTTTTGTGTTATGTAGAGAGCAAAGGCACAATGGGAGAGAGGAAGGAAAAATACATTCAGGTGCAGGCCAGTGCTTTGCATTTTCCCTTTTTTTGCAGGAGTGCTTGTAGTGGTAAGTGCATTTATTCATTTTTCCTGTGCTTAAGAATTAGAGATGTTTGTTACTAAGATGCCAGGTTCTCTGAGTTATTAAGCACAGTATAATGAACCCTTTGCAGAAAATAACTAGAATGTGATCTATATCTGCAGAGGAATGAAAGGAAAAAAACACATTAAAAAAATAAATTAATGTAATGCAAAAAAACCTTAGTTCTATTACACTGAAATTTATAATTGCAACTACTCTTGCTGAGCTGCTCTTCCAGAAGGTGCTGTACATTCTGTGCAGAAGCACAGTATGATGATGTCATTCAAAATTAGGATCTTTGATATTCAGAGTGTTTCACACACACATTTGGCATGTACGGGTAGAGACATTTCAATGAAGCAAGATATTATCTAGACAGAAACTCTTAACAAACAATTCCCACCAGGAGCTTGGAGATGTAGTTTTCTAGTGTTTCTGAGCTTTAGATTTTTTATTTCATTTTTTTTCTTCTCTAAGATGTATTACTTTTTCTTTACTTTCAAAGGCAATGCACTGACAATCTTTTAGGATCTCATTCCTACCTCCGGGGTTACACTGGAGGTCAGGGCTGCATTCTCAGCTCCTAGTGGCTTGTTATGAATAAATTGATTTTGAAATAACTAAATAAATTTCTGTGATAGGATAAGCAAAGATAAAGCATTTTCACCAAAGGATTCAAAGCCAGCATAATTAGCCAATATATATAAATAAGAAGAATCTCTTTGCTTTCTTTCAGAATAGCATCTCTCACATAATTTTTTTCACAACTGCAGAGTTCACTGGCCTTATCCACACGTGATTTCAGTTACCCAGTTGAGACTTGTGACTCCTTCCTTGAGTTTCCAGGGGAAACTGATGTTCTGTGTGCTTTCTAAGGAAAATATAACTGTGAGCAGAGGAATAGTGTGTGTTGCTGGAGGCCATTTAATAGGGGATCATCTGAGAGGACTTTGTGCCATCAGTGCCTACACTTGGAAGGAGACCATGGATTCAGGCAGCTCTCTTGCCTGTGCAGGGAGATGTAGAGAGCCCTGTGTAAGCCTTGGAGTCCAAGCAGATGGGATAAGAGTGTGAGAGGGATCTGAGCAGCTCCTCACTGCAGGGGCTGCAAAATGAGAGCGGGAGCTGCACAAGGGGAGGGCACCAAGGGAGGGCACTGGGGTGGGCAGCGTGGCTGCCTTGGATCCCAGCACTGCTGGGGCCGGGCAGTGGCAGCTCTGGGACATTGGTGTGCAGTCCTGCCATGGTACAGAGGCACCACTCGTGGGAACCAGGCTGGTTTAACAGTGCCATGGTGCCTGGGCAGGAGATCCTCCGTCTGGGGCTTGACAAAAAGGGGAGTTTGGAGATGTTTTTGTTGTGTTAAAAAATTTTTACCTTCTGTTATTTTGCAAAACTCATTGGAAATTTTAAGAATGACTTGATTTGATCTATTTCTTTTGTATTATGAGAGAATGGGGGGCGAAAAAATGGATTTTAAAAAGCTCCCCATAGTAAGTAAACCAGACTTTTAATTTTTGTTCAAAGCAACATTTTTAGGTTGTATTTCACTAAATTTGACTGCACTCCTCTTTACTAAAGCCATATTTATTTGCATGGAGGCTGAGTTGTGAAAGGGGAAGGTGTGCCTGAGAATAAAATTGAGCAAGATGCTTTCAGCTTGCCTGCCTTTGAATACTTGTCAGGAGCAAGTGTTGCTCTGTTACTGAACCTGTTAGTGTTAAGCAGTTGTGCTTTTCCTCAAGAAACTCCATCAGATGTATTTACATGGCCCCTTGGATGAAAGTCCCAGAGCTAGGCAGGAGTGCCTCTGGCACCTCTTGTACTGTGAAGCAGTTGCAATTTTGCTTTTCAACCTGGAATGATATTTTAGTCTTGTATCAGTGCAGTGTATTAGTCCCATATAAATCTTCTTGGTATGGTTCCTCAGATGTGAAGACTTAGCCTTAAAAAATTCATTTAATCGTTATTTCATAAAACCAATGCCTTTATACTTTTGTTCCCCTTTGTGTTTTTCTTGTCACACTTCATTGAGGTGAAAACAATTTATTTGCTTCTCTTGCCAGGATATGTTGATCTGACAGTGAAAATAAGATGTCATTTTCAGTGTCTCATCTGATCAACAGCATAGACAGCCATCAAGAAAATATTTACATTTTTCCATGATGATTATGGATGAGAATGCATAAATCAAGGTTGTTTTACATTTTGTAAACTAAATTGACACATGTGAATTGATTCTGAAGTTTCATTAGGACTAGAAAGCACCAAAATAATTCAGTGAACTCTTAGCATGGCAATAACCACTGAAAACAATCAAAATCAGGGCTATTCTTCCTTATATTAATTTTTTTGCTATCTTTCAGTTCATTCTTGCCTGTAGCTCCCATTGACATTAGGTGTGAAAGAAGGTTAAATGTTCTTATTGTTTCTAACTTTTTGCTTATAATCTAAATTTCTGCATGAGGCGTATTACCAGAGTTATTAATAGGCAAAGTTAAATCTGCTTTTATTTTTCCATTTTTTTAATGTCCAGCCAATTTATATATTATCTACAGTTTTACATTTATCTGTAATTTCCAGTAATCTAGGTCATGCTCTTCATTCTTTTGTCTGATATCTTCCTGCCTCCTAAATACTCTGAAGACTTTGATTTGAGACCAAGTGTCACTTTAGCTGTAAACTCTGCCAGATTTTGTGTCACTAGAGACTTGTGAGAACTTTGGTGATTACAATGCTGTCAACTGCATTTAAACTTTATGTATGCTTTTACAATTATCTTGTGTTCTCACAGGTGCTCTAATGGCCTTGTGTCCTTTTTAAATGACCTATACAGACATAACTGTAGAATAGTCAAAAAGAACATAATAAAAGAAAGTTAAATATCATATATATGTCTTAAAAATTATTCAGGGATCATTCAATTCCATTATGTATAGAAAAAAACCAAGCTGCCTCATAAGCTAGCTGAGTTTTTCACTTGGGGGGTGGGAGTTCTCTCCCACAATAGTAAAGAGCAGTTTTCAAGTACAGCTGGCGTGATGGGGATGTGGTGCAGTAAATACAGACAGGCAGGAGTGGCCATCCATCACCTGGCACACTAATCTGTTGGTCTTGCAGGGGTTATAGAAAAGCAAACCAAGGTGGGGAAAAGTAATTATTTTATACATTAAAAGTGCCAGTTTAAGTTTTACTTCTGTTGTGTTTGTTTTTTACCCTCTACTTTGGTGCCTGAGATGAAAGTGCTGTACAAATAGCCAGCTAAGATAGAGCAGCAGCTCCTTGTTTCTGCTGCTGGGAAAGCCCAAATGATGCAGCTGAATCAGGAGCAGTCCATGACAGATGTTAAGGTCTCACTCCAGCGTGACTTTGGAAATTCTACTCAAGTGCTGTCATCTCTCTGCACCCAATGCTGAGATTCCCATGAGTTTGGAGCAGCTTCATGGATGCAGATGTCCATCTGCATAAATGGATCCCTGCTTGGTTTTCTTAAAAGTTTCTAGTGTTTCTCAGAAAGAGCATAATCTCTGTGCTCCTAGATGCTCTAAAATGCTTTGAGTATTGTTTTAACACCTCTTGCAAACAGAGAACTTTCCTACACTGGAAACTTAGAAAGCAAGTACATGGGATCTGAATCTGGCTTTCCTAGTGTTCCAATAAATGGTAACACACAGTGGCCAGAAAAGTGCTAATTTCTGAAGGCAACAGGCTCGTATATAGCATGAAATGAATTATTAAACATTTTTTTCAAGCTGGTGACCTTTTACATTGGGGAGGGAGGAGGTAAAACCTGACATTTTTTCACTAATCATCTTCCACAAGAATAAAAGAACCCCACCTTTAATCAGCTAGTGATAAATGCCCTTTTTTGGTTTTGAAATGTTCTACAATTGATTGCACACACAAACTTAGAAAATTGCCATAGACTCATAATGACAGGTTTTATCTGAAATTATGTAATATTGGTTCCAGTATTTTTTTTTTTAATAAGAGGCTCTATAAAGGTTTCATTGTCTTTAGGTAGGAGTGAGTTACTCTTCAGTGTGGGTAATTGTACCTGGTAGTTAAGGAAAGAAAAAATACCTCTGGTGTGTTTTGGCCTCAGCTCTCCCTTCCAATAAGCCCTCACTGCTTCCTTTTACAGCCAGGGCTGTGTTTAGCATGAAACACAGCCACAGTACCAGGGTGCTCAACATGTGTCAGTTTTATAAAGTAATTCATGAACAATGCTGAAACTCAAGTTGTTGAAGGGCATAAACAGAGCTAATATTCTTCAGGCAAATCCAAAGTTATTTTGATATAAGACAACTTCTGACAGGTTACCTTCTGTCCTTCCTGCAGTAAAATAATGGCTTTTGTCACTTGTTTTTAATTTCAAACTGATGTGCTGGAAGTATCTATTTCAAAGATGAAGGAAAAGTAAGACAAAAAGAGATTGTTACTTTCCCCAAATCAGTTTGATTTCTGTCATTACAAAACAATACCTTTCCAGCAGATGTCTTTGAGCACCAGCCAGCACTATGACAGATAACTTATAGCTGCTCTGATTATTCATGCAGATATCAGCAGGTTATTCCAAAAGGGCTTTATTTCATATTGTTAAAGCTATTCTCTAAAAGAAACAGTAATCTTTCTGATGAGCATGGGGAACAATTTCTTCAATACCAGTCCAATTTATTTGGACCCTCTGATTGGTGCTTTCAGCTAGATCTCTAAGCACAATATTAATTATTCATTAAGGTACTTGAAGGGAGAATATTTGCATAGCCATACTGCAAAATTGATGAGGCTTTGCATATGCACCGTAGGAATAGCTTTCAACTTAGTGCTAAAACTAGAGATGATACTAATAAAATTGTTCAAAAAAATTATCTAAAAAGCCAACAATAATTTGAACTTTCTCATAACCATAGAACATTTATTTTTATAGCACCCACATGTCCTATTGAGAGATCATGAAAATATTCTTTCTACAGCTGGTCATGTGGGTATAGAATAAAAAAAAAATCCTCAAGAACCTTTGTATAATAAAAGATTATAATGGGGATAATAGATAGTAAAAAGGGAGAAAAAGGTTTTCTGTGAGTGGGAGCAAAGAGGAAGGCTGACATTTAATGTACTTATCTCCACTTGGAAACACATGGACTGGGTTTATGGAAAATTGTAGTGTACTGTCCTTAGCAGAGGGACATCTGCTAACTAAATCTTGGGATACTTCTCTTTGTGTGTGCATGTTAAGGCGCAGTTACTCTTAAGATGGCAGATTTAAAAAAAAAATCAAAACCTTTATATTCAAACTTTTTTAAAAACAGTAAAAATCGAAAAAGATCTTGGTAATTGGGAAAGCTACAGAGTGGCTGCACTCTGGCCTGGCTGCAGTTCCCACAGCTCTTTTGCAGATGAGGGAACCAGGCTGGAACGTGTTTGAGCTTTTAATCATCCCTTATTCCTTTCTCCCAGACCTTGAGCTGTGCGGGGGAGAAGCTCCTGCTTCACACCACGGAGGAAAACGGGGTGATTTCAGGAGCTTGTGCCTGAGTTTCAGTATTTTCATTCACTTTCTCAGTATCCAGTCCCAGTACTGCTCACTTTGTGTGAAACACAGATTCCTTCTTACTCTCTAATCTGGCAGCCTTGTCAGCAGGGAAGGAAGGAATGTTCCACGTTCTGGAATTTAGGGCAGCAGTGCCATCAGTTTTGGTAAACATTGAACTAAAATTGGTTGGTTTGTCAAAAAGCAGGTTTACAGCCCTGGAATTAGATAGCGAAAACTCTGATTGGAGAGGTGAGTTTCCACTCACAAGGATGTAATAATATTTGTGGGATTATCTTTCAGAAGGGAATATGTGGGACATACAGGAAAAAAGTGACCACTTGCAGGAAATGTCAATAGGGAATCAAGAGCAATATAGTCCATTTTACATTCACTGCAAATTTATTTCTAATTCTATTTCTAACCTTCTTTCAGCACCTTTGGAAAAACAGTAGATTTGAAATATTAAAACCATTTGAAAACTAGAATATGGTTCGGTTTCAGTACAATTCTGCTGAATCTAAAAATGTCTGGATATACCAGAAAACTAATTGTAGTGTAGATTTATTCAGAAACTATTACAATGTAAACAGAAATATTGCCAAATCCAATGTCTTTTGATCATAAAAAGTAAATTAATTAAACAGAAAATAATATGGTTAGGTAATTTTGTAATTCAACACGCTCAGAAATTCAAGTGATTCCTATTTGAGTGTTGTAGGGGTTTTTAACTGCTATTTGTTATGCTTCAGGAGCTGCAGAGAAAATATATTTGTTGATGCACTGATGATACATGGTTTGGGAATATCTTAGAATGCCAAGATACAAAAGATACTGTAGGTAATGAAGCAGGTCATTTTTAATTTCAATCTTTTTCTTTTGTACATGAGTAAAATGTTTTTGGTCTCACAGAAGGAATTTGGATGTTCAATTTGCATTGTAACTAAGGGTGATTCAGCATCCCAATCTCCTAAGAGTCTTTGAAATATGATAATCTTATCTAAAATCTCATTTGCTTTGTTTTTACCTTTAACAGTTCTATACACAACCTGGGCATTATTAAAATGCCCTTTAAAATGAGCCTGAAAATATTGGGATTCAATTTTGAAACGGACTGACTATAATTGAGGGTATTAGGAGAGGGAAAGACTGAAATGAATGGCAGAAAACGCATATGTGCTAGGCCTGTGCTGGAATTGGAGGCACCTAACAATGGGATTGGAAAAATGCAGTCCCACATTATAAGAGAATATGAATTTCATCAGTATTCATAACATATGTTGATATTCCATCAGTGAAATGCTGCTGTAAGCATCAGCCCATTTGCATGCAGAGCAGTGCTCTCTTAAATAGGAAAATAAATGAGGAGTTAGTCCTGATATGGGGAGTGTTTCAGACTATTTCCTTACGTTGAAAATTCAGTAGCCTTGGTATGATTGCTGATTTCTAAATTTTTTAAGAGATAACCATGTGTTGTAAGAAGCAACCACAACTGAAATCAAAATAAATATTTCAAGGCAGTTTTGATAAGCACTTGGGACTTCATCTGAATGTAGTGCTAGACCTCAAAGTTGTTACACTTCACACCCTCTCTTGATTTCCCCCACTCATTTTTCTCAATGTAGTCTTTGGAAAACAAGATATAGCACAGCCCACAATATCCAAAATGTTTTGGATTGCCTCTGCTTGGGTTGGACAACTTAAACTGAATTTTCCTCTCTGATTCACATGAAATAAAATGTACAAACCAATTATTTTTCTGCTGCTTGTACAGATAGTACTGCCTGCATTTCTGTGCTTTTCCCACGAAGAACTATTTCTTTTTTGCACATTTCTTCATACTTATTTTGGTTTTGTATGTTTGGTTTGCTTGTTTGTTTGGGTTTTCTGTGTCCAAACAATACAGATATCTCAGCCTGGGTGCAGATAGGGTAGAGTCATCCTCAGCTGGTCCCCAGTCACCACGTTAAGACTGATGACCAAGAGTTGAAGGCTGTGGTTGCTACACCTTCCAATAGTGTACTTTAAAATTCAGGCTGAATTAGCCTGCAGTGTGGGTTTCACCTATTGAATCAGCTCCAACCACTTCGACTGAAATTAAATCTGACATCAAGGGTCACCCAGATGTCCATTAGGTAATAGGAAAGTGTGAACTGAGTTTACCAGTGAGGAAAAGACACATGCCTACACACAAGTCTGTCCTTTAGGTTTAATAAGATGGGGTATCAGTACAAAATTCACCAGAGGTATCTAAAGACATGCCTGTAATAGTAGTGAGCAGCAATTCCAGCGTTCCCTTTTGACTGTGTAATAGAAAAAGCCATAAAACTGGTATAATTTAACTGAGAAAAGGAGTCAGTGCACTTCTGTACATTGTTGTTCATTCCACTTTAATAGAGTGCACCTAATGGGCAGCAGATGAGCTGAGGACACGAATATTATCCTTTAGTGAGACATTTTGTTGAAAATAATTCAGCTTCTGTTAAAATAGTGTCTATTTGCTTTTATATTCTTTTCCCTTGGGGAGATTAAGTACATTATTTTTTTTAAACTGGTGATGTTAGTGATTGTGTGTATGGAATGAAAGAGTTCTAAATTCTGTTATCAGTCCATGCAAAAGAGGGATGATTTGACACAAGATCAATCGGATGTTTCTGTACAATTCTAAAAGCTCCAAAAGCTACACTCAAAACTGGAGCTTCAGAAGAGGGAGTCTCCACATTTATGGAAATAATGTGAATTTTGGAACATCCTCATGTTTTGTAGTCATGGTTTGGTGAAATGTCAATGTCTAGAAAGGTAAGCATTCTGAATCATAGCCTCATTAAGACTGGAAAAACCCTCCAAGACTGTCGAGTTAAACTTTTAACTGAAAACCACCATTTGCACTAAACTGTGATGGTTTAGTGAGGGTGGTGAACCAACAAGTGGGCATGAAGAAGCCACAGAGGCTTGTCCTACCTTCCTAAGCAGGTTTGTCCTTCCATGTTTCTTCTGAAAGGTCTTTTCCAAAGACAGATCACTTCCCACACTCCCTCCAATGACCTCCACATGAGGTGGAGATTCATACAATCAAACTTTAGAATATTGCTACTTCTTTAATTTATAAATATTTTTCAAAATTAACTGTAGCCCCATGTACTCTTCAAATCTAAATTCTCATTTAAATCTAACTTTCCCTGGATCTCTACTGCCTCCTTGACATCACCATCAAGTGTGGCTCATATGTTCCATGCTTAAAAGTACTTTGATTTGAGGAAAAAAAAATGAAACTTTAGGAGGAAATACCTGCACTGAGCAGATTTCCTTTTTAAAACAAAAGATTTTTATTTCAATAAATCTGGAAGAAAATCTGTTTGGGTAGACTCCGCTGTTTCCGCTAAAGATATAGTGGTCATTATAATTAACAAATACTTAGTAACAAAGACAGTTGAGTTAACCTCTGGAAATAGCATGGTGTGTTTTCAGACAGATGCCTGGGAGTTGCTGGGAAAAGTGAAAAGTTAAAATAGTTGGGTCTGCAGCCCCTACAGTCAGCGTTTCCTTCCAGATGATCTACGCTTTCAAAACTACCCTATTTTCCCTTTCTCTTAGCAGAAGCTGAAGAAAAGCACTCATTATTTAACTGAACGTTCAAGAGAGCTTGGTTGTGATCTCTTAAATGAGTTTTTTCATCAAAAGAATCTGAGTTACATCCTGAAAGCATGTTCCCTTAATAACTGAATAATGGTGCTGCTGTGATGGTCTCTGCTGATGGCTGAATCTATCTTGATGTTGTTCCCAGAGCAAGGCTGCTTTGGAACATTCAGATAACATTTCCATGGCCAATTGACTTTATGCCATGATGCAGTATCAAGTTAAATAGGTTAATTATTTTCTTCTTTTATTGTTATTGCTTTACAACAAGTACTTATCAGTATTTGAACAGAAGGGTATTAAGAGTCACAAATGCAGCTAGGAGACAAAATATAGGTGGGAAAATAATGATCTTCAGGAAGGGTTCTCTTGTTTTTACTGGTACTCCCAAATAGAGTTTATCTAAAAGCCATCTTCAATGCTGCTGACTCAAAGGCTGTTTGGTAGACATGCAGCAGCAGGATGATAGTGTTTCAAGAGACTCTTTCACTGGTTCTCAAAAATGGTTAAGGCAGTGTCAATTCTTTTATATTCTTCAATCCACACTCTCTTTGCAAGTTATCTACTAGGTAATAATAGAGTCTTTCTCTGTCAAGGTCATTGTAGCCTCCACAGTATTAGGGTTGTATACTTTCCAAGGTTACAGGACTCAGATTTTATATAGATCTTGTAAGCCACTATTGCTGAAGTAGATTAATATTTTTGCTGCCATGAGAGATTATTGCCTGTTCCTTAAATTTCTTTTATTCAAGCAAAATGACCATGATTATGATCTTACTCAGCTGCTGGAAATTAGAAGGCATTATGAAGAAATAAACAGGAATTAGGAACAGTTTATGAATTTTACAGTATCAGTTTGCTGTTAAAATAATAAACCCCAAATGGAAATTATGCATGCTGTGCCTTCTGCAATATATATGTATTTTTGAAATTATACATGAGTTGAAATTAATGAATACTTTAAAAAAGAGATTTCTTTTTAAAGTACAAGTAGCAATTTGTCATTAAATCTCCCTATAAAACCGCATTGAGATTTATCTATTCCAGTTTTTCTTTTTTGTTGAAGTTGTTTGATGGTCTATGAGTAATAATCTCTGGAGTTATGTCTCTACTCACCTGCAGCACAGCTGAACTCCTAAAAAAGTCTTCACTTTTCTCTGTGGTCCAATAAATATTTTATTAATTTCATCCTCTCAGAGACGATGGATCTGGGTTTGGTTTCTGTCTTAGCATTAGAAGAAAACAACCTTTGTAATGATGAGTTTGGAAATAGGGAGAATACAGAAAGGGGTTACAAAAGGCCTGCCTGCCTAATGGATTTGGCTCTACAGGGAAGCTGGGTGGTGGATGACTTAACCTGTGAATATTGTTCTCATCCTTGTCACGGGAGAAGCAACAGCCAGCTTAGTTTTGAGCAGCCTCAGGCTCTGTGTGCTTGTTCAGTGGCTGAAATGTAAAGGACTTTATTGGCAGGCACTAAAGTGAAGCAAGTGTGCCCCCAGGATGTAGCCAGGGTGTCAGGGGACGGACTTCTGCTCTTGCACCTGAGCACTGGAGATGAGGGTGCACAGAGTCTCTCCTGTGGAATAATGTGATTGGCTGCTAGGGGAAAGAAAATGTGTCCAGGTTTGTAGTGCTTTGGAAGGGCTTGGTGGACATGATACTGTCTGGGGTTATTTTCTTTTCCTACTCCATCACATCTGAATGTGGTGTCTGAAAACACTGTTGTGGTGACAGGAAGCTGTTTTTTTTCCAAATTCTATGTGAACTTTTCTGGAAATGTATTCTGCCAAACAGTGATTAGCACACAGGCAACCTACTGCACACATCAGCGAGTGTACCGGTTGCTGTATTCATTTCCCTGATTTAATGGGTCTGCCCCAAATCCCTGCTGGATGACTGAAGCAGCTGCCTCTTAATATTCGTTCTTAGTGGACTGACTTTGTTTTCAGCTTTCTCCTGGATAAATTCAACCTGAGATAGAGGAAAGGACAAACAAGAGACCCTGGGAGAAGCCAAGGCATGATTGCGTGTGTTAAGCCATCAGCTGATTTATCATGAATCACCTCCTCCCTTTTCATACAAAAACTTATGTGAGGGCTAAGCCCATTCTCTCT
The DNA here is from genome assembly GCA_013397245.1 of Thryothorus ludovicianus. NCBI lineage: Eukaryota > Metazoa > Chordata > Aves > Passeriformes > Certhiidae > Thryothorus > Thryothorus ludovicianus. The sequence goes on along the minus strand of VZTB01014694.1, from coordinate 65,452 downwards.
CTGTTTAATTTTGTTTACTTTTTAAAATTTTTTTGGTAGTACAAGAGCCTGTTCACAGGTCAAAAGTAATAAATGGGTTTTGAATCCATTATCATACTAATCTGGAGTTTCTTGTCCATATGTCCACACTAGCAAGTGCATATTGATTTCTGATGGTTTAAAAATTACTCAAGTAAAAGAAATCACATGGCATTTATAAATAGAACCATTTCTAGAAACTGTTTACTCTCTCCTTGTGCAAAGTACATCCTGCACTGGGAATTCTGAGAAATGTATATGTGGTCTGAACTAGATACTGAAGACTTGGACAAAAACCTAACCAAGAAGCAAAATAGTTAAAGTGTAACACAAAGGTCCTAACCTGGTTCCATGTAAAAGGAAAGTGCTTTATCTTCATTTTTGGGTAATTTTTAGCTTTACTAATATTCTTTTTCTGTGTATAATTTAGTATATTTTCCTTGCCTAACAAAGCATTATGGCAGAATCTCTGATTGTTCATGAATTAGTGAAAAATAGAGGCACAAAGACATATTTTGACATTAGCCCCTTTCCTTAAAGGACTCCTCTGTAATCCTGCATTAGTCAATTTAGGACTGTGTGGCCAGTTAGATGGGATATTCTGTTCTGTCTTTCCACCATCCATTCCTGCCACTTCCCTTGCACTAGCTCAGTCTGTCAAACTGGCACTCCATGGGCAGTCCAAAAGCCAAATAGGGAAAACAATCTCAGTCAGTCAACTGTGATGCTGCATCCTAAATTGTCTGTATTTTGTCTTCATCCTATCTACAGGAAATCTGCAGTTGCTCACACCTCATTCTTAATCAGAAAGGCAGAGAAACCCCCAGGTACTGGGTATCTGGCTTTGTCAGCATCTTCTCCTTGCCTTGAAATCCTTTAGATGCAAAACAGCATCCTCACTGTAACCTCAGGTGTGATTTGAGCTGAGAGAAACTTTTGGTCTGATTTCTCTGAAGTAGCATTCTGAACACAATTAATGTATTTGACAGAATTTGAGCCCTGAAATTCAACTGGCAATTGAATTTGTATCTTAAATATATATTGCTGAAATTTTTAACAGCACATCACTGTCTTGTGAGCCTGCGACGCAGCAGCTGAGACATGGCTGGATCTCTGAAGGTTGCTATGCTGAGTCTGCCAAATGCCTGCTTGGAATTAAGGGCTGTTTCATTTGGGGGCACTCCCTTAGTATTCTCAGCTTTGGTTTGGTTGGCATAAGAAATTTTTCACTGTCATTCTCACAGTAAGTGAAAAATGAAATTTTAGTTTCTTACTAATCAAGGTGCACTGAAGAATGATCTGGGGAGTAACTAGCAGTGTGTGGGAAGTTTGCACAACTTCTAATTCTGCACAGAAGGAAGCCCTGACAGTCAACAAAATTTGGAAAAATAATTCCTTTGCTGTTAAATTACAACTTTTCACATATCTGCTCTTTAAAAAAAAATGTAAAAGTAAAAAAACAAAAAGTTTAGCTCAGTTCTTCTTTCATTAATTCAAAAGACACTGTTGTAGTAGGTGATGAGTAGACTGCCAGTGTAAATGTAAAAGGGACAGTAATTAACTAAACTGAATGTCAGCAGAGAAGTCAAATGTGCCAGAAATTATGTTATTGGAATTCTGAAGAAAAAAGTACATCAGAAGTTGAATGAATGAAACCCAAGAGTGGGACCTTGACAACTAAGACAGTAAGGAATGAAATGTGGCAGGAAAATATAAAAAAATGGGAACGAGAGCATTGTTATAGCCCCCTATTGATTAAAATGATATCTGGAAACTTGGTGTGATCACAACAGCAGAATCTTTGTAGCAGAGAGGGGCAGGATGGGTAAGAGTGTCAGAGAACACTCTCAGGGAAACTTTTGTAAGAATGTAGGAGGGATTGAGATGAGTCTATTCCACATTTCATTCCTTTAACAAGGGTGACAAGATCTTGAAAACTCATATAGTGGGAGTTGAATGAGAAATATAAGCAAAATTCCAACTTCCTGGGAACACCGCAGTGGAACATGTGCCCCATCAATTATCTGAGAGTTGATTAATTAGGGAACATCATAGTTGTCACTTTTATCTTTGTACTGTGTCCTATTTGATAGATGAAAGAGTAAAGGACAACCTTTAGCCTTTATGCTAACATGTTATAGGCTTTTTAAGCAGAATTTGATAAATGCCTCAGCATCCTGTCTTTTTGAAAACCAACAATCAGTGCTGTAAAATCTTTATTACCAGCAAAGCACTGGAGCAAGTCCTCTTAAATATCTGCATCTCCACAAGATACCCATGATACTACCTCCTTTTCAGCTGAGCTCTTGGAAAGGATAGGAGAAGCTGGAAGATGAAGTATTTATGTCTCCTTGTTCTTAAAACAGACAAATTAGCTGCAGCTATTTTGGTATCATGTGCTAGACAGCCATGGATTCCTGCTGTCCTACCCCAGACGTGTCAAGAAAATGTCTTTTTCATTGTGTTGACTATGAGTCCTTGTAATAGACACATTCATTGCCAGGCTATCTCAATGTTTAGTCTCTGAATTTTTTTTTTTTCCTAAACCAGTAGGGATCTGTTCTTGATTGGCTACAGATAAAAGAATTAAACACTATGCAATTTGACCTCCCTCTGTACGATGGCCTGACTCCCAGAACAGTACTTTCTTCTAGAGTGCATTTCAGACTAAGCAGTGGAGAAATATCCCTTCATCCTGCAGCTGGAACTATGACTTTTTATGACTTTTTAAGTCTCCACTTGGTGGGAAAATGTAGTCTAACTGGTGGACTGCACACACCTTTGACCACCTGAATGTGGGCAATAAACAGAAACACAAACACTTTCTTAGCAAAGTGATCATTACTTTGAAGAATATTCTTTTCCATTAAGATTTACAAACTTAATGTTTCTAGGTAATAAGCAAAGAAATAATTATATATGTATTCTATATAATCTTTCATGAAAATATTTGCATATGGGCAAAGTTTTATGATTAAAAGTTAAGAAATATGGTATCTGTATGAAATCTATATTTACAATAAATCTAAGGTGTGCATCTCTGAATATTTCTTTCTGTGCATCAATTGGTATATTGTCTTCATGTAAGTTAGGGAGATTTTTCAGCTGTGTGGTCAAAATTTGCTGAACTGTGGTTTATAGCGGACAATTAACAGCTGTTAAATAGGATTATTGCAGGTTGTTATCTTCACATAGCATCGATTCAAATGCTAATTTCGCTCAATATACTCCTCATAAGGCCACCCTACTTCCAGGTACGCTGTTTTTGTGATGAATGACAAAATATATCTGGAAATAGTGTATCCTGTTTCAGCAGGTTTCATGTCCTGGTTTGCATCTCCTTGACAAGGGTCAGAATTCATGAGTGGAGTGTGACGCCTGAAAAAATGGCACAATCAGGCCTAGCCTAAAAGAATTGTTAGAAAACAACATTTTCTAGGGTTTTTTTACGATTATAAATACAATTTTGGTAATGAAAATGAATAATACTTTTCAGCTTTTGATTGTTTCACTCTTGAAGATTGTCATTCATTCTGGAGGATGCAGTAGAAGGAGTCACCTTTGGGTGATGTGTTGTCTCTAAATGGTGCACAGCTGTCAAATTGTAGTTTAAAATTCAAAGTACACCTTTTTTCATACAAAGTTAACTTTCATTTCCTCCCATCAACATTTTCCTTCTCTCATCTTTCAGATATGGTTCCACAGTAGATACTCCCCTCTTTCCAGGTTAACTTCAGGCTGCAATAATTTTCTGAGCTTTGCTGTTGGCATGATGTTGTCATGGGAAGACAATATTCTCCTTCCTGCCCTTTGCCAGCCATTTCCCCTGTTAACCTTTGGCTAGCAGTAGCAATTATACTTGTTGATCCAAGCAGACAGGAAAATTATTCTTTGGAAAGGCATTTCTGCTGAATTAGGTCCCTGCCTTGGGTCTCTGGGTAGCCACAACTCAGTCAACAAGAATATGTGGTGGCTGGACACTGGGATTGCTGTTTGGAGCTGTAGGGGCTTAGACTGGACCCTCAGCCTCAAAGCTTCATCCTTAAGCTCTGATCTATCTCTAAATCCTGTTTCATCTCCAGAGCTGGCATGTGATCCCTTGGTACCCACCCTGCAGCTTGGTACTGGGTCTGTGAATGCTCCTCGAAGGAGGGTCCTGGCTGTTCTGAAGGAGAGTTTGCTAATTCTGCACAGGAGCACTGCACATAAACACTTGTTATTCCTGTCTCTAATACTTATGAAAACAGCAAGATACTTTTAAAGGTATTTCTGTTAGGGTTGAATCCTGTGCTGTTGTCCTTGTTGTTTGGCAAAATTTTACATTTATGGGTTAATGTTTTCAAATGTTGCATGAGGAAAATTTTAATTACTCTCTGATTAGGAATGAAAGAAAAAGATTGTCTTATGCTTTCAGTTTTACTGTTGTCTCATAATGTCTTTCATATTTAAACAAAAAATTAAGTAATAAGTTTGCTGCTACTTCAGTGAAAAGGCATTCAATAAAATAGCATGTATATTCCACTCAGTCTAATTATTTTTCTGATCAGCAACTTGTAAGGTATATTCTATAGTCAAATTTTAGGCTTGGCTTTCCAACTAAATCCTTGAAAATTGTGTTATATTAAGTGAAAATATTAAAAATAATTTGTTGTGTCATAGTCCTGTACAGCCAGAGATTCACAAACACAGCAAAAGTTTTTCATGTAATGCTTCTCAGATTCTTCCTAAATTTTATTTAAGTGGGTTACAACGGGGGAAATTGAGAGCCTATCCTGATAAAATAATAATACAATTGAAGTGTGAAGTATCACTGGAAAGCGTCAGCCAGCTTTAAATAAACATAATTAATCACATCAGTATAACATTTTCTTTATAAAATAGGCAGCAATGTGTTGTTCTTAATTACATCCAGACTTGTAACATAGGAAAATTAGTGACTGAGGATTTAGAATTGCTATTAATGCTCAGAAGGACTTATTAGGATAAAGGGTTTAAAACCTCCTTGTTTTCATATGGGTCGATATTTAATGTGTTCTTCTGCCAGTGTCTTACACTTGCATTACAAATGTTACAGTGTCCATCCATTTTCAGGACAATGATAAAGTAGAACATACGTTGGTTTGTGGGCTTTCAACAGTTAAGAACAGAGACACAGCACAGGGTGATGAATGCATGGCTGTCTGACTATTAACTACCATAAAAGAAATATACTCAATGAAGAATTTTGCAGAAAAAAAATTTGTTTCTCACTTGCTCTGCAAGTAAGATATTTGTAACAATAACAGTAACAATTATGTTAAGTAAAAATTATTTTTAAGTAGTCCATAGTTTAGAAGACATAAATAATCATGTTTTAGGATTGTGCCACTTGTTGGCCGTAAGAGGTAGGTAAATCATTATTAAACTATCAATTTTCTGATAAATTAAGGCTGTTTTCTATTCACAAAATATCCAAGCAGACTTAGAATGTTCATAATGATTTGAAAAACACTTCCTTCCCTCTGTATTGATTGTAAGTATTTGCTCTATTTTGAAACTATGTTTTGCTCATAACAAGTTATGATAGGAGTTATGGCAAAGCTCACTTATTCTCCCCTACTGGCAGAAGATAGAAACCTTTTACACTAATGAGGAGCAAAATTGTTACTACTGACAGATAACCATATTCCTCTCAAAGTTCCTCATTCCTATCTGAAATACAAACTGAAAAATAGCTACTCTCCAATATGTTTGGAACCAAAACTGGCATCTGTACTCCTGGCAAAACAAATACATCAAACTTCAGCTGAAAAAAACCAGTTTGAGAACTGACCAGAAGGCTTTGCAGATAATTAATCAGTCTTGCTGTTAGCTCCACAGGGCTTAATGTTCCCATTGAAGTAATCTGAAATTTAGTTTCAGAGAAATCTTTGCAAACAGAGCCTCAGGAGTGGCTCGTGGCTTGATCAAGTGTGTCTTGGGGATGACCAAAGTGCTGCAGAGAACTTTGGCAAAGGTTGTGTTTGGAGCAGTAGTGTGTGGCACTTATCCCATCTTGACACATGCAAAAATAGCTGGTTTGGAATAGCTTGCTCTTGTGCCTTTTTGAGTGAAATCTTGCCCACAGTTACTTTTGGAGCTCAGTGCAAAATTCTAATGAAAAATTGAGAGTCTGGAGCCTGCCTTCAAGTATTTGTGCATCTGTCCCCTTGACTCAGTAGCCTTTGAAACGCTATCCTTTCTTAAAATGCAAATCAGACTTTACTACTGGGACAAGCAGATAAATTCTAGCAGCAAAGACTTGTAGAGAAAACACTGTATGTTTTGGCATTACCAAAAGCTTTGAAATCTCTCTGAACCAATGGAAAAAATTAATAAATACAGCTTCCCAAAGTTATAGCTACCTCTTCAAACTGCAAACTGATACCTTTTACTCAGACAAGCAATGGAGGTGCAGTACAGATAAAGTTTATGCTCAGTCCTGCATTCCAAGGTGGCTGAGAGCTGGAGCTGTGCCACAGACAAAACAGGTGGAGGGTGAGGGAGTCGTCTTTTGATCTGCACTAATCAGAGGAGCAGCAATAGGTTTCTGTCAGCATTAATTTTAAGTGAAATTAAAAATGTTACATTCTGTGTCTGCATCAGGTGGGGTATGGCCCAATGTGGAAATACCAACTGGAAGCATGGTGAGAGTACTGGGACACAGGGGAGGAACAAAGCTGGCAGTGAGGGCATCAGAAAAACTACTTGAAATCTTGATTAGTCTTATTTTCTGACTAGCATAATTTAAAAAAAATAATTTAAAAAATTGTAAAATCTAGGGGTTTGATATGTAATTAATGGGAATGATTAGTGTTTTCAGAACAGCAATTGTTTCTATTACATGTTCATACAGGTCTGGAAAAAGTCAGGGTCATGTTACTGTAGTATCAAAATGAGAAGTCACTCTTCATTAGAGGCATGTAACAGAACCCTTGTAAGGATCCATATTGCACGTTATAGTGATGGCTGGCAGAGCAGAGATTAAGGATGAAATTCCATCTGGGCTGACTTTATTGTCAAAGCTCTCGGTGATTTCAAGGTGGCCGAGATTTCAGCCTGCATATTTCAAAGTGTCCTGAAGAACACCTCAGACTGTTATCACTAAATTGATAGTGGTGTTCATATGTCCTCTTGGGGAAGGAAGGCCACAGATACAATTGCTTTTATTTGTGTTTATGTGATTAAAGTGTGTATTGTATAGGTAAATAATTACAAAGATTAATCAATTTATTTTTGTTTCTTATACAAATGTTTCTTTTCCTGAATGAGAGGGAGTGCAGAATTCAAAATAGAAGTGAAATTAAATAAAAAAAAAAGACAATATTTGACTGCAATCATAGTCAAAACACACCATAATTTATCTCTGTGCCAAGTTCTGGCCCATTTGTATTGATATTCATTAATAAAATGGAGTTGATACGGTAGTATAACAATCATGCAATTGATACATTCAGGCTCATGCTTATTTTGAAAACAGCCAGTAAAAAATAATAGAGCAATAAAAAAAGTATTTTTTCTTGGTTAAAGAATTTTGTAGCATTATTTGTAAGTGGATTTGCCTGGTTTTATGGTGTTTGGGAATGCTGGATAATGTGTTTTGTTTAGGGAAACTTCCCTCTTCCCCAGTGCGGTGCCTGTTGGTGCTGGGCTCCCTCGAGGGGTTTTTTTTGGTGGCACAGGAAGGTATCACCACAGAACACAGACCTCCAAAATTCTCATTACTCAGGTGTTTTTTAGAAGCTACTAAATGTAAACCAACAAGGTTTTAGATCATTATCACTTTTATAAATTACTCACAGAGGTGTCTGACCTCTGGACAGCCCTTTGAGTGCCTTTGAGAGGTAATGCAGAATCCAGGTTGGAATTTGTACTCTGAGCTATCATCTCATCAGAGTTTAGTATTGCTGTGATAGCACAGAGAAAGGAAATAATGTTAGAAAAACAGGAATTGGAAATAAGCATGCACTGAAACATGTTAAGCATAATTTGTAAGTAGTATTGTGGGTTTTTCTCTTCCTTCTGGCTGTATTCACACCCAATAAAGCAAATGCCATATGGGAGGATCAGCAGTGACTCACACGGCATTGTACAGAGCTGGTTTGTGAGTGCCAGATGATGTATTTGCTATTTATGTAGTCAACAGACAGTTCTAGGAAGCTTCGAAAGTGGTTCAGAGACAAAGAATGATTTGTCACTGACAATCAGTGTCTTATGTGGCAGCTTCAGAGCTGGGGCAAATGGACTAATCTCATTCATTCCTTTCCGAGTCTTAATAATTTGTCTGGGAAGTATAAACTATTCTTACACATGAAGATTCTAGAAAAATAAACCAAATGCTAGAATTAATTTCTTAATGTTAAAAACAGGCAAAAAATGATCATTAGGAGGGACTGGCTGTTCAGATATCAGCACAAAAATTCAAACTTCAAATTAATTCAACATTTACAAAAAACTGTATTCAAATGTTGGTATTTGAAACCATCTTCCACTACCTGCATAATTGCTCAAATAACCAAGAACAGCCTGGAACATAATGCCTGTTAAGAGCATGTACAGAACCACAAATATAAATCAACAAAAAGCCCAAAACAAACCAAACAAAGCCAAAATATTTATTTATGTTGTTTCGGAGAAGTAGCGATATTTATGATGTCCATAAATATTTAAAACTTAAAATTTTAATTGTTTTATGAATTTAAAATGTTTGGATTTTCAGTGTATAAAATTCTACTAAAGTTTATAGTTTTTTATATTTTGTCTAATTTGCATCTTTAATGTTTGAAGGATAATTCACTCCTTTTAGAGGAAGTTCATAATTTCTCTGCTTGTCATTCTCACTTTTCTGAGATGATGTTTTCAAAATTGCACAGTAAGAAAAAAAGAGGGGAATAAAAGGGAAGTTGTAATTTTTGGTGTGTTCACAGAAACCTTTTGGACAGGTCTGGTCAGATTATTAATCTCCAATGGTTATTGCTTTTAAGTACTAGAAAAATGAATCTCGTCCTTGCGTCTTGGAGAAAAATCACCCTCACAATTTTTGGCTGTCACTCTTGTTCTAGTAGGTGAAGAAGTTTTTTGTGCTTTCACATGCTTGTATTTCAGTCTTCTCAGAGGGGTTTTTGAGAAGCAGAATGTGTGATGAGTAGTTGGCTGGTAAAAGAGAAGAACGAAAAGCCCTAAGCCTTGCTTTAAGTCTTGAAAACTTAGAAGTTTTCTGTCTCAGAATAGTCCATGCAAAAGCATCAACACTTTGCAAGTAATATTGTGCTACAGACCTCTTCTGAAATGAAAAATTTATCTCAGGAAGATCAGTGTGCCAACTGGGGAAAAAAAGAGCACCTGAAGCCTAAAGAATCAGGTTTAAATTTATAGCTCATTAAAAATAAATTTGTAGAGGGTGGAATGTCCTCTTTTCTGAACATGATGGTTAATTTTAGAGAACTTGAAAGCATTACAAGTTTTTTGAAAGACTTTACAGCTCTTGTATTAGTGGGACTGACCTAAATTTCATCAAAAGTGACGACTCTGGTAGGGAAAAAAGATAACAAGGGTTTTTATTTTCTTATACTTCTTCAGAAATTCCCCCTTAAAAAAAAACCTAACAGCTGAGTGGTCAACCTGAAATTGTTTTTCTTATAAAAGCCTGCAAGTTTCTTTGCTTCTTTAGGATGATCTGATTTTTCTAACTGTATGTGTTGAAGAAGAGGATTCACCCTGAATCTGAAACCTGGTAACTGTAAAGTTCTCCCCTTTGTGTGCCCTTGCCCTTTGTTAGGCACTTGTTTATCTGTCTGAGGGTCACGGGTGAGTTCCTCAGCAGCAACTGAAAACTTTCAGTGATATTTTTTTTGTCCTTTGAGAAATCAGTTATCCTCAAAGCTTCTTGGGATGTTGCCCTGTTCTGTCCAACTGGGAAAACTAATTTCCACAACAAATTATGTGTCTGTTGATCTGCATTACATATTGGAAGGAGACTGCATGAGATTCTGCCCTTTAGGTGGTTTGAACTTGTCTTTAATTTCTTGGGTTTCCTTCTTTTGCTGCAGTGTAATGATAGACCTTGCCTAAAATGATGAAATGCTGGTTCCTGGCCAAAAATTTAAAGCAACAAGTGTATTTTCCGCTAGGAAAATTGATATTAGCTCATTATCATCTTCCACAGCTGAAATAACACAGTGAGCCAATGTGAATCAAATGTTCCCAGGGGGCTAATTTCCTCTCACTGATTGGAGAGTGATGAAAAAAAAAAGTATAAGAGGTCAGACTGTATCTAATTTCAAAAAGTGCCCTATTGGTGGGGAGAGCATCTGAGATCAAGAGACCATCATCCAAGTGTAATCCATACAGACCTTGTCTGTGATAAACAGTGAAATCAGCCATTATAACAATATTACCATTCATTATTTTAATGCATCTAGTGATTTCCCCCCCATGGCCTTTTATTGCCCTCTACACAAAATCCATACTTGTATTGTTACATTTCTATTGATGCTGGAATTGATGAGCACCCTCCTTGGCAGTGGCTTTGCAGCTGAACTGACAACATGCACTGTCACCAGAGTCACCACCACTGGGGTGTCTGGCTGATAAACACTGGAAGTGTCTTCACATTTTGAGTTCCTGAATAAAGCTCTTCCTCCTAAAGCCCAGACCCTCTCTATCATACATTTTTGGTACATTTCCTCAGCTGCTCAAATGCCTCTGATATCAGAGGGAAAAAAAAATAATTAAAGACTAAAATTCAGCACAACAGATGCACAAATGAATGTTGAGTTGAATATAGCACGGGCTCAGAAGTTAACTGTCATCATTCCCCATTGCATTTTGTCTGTTCCATGTGCTGTGCACCTGTGGCTTGCAGACAATGGCTTTGATTGCACTATAGAAAACTGGCAGTCAAGTTAAAGCTGCTGCTGCCTGTTGCTGTGTCTTTGTGCTCTCCTGTGAGCTCCTTGTAAGATTCTCTCCTGGTTTTTCATTACTATTATTTTTATATTACCTCTGTGTGGTCTTTTAATTATTATATTCATGCTCTTTGCTGCCACTTTTGAGATACTTTTAATATAGTGAAGAGGAAAACCATGGTTAAGTGAAGGCAATGTGGATTTCAGACAGAAAAAAACATATATATTCAGCAATCTGTGAAGTACATAAATACAGGGCCAGTGTTGTACTAACTTGAGTCCACCAGGCAGCAGAAATAAATTAACAGCAGACTATCCCCTCCTCCAGATCCTATCATCAAAATTAAGTGAACACCTGCACTAAATAAAATTGATCTGAACTAGTGTGAATATCCAATTCTGGGCCTGATTTACTGCTCCAATACTCCAGTTTTATGCTAGCATAAATTCCCTTTAATAGAGTTACATGGTTATGAATTGGGAGTAATGTGGTTGTGAATTAAGTAGTTCAGGTTCTTCCCTCTGATGTCAGGTCTTGTTTGCTTTGGAGTATCAATGGAGGTGCCACTTTACACCCTTTCCAATAGAACATAGAGTTGGAGAAGTACAGATGACTGGCAGACTGCATAATTTATGGGAAAAGTTTTTTGTGACATCTCCCATTGCTTTGTCTCTCTAGATTCTCACACCCATAGGAGGTTTGGGTTAGAAGGGGCTTTAAAGATCCTCTCATTACACCCCCCTGGCATGGACAGGGACACAATGCTTTGTTTCACTGGATTTTTCAGGCTTGTAGTGGGGTTTAAGGTCTGTGGGAGCTCCGTTTCTCTAACAACTCTTCACCAATGGTGCCAGTGATTCCCCTGCACCAGAGAACACCACAGACGTGATGGTGCCCGTGGAAGGGCTGCCTTGGGCCTGCTGGGCACTGTGTCCTCAGGCAGCTGTTTGTACACAGCTCTTCTGTGGACCAGGGTCCAAGATTACAAAGGAGTTTGCACAGAATTCAGTACAAAATTAAAGCCATAGAGCATGGAGAGCAAATGCAGCACTGTACCCATGCTCTTCCTCAGCCTGACTGGGTTTGCTGTGCTGGAGAGCCCGGGATAGGAGAGAAAAGCCCATCTTGGACTCGTTGGCTTTGAGATGTTCAAGGAGCTTGAGCTAATTATTTTATAAGAATTCTTTTGTCCATCCTAATGATGAATTGTGTAATTTTCCACGTTGTCATATCCAGCCTAACCACTTGATCTATAGTATTCATCCTATTTTGCTGTTTTCCTCCCTTTGATAGAGCTAAGTGTTTTTTATGGAGACAAGTTTTAAAAATAGGGCAGTGAGAAAGTTGTAAATAGATATAGAAAGAGTCGTGCAGCTGCAAGTAAAAATGCTGCCAGATAAATAAGCTGAGACCTTCCCCCCCGTCCCTTGTCTCCTAGGGCTTAGTCTCAGACCTTTTGAGGACTTCCATGGACTTCAGCAGGCATTGGGTTAAGCCCTTAATCCTTTATTTTAAACTTGCCTTGGCCCAGAGGATTATTTAGTTTTTTCATGAAATCTGTGGGTTTTTTATTTTCCTTTTTCCTTCCAAGTGCTGGGTAAATAATTTTGTCTTTTCTGGGTTATCAGGACTACCTCATTCTCTCATTAAGTCATATGTTTATCAGTGATTTCTCTATTTATTATGAGTTGCACGCATGCTATCCTGGGCAATTTGTAGAAAGATAATACTTCTGAAAAAACATAAAAAAACCTAATTTTTTTTGGTAGTTTGCTGTTCTGCTATGATTTGCATTACGTTGTTTTTTTTTTTAGCTACCTGCTCTATTATTAATTGAAAAGTTCTCCAGAAAATTCTTGCTCTACTAGTCTAGGGAAAATTTTACTAAACCATTCTGTCAGTAGCATTGAGCTTTTATTGATATTTCAGATGATGGTAGACAGAATGCTGCAATAATCAGTCTGCCATGTCTCAATAATCTTCTGTGCAGAATTCCTCTTTTTCACACGTGCTACTGCTCCTCTGTGTGCAGGTTTCTGTCAGTGCCTGTCGAATCAGACACAATTAATTTATAGAGTGGAAGATACCTTTCCCATAGATGTCATCTTTGTCCCTACATACCCAAATCTGTATCCCATATTTGAAAGGCCTTGGAGTTCTTCCTTTGAAATAGAAAGAGTGTCTTGGTAAAATACATGTATAACGGCTTGAAGTTTTTAATGTGGAAAATTAAGTGTGAGATTGGCAGAAGTCAATTGAAAATTCAAACTTGAAGCAGAAATAACATCATCTGAATAGAATATATAAGAAAGTAACAAAAAACCAATTGCCTTGTAGTTTTTAACACTTTGAAATAAATTAGGATTTTGCTTGAAACAGATTTTGTTTCAAATCTGGGCTTCAAAAGATAAAAATATATGAAAATAAAGAGTTGCTTTCATATTTTTTACTTTTTTGTGTGCAAATTTAAAGTATTCCTTTTAATAATTATTTAGACTTGCTTTTGAGCTTTTCAAATACATTCTCTGAAAATAGATCACCCTCAGCTATTCCTGCTATTCATTTAAGGAATAAGGAATAGAAGTATTGCACCAGATTTGTGCAAAGCAGTGATCAGAAGCATGACAGAGTCACTGACCATTAAGTTGGAAGATTTTCTAAATGCCAGCATGTTACCAAAATGGTAAATGTGAGCAGCAGATGATATGAAGGCAATCTGACCTCTAATGAATGAGTTTCATGAGGTAAATAAATAACTGCACAAGGTTTTGCTAGTCAGCCAGAGATGGTGGGAGCTGCAGATGCTGCACACTTTCAAAGGCAGCTTCCATTTGTTCTGGGCATCCACCAGTTGTTCATTGCAGTTGCTGTGGGTATTTTTTCTTTATTTGAAGTTAGCTCTTCCATTTACTTCTGCATTTGCTTTGCATCCTCCAGCTGTTACAGTCCCTGCCTCAGTCCTCTTTGAGGAGTCTTAAGTTAGGCAGTGGCAGCTGCTCACTCTTCACTGGGGTTGTTTTGGGATCAGGGAGAGGTTCCTTAGGCTCTCGAGAGAGCTCTGGCTTTCCTGTCAGGTGCTTTGGCCTCCATCTTTCAGCCCCTGTGACTCAAGACCGTGCTAGGGAGGAGCAAAGGGAAAATGATTTCCAAATCCAAGCTGGGAACTGTAGCAGGAAAGTGTGTGTTTGTGTGACCTGACATGGGAGTATAAGATGGTTCTGACTTTGTGTCCAGACATTTTGTTTGTCTGTGAGACCGAGTTTTAAAAGAAGTATTGGGCTGTGTTGGCTTTATAATTTTAATAGCCAAGCAAAGCATACAGAGTATAAAGCTCATAATCAAACTTCTGTTCTTGCCAACATCACTGTTTGTCTGAGTGCAGAATAGTAGGAAGTAGTTATGGAGTTCTTTTATTCATTAACAGAAGTAATTGGGGTCATCTGTGTATCAGCAGTATTCTTTCATCTGGTGAATAATTATGTACAAGTGAATTTGAAATGACCTAATTCTTTAACACATACTTCTCTCATCGATGGTTCTGTGTGCTGGCTCTGGGGCTCAGGTAGCTGCTGGTGGGAACTGCAGCAATCTGCCATAGAGACGGGCATTTGGACTTGGAATGTTACCCAAAATCGAGGTGTGATCCGTGAGCAGTGGCTGAAAGCTGGAACAGTGTCCCATGTGGGGTTTTAGTTAAGAAGTTGTAATGGAGCAGTGTTTGTTTTTACTTTTCATATGGTCTTTATCTTCCATAACTAAAGGACCTTACTGCTGGGAGCTGTCAGTCCTGAGCACTTGCTAAGCACCAGTTTACTGATAAACATTTTTTTTTCTCATAAAGAAAGAGAAGTACTGAACAAAATGGAAATTTCATCTTTGTATAACAAGTATTTAGAGTTTTAATTTCAACAATGCTGATTTAATGAAAATTGGCTCCTGCTGCTGGGAACTTGTTAAGAGGCCCCCCTTCTTGACTGCAGGTGGGTTTTAACTTGCTGGTTTCAAAGCAAGCACTAATACAGACTGTCAATTTCTACTTAAAAGGAGATTGTTATCAGCCCCCTTGATACTTTCTGCCTGACAGCTAAACTTCTTCCTCAAAGAGGTTAGATATACATAACTAAGCAGTAAATACCCCAATGACACATCACAGTGCTTTACAAAAAATGGCAAAGAGAAGGAAAGGCTTAATCTACAATACACTGAAAATTATTTCCTTGAGCTACATATTTTTCTTCCACACAGAATGTCCAGCGAAGAGAACTGAGGAATGTCACATAAGTTGCAATCTGCAGAAGGCAATATCTTGGTTTGGCATAGCTGAAAAGAAATGCAGGTCTCAGCCCTGAAAATGTTAATTTTGCCTGGCTAACACATCAGCAAAGTTGGGAGATGGGCTCCTGTTGTGATTTAACCCAATTAAACCCCACACTCCTTTCCTCCTTCCCATGGGATGGGGTAGAGAATTGGAAGGGTGAGAATGAGAAATCTGGTGGGTTGAAATAAAATCAGTTTTAATAAGTAAAGGAACAGGCTCTCCCAGGTGCAAAGGAAAACAAGAAATTAGCTCACCACTTCCCCTGGGCAGTCAATATTCTGCCAACCCTGAGAGAGAAGGGCCCCATCACACTCAATGGTGACACAGAAAGAGAAACACCATCACTCTGAGCACCCACCCTTCCTCCTCCTTCCCCAGCTTTGCACACCGAGCAGGCACTGCACGCTCTGGGACATCCCCTGGGGCACTTGGGGTCAGCTGTCCTGCCTGGGTCCCCCCCAGCTTCTTGTGCAGCCCCAGCCTCCTCAGGGGTGGGGTGAGGAGCAGGAGAGGCCTTGGTTCTGTGCAAGCTCTGCTCAGAGGGAGCTAAGACCATCTCTGTGTCCTCAGCACTGTTCCCAGCACAAATGCAAAGCACAGCCCTTTACTGGCTACTGGGGAGAAAAGAAACTCTACATCAGCCAAAACCAGCACAGCCTCCATTAACAAAACTGTTTTCTTTATTCTTATTAAAGAAATGTAAACAGGTTTATGTGAACAATATGAGACTATTAGAAGGTAAATTAAACAGGAAAAAACTAGATTCATTTATAGGGAGCTCCGGCTTCATTTTCCACCACTTTGAAAAGGTGGATGACTTGAGGCAGTGTGCTAATCCAGTCAGTGCAGATGGGAGAGATATCCTGTGCTGCTTTAGACCTTGAAGTTATCTGATTCAGAGTCCCTCTATTGTCAGTGGAAAGATACAGCCTTCTGACACAGTTCTTCTCTTCTAGTAATAATATTGGTAGGATTTTTTCACCCATCCTTTGCTAATTATAATGATAAACTTTATGTTAAATGTTGCTTCTTTGCCCTATGGAACATTAATATTTGCTATGATTTTTAGATAATACCATAATACAAGAAATGAAAATGGTCTTTGGCTGGTAGAGTTTTTAGAGTATTTTAATAGTTCTGTAGTGTCAGTGATGTCAGACCAGGGATGTCTCTCAAGGTTCATCTGTTGGCACATTTTCAGCTGGGGATGTTGGTCATGCCCAGATCTGTACTTACCTGTGTTGTACATACCATGATGTGCAGAGGCACAGCAAGAAAACATCTCAGCTTTTCTTGCTTAGGATACATGAGCTGAATCTTGCTGTTCACAGAGTAAGCCTTCTGCCCTCCTCCTCCCTCAGTTTCAATTTATAGTAAATTCATGTCATTTGAGACCATATAGAGCCTTTGAAGAATGACTTTTAACCTGCCTATTAAGTTAGAATCTAATTTTGTCTAAAATGGCATTTCACGATGTCATAGTATTCCTGAGAGACTCACATCTCAGTCTAATGTTTTACATTAATACTTACGTTTTTCATAATTGTAGAACACCATTTTGTGCACCTCTGGTGAAAGATCATAATGGTATGGACATCCTCAATGAACATAATTTTTTTCAAAGCCATGTGAGCCATCCTCATTGTCATCTGTGTGGGATGGTTCCCTGTGAGGTGCACGTGCCCCCCTCACTTTCCAGTTTTGAAACAATACAGCAAAGATTCATCTGCTGCTCACACACTGTCTAATCCTTTCCCAACTGGCAGGAAAAAGAACGATTCTTTATTCCTTTTGAACCTTTTCTAATTCTGTAAGCTTTAACTTAATTTCAAAATGTGTAGGTAGCTTTAAAATATTGCAAACTCATGTTCATCTAATCCCAGAACAAACAAGTTTAAAAAATTCATCTGCCTGCACTAATAGAATATAATCCCTAGAATATAAGTGTTGCTCTGCTTAGAAAATAGTGTGGGCATGTAACATCTCTAAACTAAGTTAGCTATTCAGTAAAAAGCAACCTTTGCAATCTTGTAAGCTGTATGAAAATGAGAAATTCTGAACCAAGAGGCAATCTATGTTCACACATCATGTTGTTCTTAATCACATTTTTCTCAAATATGCATTGATGGCTTTTGTATTTAAAGCTGCTACTGTTGTTTATTTTTCAATTTCTTCATTAATGCCAGATTCATATGACATTAGGCAATAATTTGCTGAAGTACTGGCATATATTTTATTGCAAAATTGCAATCATGCTTGTCAATTATAAAACTGATTGCATTATATGTCCAAGTTACTTTTGCTTCATATAATTTGAAAGAAAAAGAGGTCCCTTAAATCTTCCTGCAGCAGAATAGCTGAAAAAATATTTCAATTATTCATTAGTCACACTAAGATTAATAGCACCCAGTCATTGACAAAACTCTGTCCTGTACCAATGGGCAATTGTTCATTACTGAAAAGGATGCAATTCTGAGAAACCCATCATTTGATTAATAAAACTTTGTGTGTCTTGAATCCAAGTTAGCAAATTTCTGCTCTGTTCCTTAAAACCTTCCCAATGTGATGAAAGTATTTTACTGTGTATGCTGGGAATGATGCAGTCACTCCAAAGAGAGGATCATTGTCCATGTCATTCCAAAGGACTAATGTATATGGTACATCATTGTGCATTATGCTGTGTTAGACAGAAAATCCAGTCTATGAAATGTTTTAGGACATTTTCAGTTAATTTATTTGAGAAGATTCACCCATTGTTCTTATTCTTTTAGTCTTACTGTAAAAGGCTCACAACAATGAACATTGAAACTTTGAGCTTTGTCATGTGAATTCTCCAGAGCAGCATGAACATTCCCAGTAAAAAACTGGGGATCTTTACTCTGTGAGACTGAATTCCCCAGAAGGTGCTGTCAAGGTCAGCTACAAGGCATCAGCATTCTGGGCTCAGGTTTGAATGTTGTCAGGTCCCAGACTATGGCTTTTTGGTTAGGTAGTGAGTGGAATGAGGCACATTCTGCTAATGGAGGCAGCAGATGGGAAGGGGAGAAGAAAATGCTCCTGGGGGAAGCCAGCAGCAAAAATAGTCCCTATTTAAATTTGCTGTACTTATGCAGTAGATTAGTGGGCAAAGTTCAGAGTACAACACAGAGGAAAGATTTGCAATGCAGAACATCCAGGTAACATATGTCAAAAATGTCCCTAACGTTGTGTGGCTCTAGAATAGTTCTGTGAAAAACTGAAGCTTAAATTACAATGAAAGCCCTTTCTTGTGAGAGGTCTTATTCCATTTTGATGTGTACCAGACCTAGAAAAGCACCTGGAAGTGAATCAGTGTCACCTTTCTTGGGCTCACCTATAGGTAACCTGGAATTTATGAACCGTATTTTAAGTTGCAGTTCTGTCTCTTAGACAAGAGGCAGAGGATAATGGGAGGGATATCTAAAACTTCCTTGAAGACTTACTGAGGAAAACATTTGAAGAAATGGATGTTAGTATGTTGAACTTAAAACCTGTGTCATTAATTCCTCTGTAAGGTTTAACATTACCCAATGCTGTGGAAAGGGAAAACAGGCACTCTGGTAAGGATTCTGCACTAGAATTGGGATGGATCCTACTGGTTTGAGAAAGCACAGTTGTTTATGGCTGTGGTTTCTATATTGTAACTAGATGTTCCTTCCCAGCCTCGCATGAGGTTTTTCAGAAATGATGGGCTTTGTATTTACCAGCGGGAGAACACCTGAGATGGCTTGTACTGAATGTGTTCCTTTTCTCAGGAGATCGATCCACAAGATAAAGAATAAAAAGGGAACAAAAAAATTACAGCTGTACATTTTTTGATGTGGAAGTTTTACAGAGAAACATGGAGAGAGGGCTTTTGCTCTGTGTCTTGGGTCAGCTGCAGACGAGTATTTGGCTATGTCTTCCTAAAGACTGAAAAAGGAAGTGACAGTTCTGAGTGAGTGGTTATTATATACATGTTTACACAAAGTGTGGAAATTATCCTTGCAGTCTCGTCTTTCCTACTGCTAGCTTGCTGTTGGCAAAGCAGATGTTTCTCACAGGGTATTGCTTGGCTGTTTGCAAACAGCTTCTCCCAGAAACATTCCCAAGAGGATATAGGTTGCTGGTACAGCGATGTCTTTCTCCAGAAGTCCTTGGCTCCTTTTGTGACCCCAGCTCTTGCACACCTTATTTGAAAGTTTCATTTCTCCTGAGTGCCTGTCTGGTTTAATTATGATAATTAGTTCTGCAACATGAGTTTCTCTATTCAAAACTATTTAAAATTATTTCTTCAGATATCTATAGCAGTAATGTCTAATAACTGGAAGCATGAGTTTCACTACAACACCAACAGAAAAATATTCATTATATATTAGGAGGAAGCTGCTTTTGTGGACCTAAAGTGATAGAAAACTGAGGGCATGTCATGTTATTATACCGAGACAGTACTATTAAAAGAGAGCAGTTAAAATTTAAATACAATTTCATGAATTTAAATACAATTTCTTACGCTTTTGTGAAGTAGGGTAGGACAGGATTTAACAATATTTTCTGAATGAATAAAAAATTTAAGTTTTTCTGTGTACTTGGAATTGCAGATTTTAGCTAGCCTTTTAACAGGAGATTTGGATTCTTTTCAAGTTTCATCACTTTTACAGCATCCTGTTTAATGTCCTGCTTTCCCTCTGTCCAAGATCAGGATAATATCTCACTGTCTTGCTAGCAAAGTGAGACATTTACTAGGATGCTGAGATATTTTACTAGGATAGTGAGCAATTAGGTGTGACAAATTAAGCTCTGCAAGTACTTTGGGCTTCTCATGTGAAAGCTCCTATTGAAATGTGGGCATTGTTTTTTCTAAACAGGTGAGATAGAAGATTGCTTGAATTTTGAAGCTCTTTAGCAAGGAAAATCAGTTCTTAACAGCACCTTTCCTGTCAGCTACTTGTTAGAAAGCTTGGAACAATAGCCATATTATGGATTTTCTGTAGGACCCCTGACTTTAAGGGTGTATCATGCCATTTCAGCCTTCTGTGCTTGCTGTGTTCAGTCTCAGAAATAATGGCCTCTCTACTGTTTCCCTAAAGTCTATATTAGAACAAAGTGTAATAACATCAGTGCTCAATTCAGAAGGTGGTAAGGCATCAGTGCCTGCAGCATGATTCACAGTATGAGCACTATATCTGGTGCTGACTGGCTCCTACTATATCACAATGTGACAGCAAACTTGCTTGACTATGGTTGATCTAAAAAAAGCTCTCTTGAGCAGAGTGCTACAGAAAAGCACAGAAAATTGTGTTTTGTGGTTTATATTAACCCAGTTTTGCTTGATGATCTATGTAACTAAATACTGGATTAGTTACTTTTAGGAGATGAAATATTTGTTGGTAAAATTATCTCACCTATTTTGAAGAAGTATCAGGAAATGTGGTTACAGAATCTTTTTAAGATATCTTAGGTCTCAGAATAGCTCCTGGGGTAGGACTCCACTTACCAACTGCTCTTTTTTGCATATGTACTGGCATAATGCAAAGGACAGACCTGAAAACAAGGCTGCACTGAGATCCTTAGCCAGATTTGAAGATGAGACCTACTGCAGCTGACATAAATATGTATTATGACAAGCCCATTCTTGATCTATCCCCGTTTGTCCATTTAAACTATCACAAGGCTTCCCCAGTTATCTCCCATGAAATCAGTAGAGTCTGACATTGATTTTCATGGGGTCAGAGCAGGCACACACTATAAAGACTGTTTCATTCTGGTTCTGAATGGAGTTGTTCTAAAGTAAAGAAGGTATTTGTCTTCCCCTGTGTGTATGTCCCTGCAGCCCCAAAGCCTCTCCATTTTTTAGACTCGTGTGTGGAAGAGGAGTTGAAGAGTGGGTTTAGCAGACCTCAGGAAAGTTGCTGGTGATTCCTGTGAATTTTTGGCTTTTTTCAGGATGATACATTCTCACCATTACTGTAAGAAATGTCTCTGTCCTTTAGAGCAATGCAGTCTGCTTAAAACTGTGTCTGGTTCCTCAACATTGTTCCAGCATCCATCAAAACTCCTTTTGATTCTATACATTTACATTGAGTTTGGCTCATGAACAAGTCTACTATTTTCTAAACATATTTAAGGGTTTATGTTCCAAGGTGGCAAGGAGATAAGCCCTGATTCCTGAAGGATGCCTTCAGCTAAACTGATAAACAAATATCAGACCATGTAGAACCCAATACCTTTCTGGCTTGTTTGTTCATTGGGACTATGGTAGAATCAAATATGAATGATCCAGGGCAAACCAATTCATGATTGAAGTCCATCAAAATTACTTGGAGCCTTGGACACACAGCACAAGACCTGGGATGCAGTTTGGCATGGCTGAGGAATAAGGAAGCAGTTGAGGAGAACTACAAGAAGCAGCTGGAGGAGCTATAGTAATGCTTTCTCTCTTACACAAGTTAATTGAACAAGTTTATAGAAACCTTTTCCTTCTGTAGGAAAAAACCTCAAATACTCTAAAAGATGACATTTCTAATTTTCTTCAGTAAGAAACAATTGCTTCTGTGTGTGTTCGTGTCCCAGTAGTCCCAAAGTCTCTATAGACAGCCAGAAGATTTATATTTGAGTGAAAGCCAGTGCATCACACACAGGAGCTTGCAAAAGTACAGTAAACATCCTTCAAACAAATTCTCATGTGCCCTGACTACAAAGTAAATGAAAAGCAATACACAGGGTTGGAAAGAAACCACATTTCTAGGTTGGTTTCAATAGACTCTTAGTTTTCCCAGTGTATTAGTACTCACTCCGAGTCTGCTGCATCCTGCTTTCTCCCCCACAACACAGCTGAGCTGCACTTTGTCTACCACTGTGACATTTTATGGAAAACCAGCATATCAAGGTTTATCTTTAAAACAGTAAAAATAATAACTGTTGGTACTTGTGTGCGGTCTGGTTAATTTAATATCTTAAAATTTAGTCAATAGAGACATAAAAATAACAGTTTTCTTGCCATGCTGAAGAAGCAGGAAAGAAAGTAGGCTAAAGCAGAATCCAGGGTGAGCTTAAATACGCTGAGCTATATCGTGGCATTGATTTTTGAACAGAAATCCCCATTGAGTTCAGTGGGGATTTCTTCTTAAAAATCAATGGTGCAAAACAGCACTCTCAGATTAAGATAAAAAGATGGAGGATGATACTTAATTGATGCCTCCTTGTCGGGATGGGTTTCCCCTATAGATGGAGTCACTGCTCTTTCCATTAAACAATAGGAAAATCTGAAGGAACTTCTGTTCAAGATGATTGTTATTCTATCCTTATTCTTACTGCAAATTTTAATATATATTAAATTTCATTAGTTTAATTAAAACAAACACAGAGATGTATTAAAATATTAATTTTTTTTTTTTTTTTTCAGATTTGTGGTAATATCAAAAATCTCTTTTGGAAACTAAATTGTCCTGCCTGGGCTGAGAGAGGCATAAGAGCATAGCCCATGCAGCAATACTGCACCTTATAGACGGAGGAAAAAGCTCAGACCTTTTCTGTGGTGTTTTCTACTATTAGAGTCACTTCATTCCCTTCAGTGAATATAATCTGGGGTCTGTAGGAAGGCAGGACAGATGAGGAAATAAAGCACAGTGTCACTGCCTGACCTGCCTGTGTCCTTTCAGGAAAGGGCTGGCAGTGGTGGTGGCTGAAAGCTCTGTGCCCTTCTCCTGAGGCAAGATCTGCTGCCTTCTCTTTGGAGGAATGCAGGGCTGCTTCTTAAGGGGGCACATTTCATGGAAAGGAGAAAGATGGCCACAGCATGTATTTTAAGAATGCTAATTGCATCTACTGTTGTTAAAAAGTGGATTAGATTATTAAAGGTCTTTCCAAAAATTCTACAATCAAAGAGAGAAAAATAGTTTGTGTTTGAAGAAAAAAAGATGCCTGTAAATGACTGACAAGAACTTACATATTCTGAGAAAAATTTTGAAAAATTTTGGAGGCTGGTCCTGCTGAAACAGATAGTCTAATCTAACTACACTTGACTTTAAAAAACCCCAGAAAATTACTGTTTCCTGAAAAGATATAACAATAAATTTGATGGGAGTCATACAGTTGTTATAATCCAGTGATGGACACTTTGAGATAAATTTCTCTGATTCTTGCATAGCCAAGTCAGATCTACTCAGGGTTTATTTCCATTAGAAATATCAATATTATTTTCTTAAAAGAAAGCATCTCACATGAAAAGGAGCCTTTCTGTCTTTGGTTTCTGCTACTTAAATGTAAAAACTCAAAATTTTTGTTTCCTGAAAAGTCTAGAGGAAAGAAATCAGTGTTTATGTAAAACTTAACGAAAAATAGATATAGGTAAAAATAAAGGTTTTTTACATTTTCTTTCAGTCTTATCCATACTCTCATGCTTTGAAAGCACCTGCAGGGTGCATATATAATTTAATTTATTAATACCAATGTGCATGTCTAAGTTGCTTTTTTGCACTGAGGGCATCTTGTCTTTCCTGTGAGCAGCTTTGCCTGAGGTGTGACTGTACTACAGGGAGAAGTTTTTCTAGTCTTTGGCTGTGTGGCTTAGTTTACATTGTGTGCCATGTTTTTGAATGATTTGTTTTTAACTGGTAATTGAAAAGGAACTCATTTGAGGGGAAAAAAAGGTCTGAACTATGCTTTTAACATTGGCTCTGATGCATCCCAGTTCAGCCCAAGTGAGGTGACTATTATTTGGCAGGTCTGGATGTAGCTCAGCAGTGGCTGATGCAGCTGTGCCCATTTGGCACACAGGTTTTTAATTTTGCAATTGGTAGCTGGCCAATAACCACCAGTTCTGGATGTTTTTCTTGCAAATTGGTGGGGAAGGAGTGACCCACGGCTTCTGTCTGTGCAAAGAACATGCAACGATCCTGGGGCTGTGTCCATGCCACTGATGGCCTTCAGGATTACAGTGGGGGAATTGGCAGGTGTAAGGGTTGCAATACTTGCCTGAGTTCTCTGTTTCCTCCTGTAAAAGGTGGGCTTCTAGCAGCTGACTTCAATTTCTTCCAATTTCTTCCAGCACATATGTGGGGTTTTAGTTTTTCTTGATATTCTTTAAAAAAAACAGATGTTTTCCAGACAGTTTCCTTATGAAAATGCACAAAATTTCAAGAACAGAGGATTTGTGTACTTTTTGAAGTGTAGTAGAAGAAAGTGATGAGTGCCAAGGCTATATTGTCATATTATCCAAACAATGTGTTCTAGATCTGGCATTTAGGACTTTTTCATTCAGTGCTGGAGGTTCTGTCCAGAATAGGTCCCGAGAATGTGGTATAGACATTAATGAGTTTTTACTGTGCTTCTGTAGACAAAAAAATTCTCATATCCTCTGAATAGAGATATCTTTTCATCTTGCTGAATATCTCAGCAGGGCATCATTACTGACAGGAGGTTGGACTTGATGATCTCAGAGGTCTTTTCCAACCTAAATGATTCTGTGAGCATGAAAAAGAAAAAGGTTACTTTTGCAAGTCAGTTTGTTCCTCTCAGATGAGATGTGATGACTTGAAGTGTGTCTGAGACTGCCTCATTCCAAAAGTGAGGGTAGACAGTCTCTGTGTTTCAGAAGAAGGGGCACAGCTCTGTTGTGGCACAAAATCTACATCAAAAGCCTTGATGAGTTGTCAGGCAAAGAGGCCAAGAGTCAAAATCTAGAGATTTGGATACCCCATCTGTCTGCTGCAGTTTGTGTGTTAGAGAAAGATGTATATCCTTTATGTTTCCAAGGTTGAGCACTGATTATCTTGTGGTTGTTATTTATTGCTATTATCAGGTTGGATTAATGTCCGAGCATCTCTTCTAAACCTTTGTTTTATTGGAAAGAAAAGTTCCTCTAGTGACTTTGCTCTGTTACATTCTTTTCTTAGACTTGCTGATGCTCATAAAAAGACCTGAAGCTGTGAAAATGCTCTTTTTAAAGTTAATTCCATTCTGAGCCATCATGTCTTTTCAAGACTCCTCGGCACTTGAGCCCCAGGTCACAGTGCAGTGATAAAAAATATGTATGTTCATAATTAGCTTATAAATAATGCAGTTTTCTCATTCAGATTTCATCCTTTCAACATGCCCATGGATTATTGTTCTCTCTGCAGTTTAAATTTCTGAGCACTCTGTGGCCCAATTTTTCTATCATTTGGTGGGTTAATTCTCTGTTACAACATGCTTAAAGCCCAAAGCAGTGGAGGGGAGCCTGGGCAGGCATCGTGTTTGGTTTTCATTTGTTTTTCTGTCATGAATGTAACAGATAAATGATATGGTTCTTGTCTTCAGGTATGAGTTTGTGTAGCTGGAGTCTGAACTGCTGATGCAGTTAGACTCATGCTTCACTTCTCTAATCTCAAAGGTTTTATTATATTATAGATAGAACCACACTGAGCTTGTTTGAGGCTGAGATGCTCTAATAGGTAGTTTAATAGAATAAAGAGTGTGAAAGGAGTTCAGGGTTCACATGAAATATTTGGACACAAAAATGAAAGCACCCTTCAATTTCTTGGTAAGCAACCTCCAGTGCCTCTTAAAAACCCTGAAAGTTTACCCTATTTGAGAGGAAAATAAAAAAACTCTACCCAAACTTAACGACATTTATTAAGGAGGTATGTTTTCTTTGACAGAAGTTTTCTGATCAGCTTTAACAAACCTGAATTCTCAATGGCTGCTGGTAACTTGCTCTGAGAAAGAGAGAATACATGGCAAAATTCACCTTAATTAACACTCTGCATATATTTTTTGTTGAATGGCTGCTGCTGTTGCTCACTGAACATGGACCATGCTGTCATTTTCAAGGTAGATTTTTGTGGCAAAAGGGCAGAGAGACAGAAAAAACTTCTTCATGAAATGCCTGGAGTTCTTTTATTATTCATTCTTCCAAAGGCAAAGCAGAAGGCGGAAGGAGAAAGGAAGAAATGTCCTCTCAAAAGCAACAACTTGTAGTCTGTCTCTGCCTCCACTCCTCAACACCTCCCACATAACTCTGCAGTGCCCTGTTCCCCCTGGAACTCAGTACCACAGGGATCCACAAATCATCCTATAAATACAGGAGCCCTCCTCATGCTCTGCTGTGTTTACAGAACTGGTAAACACCATTGCTAGTTTTCAGTCTCCTTTCAACACTTACATGTCTTTCTTTTCCTTTTGTGTAGCTAAAAAGGTGTGAGATCTAGGCTAGAGCAGGAATGCTGCTGTGGGCTCTGACTTGACTTTGAAGGGTTACAGAGCACGAGTTTGGAACCAGAAGGCTGGAAAAGATGAAATGTAAAACCTCTCATGAAAATGAAACAGGCAGACAGGGAAAGGAACCCATAAGCAATGTTCTATTCTTGTTATATAAGTATCTGAAGTAAAAAAATTATTGAAAGAACATTTAGATAAGATAACCACAGTGTAATTAATGAAGAAAAGTTTCTGGTCAAAATTAAGGCAATATTGGTCAAAATTTCATCTCATACTGCCTTGATTTGGCTTTATGCAGTAAAGGTAATAAATAATGATGTAATGAAAGACCTGAGTGATGGAGCAAGGACTGAGATTTTCTGGAAAGAAACATCAGTGTGGGAGGAATAGCCAACAGTTTGCAGGACAAAATTAAAATTCGAAATTGTCATAGTTGAATAAAGGCTGGTCTGAAAAGATAGGATTTAATATTACAGGAATAAATAGTGCATGTTATGCCATTTTCACAGAAGTANAAATATTACAGGAATAAATAGTGCTGTGTTATGCCATTTACACAGAAATAATCAACACAAATACAAGAGGAGAAGCTGCTCATATTGGTGGATTTTGGGTTGGGCTGAGATTTTTTCTTTTAGTAAAGAGTGATGGAATTATGGTGGTTTATAAATTTTAAAGAATCAGAGGTCTTGTGCTTTTGCAAAAAAATGGAACACAATTCTGGAATTAAAAAAGCCTTTTTAAACCACGCTTTACATTGAACCATGAAAGAAGAGACTATAGCTCTACTACAGGCTATAAGCCTTCTGCTGTTGTCCAGCCTGGAGACAAAAAAAACATTAAAAAGCTGAAAAGTCGTCTGAGGAGAACATGATAACATTTATGTACATAAGGATTAGTGCAAAATGAAAAAGTTTGTGTTGGAGTTTGTGGTCACCATAATAAGCAATAGACTTAAATCAGAGCAAGATTCTTTAGGGAATGCTTCCTACAGCAAAGATAACGCATTCCTTGTGGAGTTTTGACCTTTCAGTTGTTGGAGTTCTCTAGGAAAGTGATGGGAAAGTGTTTTAGAAATGACAGAGGTATAATTGATCCTGCCTTGGGCAGCACAGCCATCAGTGCTGTGCAGTGACCTCCCCAAGCCCCCTGAAGCTCTCTGCTGCTATGGTTTGATGTTTTGGTCAGAGCAGCTCATCCATTTCTCTAAGACAATCTGCATTGTTCAGAAGGCATGCAAGTGTCCCTTATTCCAGCACTGGAATTACTAGCCAAGGGTTTATTGCACTGTTCAGTGTAATCATCATTGGTTTTGATAAAACATTTCATCTCAGAGTTCCTTTGAATTTATTATTATATGATGAAAGACCAGTTTGTGGCTTAATTCACAGATTAGACAGCACTCTGTAATGGAGTCCCTTCAATGTGTGAGTGACACTAATGTGTTTGCTGTGCTGGTGTAAATATTCATAGGGAGATTTTTTGCATTATCTAGTCTGTGCACAGAGTATATTGTGGTCTTGCAGAGATTTCATAGGGATAAACAGAGACTGAATGCTCCAGGAGTAGGAAATGATGGTGAATAAGAAATGAAAACATTTCACTTTCTTTGGTTTGATAAAAATACTTTAACATTTTTTCTCTATTGTTTTGGATGATTTGAGAGTCTTTGTTAAAGGTTATTTAATCTTTTGATAAGTGACCAACTTCAAGCATAAGACAGAAGCTTTCTATTTTTTCACAGGGAGAATTCATTCATTAATAACGTGGACATAATGGATTAAAGTTAATGCAAATATTAAATTGTTGAATTGTACAGGAAGGCAGAGTGAGATGGAGCTCCTAAGGCATGGCCACTATATACTGTAAGAAACTACTTCAGATTGCAGCGTGGACACTTTAGACCTTTCAGTGATTTGCTGTTTATGTGCTGGAGAAACACAAAATCATTGTGCCTGTGTTTGATTTGAGGTTAAGGATTTGTGTGCTCTCAGGAAGTCCTGATTTTGGTTAAATAAAGTCTTAAGCAGTGAAAATCAAAACTTCTCATCTCTGTAATCTCTGATTTAAATCTTTCATGTTTAGATGCATCAGATGATCAGGGCATTTTGGGGACATTATGTAGTTAGCTCTTGGTCTTTTTTTCCTTTTTTTTTCTTTTCTTGGTGCTTATATGGTAAAAAAAATACTATTGTGCTCCTTATGTGCTCCATAGAACAACAAATATCAAATGCTGCAGTCACTCTGAAGTCCCCCTGGCTGCATGATTCCTTCCCCTGGCTGAGACAGATGGGTCATTTCACAGGATGCTTCGTTTAGGTACAGCTAAGAGCAGTGATATGGGGGGGAACCCAATAACAAAGCCATTCTGGCTGGCCTTTGTGAACAGAAAATGTGCAGTCATTCTGTCTATAACATGATATTTTACTGTTGAGTTCTTTGATCTGTCTTGGTTTTTTAATTGCGCTTTTTTATTTCTGAAAGGGCTCTCACAGGCAGAAACCTCCATAGGAATTTTATTTTTTTTGGCCATCCTCAAAGGTTCTTTTGTCAATTTATTATCACAATAGCAAGATATGCACATGCAGTAAATCAATGCAGGTTAACTTTTTAATAGGAAAGGCATTCTACATTTTTTGGCATCAGTCTGTATCTTTATTTCAATTATAAAGTCTCTCACTGGGCTAAGCATTTGTCTGGTAGGTGTGTGTATCAGCGACAACTTAATATTCAAAGGTCAGACTGCAAAGATCTGGCCAGTGTGATGGCATCTTTGCTCTTTAATAATCAGATGGGATGTCTGTGATCTCTTGAAGTGCTTCTTCTAGGTGGCAGTGTACCACTGCAGCAGTTAATTGCCTGTTAGCTTCTTGGATCAATGTAAAAGAGAGATGTGAAGATTTTCCCAAAGTCTCTTTTCTTTTTTTTCCTCCCAACACAGCTCTATTTGAGCACTTTCCTCTGATTTATCCAAGAATAACCTGACTATGTGAGAGGAAACTTCAATACTCAATTTAAGCAGCTGCCTAGGAGTTTTTTTTCTGACAGGTTGGTAAAGGAAAAGGGGAATTTTGCCTGCTCTGCACTGGAGGTTGATGGTTATTCACTGCATAGGGTCACTGAGAAGAGGTTTGGCATTTTCTCAGCTTCCCCCATGTGCCTTGGTGTTATGCCTCCAGTGGGGTCAGTGATTCTACTTAATTTTTAAGCTTTTTCCCATGGGGAGCTGAATTAGCTACTAATGTGTTTTGCAAATATTTTTGAGTTAATGGAACCCATAAAGGCATGTTTCCCTGTCCACTCTTTACTGCTTGTTTCTTGATTCCTCTCTCTTTTCCCTCACACATCAAATGGTTCCATTTGCAGTTGCATTTGTTACCAGCTGAGATTAGCAGGCTTGTTTGCTGAACTTTTAGAACAGACTTTACCAAACCACCCCTGACCTTAATGACTATTAAGGAAATTGTGTTTTAGTGCTCAGATTTATCCTATAGGAATAATTTGTATGGATGCAAATTTCTGCCATTGTGGGTACAGCATGAACTGCCCAAAATTTGTACCTGGGGTATTGCACCCATTTTTGGGAAGATATTGTAGAATCATAGAATAGCTTGGGTTGGAAGGGACCTTTAAAGGTCGCCTTGTCCAGTGCCTCTGCTATAGGCAGGGATGTCTTCAAGCAGACCAGGTTAGTCAGCTCCCCATCCAACCTGACTTTGAATGTTTCCAGGGAAGGGGTCAAGTCAAATCCATGTGACATCCAGAGAGAAAACACCTTTATCTCCTCCCTTGTCCCCTGATGCAGTCACTCCATCCTAGGAGGCCACTGGGTTGGGTCAGGCAGGACTTGCCTTGGGTGAAGCTGTGCTGGCAGTCCCGAATCACCTCCCTGTCCTCCTTGTGCCTTAGCATAGCTCCAAGAGGATCTGTTCCATGATGTTCCTGGGCTCAGAGGTCAGGATGACAGGTCAGAGGTTCCCAGAGTTCTCCTTTCTACCTTTTTTAAAAATAGGTCCAATGTTTCCCTTTTTCCAGTCACCAGGGACTTCACCTGACAGCTGTGGCTTTTCAGATATGGAGAGTGGCTTGACAACTACATCAGGCAATTCCCTCAGAGCTCTGGGATGCATTTCAGGTCCCACAGATTTACGTATGTTCAGGTTCCCCAGGTGTGAGAAATCTGGACTAGTCCATGCAGCTAATCTAGCTGACTTACAGCTTCCTGAAAAAGAACTGTGGGATCTCAAAATTTCAACAGCTCTCAGCTTTCTTTCCTTGATATGAATTTGAATCTTGAAATAAAAAAGAAATATAAAAATTTATAAAAGCAGTAAAAATGTATCCTGGCCTCTCTCTCTTTAAAGATTTTCTTCTGTCATGGTCACAATTCCCAGGAGGCTGAAAATATTTCTTCAAACATCAACTGTCACCCTGTTGGGGTTTTTTTGCCACAATCATGTCATGACATCCAGTGTAAATGTTGATGTTGGTTTGGTAGAGTCCCTGTAGCTCACAGCTGTTCAACCCCTGCAGAAGGAGGAGCTCTGAAGGACAAGAAATGAAACACTGTGATTGGCTAATTTAGGGATCTATTTTACCACTTCAACATTATGAGGAAAAAAAGTAATCATATGCTTGCAATTTTTTATTTTCCCTTCTTCACAGGCTGCCAGACACACCTAATAGTGGTCAGTATTGTAATAGAAGTTTTACCAGGATACCTTTGAATGCCTTTCCATCCTAGGTGACCATATATGCTCAAATAAGTATGACTCAGGGGAGAAGGAAGAATTTAAAATGAATCCAGTGTATGCTTATAAAACTAAAGTACCTTTTGGTTACCTTATCACTGTGGAACTGATCAAGTACTTTCAGCAAAAGACTCCAGACACATCAATGTACCTATGTGAAAGCTTTTGAAAAATTAAGGCTGATGTGTTGACAGCTGTAATACCACTAGCTTTTAATCCTTGGTTTCTTTTTTCATTATTAGGGATTCCAGAACATGGATAGGGGAAGATTAGGTTTATCCACTAACAATATAAAATCCTGTAATCCCTTGAAAGTTTAAAATCTTCCTTGGGCTGGAGAAGGAACACTTTATCAATATGTACAGCTATGGCCTCTTTAAAGGATAAAAAACACATCTCCTAGCTTAAGGGAAGAAGAATCATTTTATATTGGCCTAAGAAATTTCAGTTGTGAACATGTGCTTCATGAGAAAGGCTTGAGTGAAGCTGCTATCATAGTGTTATTCTCATCCAGGGGAATACCTGTGTTTTGACTCATATGTTGCTTCCCATCTGTGGCTTCCTAAGAGCTTTACAAGTGTCAGCAAAGACCATGTAACTCTTCTGCCAGGTGTTTACTGGCTGTCAGGGGAGCCTCTAGAGTCCTTGATAAATAATAACCCACAAGGACACAAGCACTATCCAGAAACTGGGAAGATTAATTTAATGGTTTCAGTGTTGTCCAAGTGATAATTTCTCACTTGTGAGAGTTAATCAACTGCACTTCAGCAAAAGGAACTTCTTGAGAACGTGCTATGTAGAGTTGCCACAAGACAAACAGAAGTGCCCAAACATCCATCTAAGGCAATTGTCAGCTGGTTTCTCTCTCATCCGCAGTGATGGCACACTCACAGATTGTCTTTGATGGCACTGTTGAGTTTTTGTGACCTTTCAGAAACTGGGAAAGGAGGTGGGACCTGGCCTTGGGTCAGCTGGAACATGGAGATAGAGCTAATTTGTGTTCCTGCTTAGAATGAAGCTCAAGCCAGCAGGACTCTAAAACAGTGTTTCATGAGAGATATGCTGCACTGAGCCTCTGCTTGGCTGAGGCAGAGGAAAAAAGCTTCTTAAATGGCTTTCCTCCTACCTTCTCTCAGCAAGAGTCCTCTGATATTTTGGGTGATGTCCTGCTTTCTTTCCTAAACTGAAAGCCTTTTATGTCTGCCTGCACTGCAACAAACTCCCCAAGGACCCTCATGGGTCTCTAGCAGATATCTTTGTTTTGGTCCTCTCAGTTTTGGCCATTTCTGCTCTTTACTAATTTAGTCTGTGCCCTGCCCCTTCACCACCTGACCTGCTGTGTACTCTAGAAGATCTCAAGGCAGTTCTACATGCTGATGTTCTCTCTGGGTGGCTGGAGAGCTTCCTTCCTCTCCCTGTCCCTTCCAAAGGGACAGCAGTCAGTGGCAGGTGACCAAGCAGCCTTGCAGTTGGTGACTGGACTTCTGATTTTTAATAGACTGTGCAATACTGAAAGACTACACCCAAGGAAAAGGCACAGCAGGAGGCCTCTCCAGACTTTCTAATCCTGGTATTTCTCATTAGCCACTGTCCCTTGTTGCCTCTCATCACCATTCCCATCAGCCTGCACCAGATGAGTTTGTTGCTACCTGCTCCCGTTCCTGGCTGGGCCCCTCACGGTGCTCCCACTGGGTGCAATCCTTGCTGGGTTTCCCCTCTGCTTCCTCCATCAGCTGCTTCCATCCTGCTCTTGGCAGGGCTCTGTCAGTCACTGTGAGGGCAGGGAATTTGCCTTCCCACTGCTCCTCTCCTGATCCACAGCCCCCAAAGGCTCTGCAGGACAAGTCCAGATTTCTTGTAACAAAACAGAGGCTTTTCAGATGGAGCCTTTCTGATAAAACCTGGGACCTTTGCTACAGTTTATCTGTCATAAAGTTGCAAGCTGCAGCATTAAATCCGACTCCTTCCCCATCCTGAAGCTCATCTGGCATCACTGAGGTTTTATGCCTTGCACAATGTGATTGCATTCCTTCAAATTCTTGGTTTAGACATTTCTATCATGTAAGTCTTAAAATATGGTTTATCAAGAGAAAATTGCAATGCTCCTGTCAGTATTGTTTTCTTTTGTTTCTGCTAAAGGCCCAAAATTTGTCTACCCACACCCTCCACCCTTTGGACTTGCTTTTCTTGCTAACATGTTTGTTTTGCTCTAAGAGAAATAGAAGTCATTTGTCCACTGAACACAGCTAACAACCAAATACATGAGAGATACCAAATCTTATGACTGGTCAGCATCTCTTTTTAGCTGAAATACTTGGAGGCAGATCTCAGCAGCATTCATCAGTTTAATCCATATACAGTGAAAGTGTAACTAGCAGCCAGTGCTGCTGGGACCCCAGTGCCAATGTTCTTGTACAAAACAAGAGCAGGGTCAGCAGCAGTCTGAGAGCCAAATCCATCCCTTCCTGCAGCACAGCCCCCGTGCCCAAAGCTGCCTGCTCCTCTTGAACCAACCTTCATTCTGTACAGAAACCTCTTTGTCAGGTCAATGTTCTGAAAACACTCTCATCACCCAATTTGTATCTATCTTACTATCTGTTAGCTTTATTAAAGTTATCCCTCATACTTCATAACCAGGAGCTGACCCTGTTTATGCAATGTAGAATGCCAGCTGCAGACTATTGGGGAACCCATGTTTAATGCAGTTTTCCAGTGAGGAAGAATAGGTATACACAGCCTGATTAATGAAGAAATGATGTTAATAATTATTTTATTTTTAAATATGGCTTCATTTTTAAAATGCAACTTTATATGTCAGTTTCTGAAATGAATTTTCAGGTTTAAATGAACAAGCCCAAAACACAGTTGTATGCCTTTTTAGCTTTGCCAGTTTCTTATTAGGAAAACAGTCTTTGGGGCAGGAGAGCCAAGGACATGTAATTCCCTCCATGGAACAATTTCTCTCTTGATTACTTATGAAGTTTAAACTGAGATTTTTCAGGGGAGCAAGTCAGTCTTAGTGCCTAGAGTAGGCTTCTAGAACAGGGGGATTAAAGTATTTACCTCAAACCTAGACTCACTGCAGCAATAAATTTATGTGCCCATCAAAACTTAATTCTTTTATTCTCATGGATAAAACATATGGTTAATTTACTGAAACAATGCCCATACCCTGAAATTGCTACTGCTTTCTGTGAGTTTAAATGTTTTTTCCCTGTAACTGTCTGAGAAATTCAGGCTTTGGAGAGGAAAAACCTTCTATAATTCTTTATAACTGGGCTCCTACAAATAGAGGTGACACGTTTATACCTCTCTGCCTAAGGAGACTCTAGAAAACTCATAGATTCCATTGTATTTTTTGTATTTGTATTTATCATCATAGGACCAATGGCTACAGACTGAGGTGTCAGAGAAAATATAATGTCAGCTTACAGAGGACTGTTAGAATTTGTTTTAGAATCTGGACATTTTAATTTGTGTCAATACCCATTATATTCATAAGCAAAACAATAGGGCAGATTTTCATGTTAGAGAAAACAATTATTTTATGGATTATAATTTAAATAGAAAAATTTTATTGTACCCTAACATGAATAGTTGAATCTGTCTTTAGAAGTCAGTAATTTATTTTCAAACCTGTTTTTGAAACACTTGGACATATGATCCTGATAAATATCTCTTGGACTCTGTGGGAGTATTTCCAATCACTGCAGTGGGCAGTGAAACAATTTCATTTAAACCTCTCTGCTTTTCAGCTCATTGTTTCTTTTTTCAGTATAGTGAATGAACTGTTCTCAGTCTCTCAGTAATAATGAGCCAAGCCTGCAAATGCTTATTTGCAAATGCACCTTCAGCCATGGGAACAGCTCTGCTGAGCTCTGGGAGCTGCTGTGCCCTGACACAGCGCGTGCACTGTCATTCCTCAGGGATGGGGACCATAAGTGGACCAGGAGAAAGTTATTTAGCAATTGCATGGCTTAGTTTTCTCCTCTGAAATACATTCTTAATGGCTAGTTCAGAAGAAAATTTCAGAGATAGTAACTAGAGAGAAAGGAAACCACACTGCACATCTAAATGAAGTGGAGCTATAGAACCATTCCAAGAATCCTCCTAATGTGTTTGGATCAAACTTGAAGTTTCAGTATGAACGTCCTGAATTGTTTTCCCTGTAAGGCTCTGCCATTTACATTTTTAAAGCTTTGTAAATTTCCTCTGGTTCTGCCCTGTTTGGAAAAAAATAAACCACTTGGGTACATTATAATTGCCTTGAAATAGCACTTCGTGAATTAAAAAATAGAAAGCTATCTATAGCTATTTCTTCAGCTTTTTAGAATGCTGAGGCATTAGGAGTCTGGGTGAGACTGCAACCCATACTTTGTTTTCCTGGGTATGGATACAATAAAATTTATTCTTATGTAGTGCCCTTCACAGAGAAAATCATCACCAGAAGAATGGCTTCAGGCTTAGCAGGACTGTGCTACTGCAGATATTTCTAAATATATTGTCCTCTGAAAATCAGTATTTTTTCCAGTTCTACCTCTCCCAGTCTGGAAATAATTGTGTTGTGCCACTGATTCTGGCTCTAGAATAAAAACCTGAATAAAAAAATATTGCAATTTCTATGGAATAATGATGTCTTTCTCTTATCTTTGTCGTTGTAAGAGACACTATAAACTATACTGCCAAAAATATTAGGCCTTGTGTGATGTTTAAAGTTCTGGCAAAAAGATATTTCCTTGTTTTCAGCTGCAGAGGAAACCCTCACTTATTTTCATTCCTTAATTCCTTTTTGCTCAACTTGGCAGGCATGATATTATTTTGATATAGATAGGATGTGATGTATGTATATATATAAATACACATGCAGATGCTTATGTGTGCATAAGCCTTGTATACCCAGTTGTCTCTGAAAGTATCACTCCTTTCAAATTTCCTGTGGTTTCACTTTTCCTGTGACACTTTTGTGCAGGGAACACGCTTGTTATTTCTTTGCACGCTGGTGTGCTGGGTGGGTAGTGCCAGCAATAATCCCTCAGGGCTGTAACACACACACTTCTGTGCCAAATGCCAACCCTATCACGTTCAGAAATCATCAGTCAAGTCCCAGAAAAAAAATTAGAATGGCTTAAATATTATTGCCCTTCAGAGAAACCATGCATTTTTGGATCTCTTGCCTTGTCTGTTTCATAACTGATGCATTTGTGGATCACTTTCATTGCCTGTCTCTTGTGTTATTCAGTGTCATGTTTTTGTAGCTTCCTCCTGCACCCCAGAGGCTGAGCAGCACCGTTCCCCCAGTCGCTGTCGGTGGTGGGTGCTGCTCTGTGTTGCTGGCTCAGCAGTGGAACTGGGAGGCAGGCACTGCCTGCTCAAGCTGAGAACCCCCCTGCCTTCCCCTCTGTGCCCTGCCCTGTCCTGGCTGGGCACACAAACCTGGGCCTCCTTTTGCTGTAGCTCAGGTCAAGGTTCTCTCGTTCAAGCAGCTCCTGCTGCCAGTGGAAGCCTTGGTGGTAGTTTGGTAGCACACACACAGTTTCTGGGTGTTTTCCAAACACAGGTGAAAGGGCTCTGGACAGCCTTCAAGCACTCTAAGTCTTAAGGCCAAGGTTCAGTTTCCATGTGAAGAAATATTCTGGTCTTAGCTCAGTAGGAAGAAGGCAGAGAGATATTTTTTAATTATCTTGCTTTTTTGTAGTTTATCCTAAGCAAATGTTTGAGCATCTGAGACATTTCTATTTTTGGTGAGTAATAATGTCAGTCTTTTTTGCTTCATTTGCTTTTCATGTGAGATTCTTGCCAGGCAAGAATAAAATATTCAGGTCTCATTTACATTGAAAATTACTCTCTCATGGTTTAGGGGAAAAGATAGAGTTATGTTTTTTTTCTGACAGGTGTTCTTTGGTTGATGATGGTACATGCAGCCATAAAGTGATGTTCTATGAGGCTTTAATGCTTTTCATAAGTGCACTGCTAGTCTTTAAAGACTGTAAATGTTAAAGACCTCTTCTCCAGAAGAGGGAAAAAATGAGTGTCTGTCTTTGGGGAGAAAATGACCTATGATAGCAGAGTACTTTGATTGTGCAAGTTCAAATCCTTGACAGATTCAATCATACGAGAAATATAAGAAGCAGCTATAGGTGAATTTTGTAATCTTTTCAGGATGAGTATCTAAAAATTCAGATGATTATCTGCTACTTCTTGACCTGTGAGTTTCATAAGAGAAAACTTTACTGCTATGGCTTCAGGTAGTAATGCAAGAGAATTAGGGTTTCAAGTATTTTTGAAGCCATTTCAATGACTGATTGTGGCCAAAATAATTGAATGTTTTGTAACAGTATTTTAAATTTTGAGCTGTTTCAGGTCTTGAGGATGTTTGATTTGACTGGCTCAAATTTTGAGTTTGCCACGTTTATTTGTTCTTTCAGAATTACAGATATTTGTATAATGTTTTTTATTTTTAAATAAATTTTTTTTAAACACCAACCTGCCACACAGATTTTTTTTTTCTTCAACAGAATTTCCAAAAGTGAAAACCTTACAGAACAAACATAGGGAAATCTTCAGTGGTAGGAATGTATTCAAGTATCTTTTAGATGATTTTCCAGACAATCATTATAGCATGTTTCACAGCTTCTGGGGTCCTCAAGTGTGCAGTTTTATGGCTGTCAGATCTTGATCCCAAGAACCAGCAAGTGGGAGAACAGAGATGGTAAAATAAGTTGAAGACTTTCGATGCATAGAGCTCTTCAGGAGGTTCAGCAGTTCTGGAGAGCCTTGATTGGCATGTGGATTGATTTTATGGGTAGGAAAGGTTTGATACTGAATAACAGAGAAAATGCCAAGAAGATCTTCGACAAATGCAAATCCTTTGGGACTGGAACACAAGAGAGAAGATAGATCATGAAGTGCTATCTGTATTTGTTCTTTAAAACTGTGAACTTTAGTCACTACCTATTGATTGCAGTGCTTTCAGCTCCCCTGTTGTGCTGCCATCAGCTGCTCACATCTTCCTGTATTATCCTGCTTGTCACATAAATTGTTTGATCTCTTCTTGTACTTTTGTCACAAAAGCTACTCTGAGCTGGACTGAACACGTGCAGTGATCTTGCCAAACTGTGTGTGGGTGACAAGGCTGACGAGTGACAAGCTCACTTGATTTGGTCCCTGTGCAACACTACAGGAGTTTGGTCTGGAGAAATTTATTATCTTAAAATGCTTGAACAGAGATGATAAGCAGACAGTTGCATCT
The DNA here is from genome assembly GCA_013397245.1 of Thryothorus ludovicianus. Taxonomy (NCBI): domain Eukaryota; kingdom Metazoa; phylum Chordata; class Aves; order Passeriformes; family Certhiidae; genus Thryothorus; species Thryothorus ludovicianus. The sequence goes on along the minus strand of VZTB01014694.1, from coordinate 26,994 downwards.
GGACCCATAAGCTAAGAACAAACAAGTTTTATTGGGTTCATAAAACTATTGCCGTTTTCTGTTGAAGAAGTGATGCTGGTATGTGGTACTGAAATTAAGAATGGCTAATGATGATGATGATGATGAAAAAATTAGGGACTCACCCAAAGCCTGGAGCTTTGTTGTGATGTGAAGTGCTTTGTCCCTTGAAAGTCTTATACCCCAAATTAAAGCCTTTTTTATGACCTTATGTAAAACATATAGTTTTTGAAAGAGAAATAATGTTCAAATGGGTCTTATCAGCTACCACCAGGCTCTGCAAATTTCCTTCATCTCTGTTCAAAAAACAAAACATTAAAATCTGAATTGCCTTTGAAGCAAAAGGGGTTTTTCACCTCTAAATCAACTAAAGAGAGAGAAAGGAGAACTTCCAGTGACTGGTAACACTACTCCTATTTCAGCTATAAATGCCATATCCTGCAGGTGTTTTGTGCTGTCAGTGCCGTTCAGTGCAGAAGCAAAGGACAGGTATGGGGTATGAAATCAGATTGCCCACATGTGCTCGGGAACCAGAGGATTTATCTTACTTAACCAGTACCTATTGGTTCACTCATGATCTGTAATGCCTCTTAACTCACAGGTCTGTGTCTCTGTTCCTAGACAACATTTAGAGTCACTGCATATTTTCTCTGTGTATTGTTTGAAACATTTCCATGATCTGTTGCTGCCTAGAGTATCTAGAAGTTAATAATGATCAGCTAGTTGTGGCAAACGGATGGGTTTTATGCATTATGTTCCACCTTATCAATGAATTTTACGATTGTGTTCTCTGATGTTCCCTCTCCAGCTCCTACCGTTGGGGAAAGAGGCACCCACTGCACCAAGGCCTGGGGAGAGCACAGCAAAAGGCTTAAGTAGCTGCAAAATGGAGTGACACCTGTGATGCTCAGGTAGTTTTTCTCTACATGGGTGATAGGCACTTCACAGATAAAGGGTCTTTAGATAAAATCCTAGCAGGAGCTAACACAGGTGGTGCTCAGGCAATAAAAGGACCTGGGTGAATTTCACTGTTGATTTCCAGTATTTTTGTAACAGACCACAAAACAAAAGTTGCTTGTGGAGGCATTTTACCTACGTAAATGCCTTTTCCCACAATTTCTTTCCATTTTAAGGCCCTGTTTAGATGGATCAAGTGGCATCTCTAAAGGGTTTGATTTCAGGATGGACCAGGCTCTAACACTGATACTTCTGTGTCTTCCTGCCTGTGCTTGGCTATTACTCTGAGACCTAACTGTTGGCCCTTGAGACACTGATATATTTAATTGGATTGTGAAACATGACAGAAGCTCATTTTTCAGACTTTAATCTTGGGGAGTTTCCAGTGTGTGCGCAGACAGAGTTGTAATTCTCAGTAGTTCCAGAGGCCTAACAGATTCTAAGATCATTAACATTATGTTCTTTATGGCAGAGGTGTGACCATAAATTATGTTGGTATGAGCTTGAATAGAATTTTTGTGAGTTGAATTCTGCTGAGGCCCTAAAACCTTGTGCTGTTACAGTTGTAAGGATGCAGGAACTAATAAAAAGGAGATATTTCAACACTAGCGCAATTTGTCAATAGGATCTGGTAGTTCAGTGGAATTAAATCTCCATCAAATTACTTTTTGTTTTAATTCTATTCAACAACAGGTTAACTTTTTTAAATATTGTGGTTTAATTTATGCTGATTGTTTTTTTGCCTGTGAAATATTTGCAAGTCACATGATTTTCTGGTGATGCTATGCACAAGCAGAAATATTTGTGCTCCTAATTGCTCTTTGGAAAATAGATCTTTCCTAGTCATGTGTGCTATAAATATCATTTCCCTCTTCAGGATGGAGTCTGATTTGGGATTGTGTTTCATGGAGGGTAAAGATTAGTGTCTCCTTATTGGTGTTGCTCATCTCCTTGCTCTGTATACTTTATTGTAATTGCTAGAAGATGCTTCTCAAAGATTGAGTTCTGAAGTTTTTAAATCAAATTTCCATAAGCTGAGGGAAATTGAAATGCTGCTTTTACATGGAGCCTTAGGATTTAGACTATACATTTGCATTTGCCTGGACCCAGACCACTCATTCTGATGCCTAGTTTAGAAACTTTCAAAATCAGTTTAAAATCTTTTATTTATAGGCTTCATACACTTCAATCTCTTTTTTAAAAATTATTATCACTGAATTGCCATAATGAGAGGAACAACTGTGAAAGACCTCTCTGTTATCTGCAGTGATGCTGCTCCTCCTTGCTCTGCTGCACCAGCTCCAAGTGAGCTGCAGAACTCCACATTTTGCCAGGTGCATTAGACTGTTGTGTGTCAGCTCCTCAGATCCACTGAGCTCACACCACTCTGCAGGGCCAAATTAGATTTGTGTGAAATGGTAGCTGAGCCAGCAGCTCTGTGTAGCTCCAAGTGACTACGTTAATTAGGAACCAAACCATAAAGAGTAGCATCTCTGCAAGGAGAATGCTGGCACGCTAACTACATCTGTGGCAAATTGAATTAAGAGAAATCCCATTATCTTGCTTGGGATTCTGCTTTCTACTGACAACGTGTGCCAGTGTTACTGCAGGTCAGTTACTGCAGAGATACTTCATTACTGTAAAAGGTTCTCTTAGAACAATGCATAGAGACATAAAAACTAAACACAACTCCTGTGAATGATAGTAAGAATATTATTTAAAGTTGAACTAAAGAAGTGGTTTACCTCTTTTGCTCTCTGTATTGGTGAGGTGAGGTGACAGAGTGATCAAAGCACATGGAATGTTCATAATTTTGATGCTGTATCTAAACACCTTTACTGACATGCTGTTGTCAAGTTAATACTAGTGACCTCTTTCACAGACAAGTATTTGTCATAGTACTTATAACTTCTTCTTTCTCTGGGACTTGTTTTTACCACTTTACACACATGTTCATATGAACCAAGTATATTCGGCCATATATATGTATCTCTTTTATAATCTTTCACAGTTTTCAGCAAAGAATACAGAAATATTAAATTTTCTGTTCCATAAGTGATCTAAAAGATTGAGAGTGAAGGACAGGCACACAAATAGAAGCACATGTAAAAGTTCATAATGTGCAATGATCCTGGGGTTGGGGGTAAATAGAAGCAAACAGAAACATGAAGTTATCCATTTGTACCTCTGCTAAATTGGAATCATTGTTTCAGTTTGGTGGCAAGAATGGACAGTAGAGTTGCATATTTAGCTGGCTTTGGCACTGACTTTTTCCTATAGGGAATATAAGAATTATTGGATTTTAAGTATGTAGTGTTGCTGTTTTAAACATTAAAGATAATGTACTTTTTTAACATTGAACACTTTAGAACTAAAATATCCTAATAGGGACATATGCTTGGATAGCAAGTACTTTGTCTCACTGAATTTTAATTAGGAATTTTCCTTAAAGCTTTACCAATGAGAAAGAGTCTGATACACCATTTGCATTTTTGCATAAAAATAACTAAGGAGTCTAGTAAACCAGTCATACTATTTCAGATGTTATAACTTTTCAGACTGCTTCTTCCACAGAACATCTTCCTTTGTATACCTTCTGCCACAGAACTTCAATTGAGTTAATGACATAAAATTTAGCAGTTATCTTCTGTTCTGATTCACATCTTAAATTCTCTTCAAATGTGCTCTGGTGTTTTACTTCTTTCACTTTTGATTTAAAGGAGGAGAATTATCATAATTTTAGAAGGGGAATGTATTAATCCATGAGAAAGCAAACCCTTTTCACCCTCCTGGTATGGGCTGCCTACTGAACCAGTGTAGTAGGTGCTCCGTTTCTTTCTGTCACTTCAACCCCAGCACGGAGTCACAACTTGGGCAAACCCTTCATCAAGGTCCTCCAGCCATCATAAGTGTCATTATATTTATTTCCCTTTATTTACAGGGAATGTTTCATTTTCACAAAAATACCAGATTAAGACAAAAAAACCCACAACACCAGAACAAAGCCCCCCGTTTTAAGTCTGATTCTGAGGGATTAACTGTAAAGAACAAGGAGATCTCATAGCCAGGGGTGTTTTCCAGTTGCTGTTATGCAGCAATCTCTTGGATGCATTGCTATGTTGAGTACTGCACAGCATGTGCCATCCAATAGTCTGGTACATGACACTGTTGGAGCTCTTTTCTTATCTTGACTGAGTTTTGGTTTTTTTTTGGTTCCTATGTCCATTTGATATTTGGCTTTTGTTTAGACTGCAAATGATAAATGAAAATTGCTACTACCAACTGTTCTGATTATAGCAATTTGCCATCACCATTCTAAAAGTGAGAATGTGGTCAGTGCCTGCTGCACTTCTCCAGGTGCACAGCCTTTGCCAGAGCAGTGGAAGGGTGTTCTGCTCCCCTGCATTCATTCTGCAGTGGTGCGTGAAGGTCCCACTCAGGGCAGATGTGCAGTGCAGCCAAGGAGAAAGATTGTGAGAATCAGAGAAACCAGCTTGGAAAGGGATGTCAGGGTTCAACCTTTCAGGGCAAAACCATGGCCTAGACAAGATAATTCAGCACCCTCTTCAGCTAAAAGTATCCAGTGTTGGGAATCTATCCCTTCCCCAGGGAAATTATTCCAGCATCTAATTGTCCAAATTGTATAAGATGTTCCTTTCATTCCAATTGTAATCTCCCTGTACCCATTTCCCCTATTGCTTTGATAAGAAATAGCCCAGCAATGCAATTTTGTGTCCCAGCACAAAATTGGAACACGTGGAACCCACCCTTTGCAGCAACAGGAGGATGGGTTTTGGCTGTGGACAGTAACTGTGCTGCAGAGAGTCATTCTCTTTGCTTTTTGGCTTTTAGGTGACTATCCTCTGATACTGGAAATTTTTAGATTTAAGCCCACAGAATTTAGGCTTTTTTTTCCTATATGCATTTACACAGGGTTTTTACTCTTTTGGAATAACTATCTTTTACTGCTAATAATGCCCCTCACTCAGCTATTAAAATCTGTTAGCTTAGTTTGGTAGTCCTTTTTACCAGCAGATATAAATTTGCTCTGAGACTCTAATATCATGCCTTTGAGCAATGTCTGTGCTGTTTGCAAGAATTTTGCTTTCAGCTGTTCTCCTTAATAAGCCTTCTCTCTGTTAAAAAACTTTTAAAAAGATGACTTTAAAAAGATGATTTTTCACTGACAAAGATTTTTTTTTTCTTTCTTCTTTTGGCTTTTCCATCTGCAGTGATGCTGAATATGATGCCATTTATTTGTCATTATAGAGCTAATTTTCGTATTTAGTTTGTTAGCCATGTTTTTTTCCCTGATTGGGACTAAACAAAAAATTATTTCTTCAAGACCTTCCCATAATGGGTCAGATTGTTCCTGTTATCAGTATCCCAGATCCTCCAGCCAGATGATGTCTTCTCTGAACTTTATTTCCTCTATATGGAATATTTGAAGAAAAAAAACATAAAATCCATCTCCTTTCAAATATTTGGACGGGATATTTCAAGAGAATATTTTCAATCTGTATGTACTGAAGGTTGACTAAGATCTATCCTCCTCTAAAAAGCCCTTAATACATCTAAAAATACATCTAAGCACAACATTCTTGTATCAGTTGCTGGACTATTACTAATGTCCCAAGTGCCTTGCACTGACCGAGATTCCAGCACCATGGACACCCTGGAGCAGTGGCTGGGCCTCAGTCACTCAGGTTCCTGCACCCTGGGCTGGGGCTGGGGCTGGGGAGAGCAGCTCCCTGCAGAGCCTGGGCCACGCTCTCATGGGGTGAAATCCCTGGGGTTCTGCCTTCCCCACCAGCTCCTGCTGCAGGAGGGTTCATCAACCACACAGCCCCCTGGGCTGGGGCACACGAGCATCCTCCTCAAAGCACCAAGGGAAGGAGGAGAGGTGACCCCCACAGGGAATGTATTTAAAACAGCTCTGTAATGCTTGCTTACATCAGCTAATGTTCACTCTCATGGAGCACTGCTCTAAGTACTAGAAATTATATTGGACATGATGTATGTGTGTACATATGCAGGTTCAGAATAATCACCCTGGTACCTACAGGAAACCCAATTTCCCAAGACCAGCCAGGAGTACTCTGTAAGTGGCAGGTGTCATAACCTTTGCACATCTGAACTATGTAAAGGTTAATTATATTCCACTCCACTGCAACTATGGTTACATTCATGGGACTTCCTGCTTTATGCTGCTTTTTAGCTGCTGTGTTACTGTAGAGATGAATTATATGAATGCAGAACTAAAATTATTCACATCAATTACAATAAGTTATTACACTTAAAAAGTAGATATAGGAAACATATTTGTTATAAATTATTCTCAATAGAGTACTTTTTGGTTTGCAAATATTTCAATACATGATCTTTATTTTCTCATAGTGCTTTTTTTTTTTTTTTTAATATTTCCTTGCTTGTCTGGACAGTTAATTTTCAGCCTATGGATTGTGATCAGTAAACTTTGACTGTTTCTTACAGTCCAAACTGGTCCATGTCCTTCTTATGTTGGGACACCAGAGCTGGATGCAGCACTGCAGGTGGGGTCTCAGCAGAGCAGAGGGGCAGAATCCCCTCCCTTACCTGCAGTTCACAATCACCTTTGACTCTCTGGGCTGCAGGTCATGTTGAGCTTCTGGTCAACCAACACCCCCAAGTCCATCCCCTCAGGGCTGCCCGTAATCCATTCTCTTCCCAGCATGTGTTTGTGCTTTTTTGCTATTTGTTTATACTTTCTTTTATTGTAGTAACTGTCTCAAAAACCTCCCTGTTTGAGAATGTATTTTAGTGGTACAGTGTAGAAACTCATGAAGGCAAAAGAGCAGCTACCTGTGGAGATAATAACCATGATCAAAAAGGAACTGTACTTAGAGCAAAGACAGGTGCTATTGTTAGGTGCACATGTGGCTCTGCCTTCCTGAACCTCTGTATGTGCTTTTCCCCAAGGAAAGGTTGTCTTTTGTCTCAGTCACTGCACTGATAATTACCAGTCATCCAGTTATGTGATGGGAATATCAGAGCTCACTCCTGAGATCATGCTGCTACTGCATGTTCACTTGGACACTTAAATTACCCCCTCCTGGGTCATGACTACTGTAAGTTTTTGTGTATTAGGGAGAATATGTACATGGACATGGAATGAGCAGCACTGGCTGGCAGCAGTGAGAGGCCTTGGAGCATCTGTACAGGGAGCAGCTGTTTGTGGCTTTGTTCATTTACAGTTCTGCTACCAAAATTCCCCTTTCTCTTTCTGTCACTGATTGGAAAGAGTTATTGTTGCTAAGGTCATTACAGAATCATTGTGAATGAGGATGGGAGCCGGGTCCAAGCCATCTAATTGTGTGCTAGTGCTGAAGAGATGAGCCCTGAGGCCCTGCTGAATCTGTACTTGGTTACCAAACAGCTGCTGGTACTCCCACTCAGCTCGATGTGAGACCCTGCACAAGCCAAGCAGCTCAGGGGAGCAGGAGCTCTCAGGACGCAGGGCGCACCCTGCTACTCCTGCTGCAGTATTTCTGTTACTGACCCTGCAGTGGGATCTAAACTGAAATCTAAACTAAAACAGGAAATCAGACCATTTCCTACCAAAGAACAAACTTATTTCATATCTTAGGGACCAGCTTAAACGGGGAGCTTTCCCTCATTCTGTGGTTGAATTTGTTACATTTCTTGAAGGATGGTGGTGACTGCCCCACTGAAAGCCATGACTCCAAACTTTATGGAGTTTGCCCCTCAGCTTTCTTCACAGGCTTCTGTACTCCTCATGAACTCCTCATGAACATGGAATTTGTTAGACAGAGCAATGTTCCCCTGTCAGAAAGCTACTATATCAACAAATATTAAATCCTTCAAGTGCTGCTTTTCAAAGACACACCAGAGAGAATGAGGAGTGTGTAACAACCAAACAAGTTGTCAAACTGATATGAATCTTGAGAATTAAAGTTCCTGCCTTGAAATGGTGCATAGACTCTGCCAGGTGTTCTCTGCCCTGATTTTGTTACCTACACAGTCTAATTATGAAGGAATCTGAACTCAGTGGTAACACCACAGCATGAGACTCAGCATCATCACTCATCCTAGAACACTGAGGGGGTAACTTTGACGTCAGCTTGCTTAGTCCTACATCCCAGATACAGGAATATGTTCTTGCAGGATACCTTATGGCAAAAGAATGTGGAGTTTGCCATTGTGCTGGAAACACACATTCCTGCTGATCTGCCAGAAGCATTATAAATTATGCAGTCACTGTAATGCAGTATCATCATCTGCCATGTCCTGTGTGCGGTGCAGTTTGCATGCCATGAAACACTGCAGATTTGCAATGGAGTAAGTGAGTGTAGACCCATAAATGTGTTTAATTAGGTGATCTAAATCCCAGATCCCTTAAGTTTTCATAAATGAATTCACATCCTTTCTGTTGTAGATCAAAACTCATTCTCTTTGTTTTGATTGCACTCCTCTCTGTCTAGGAGCAATGAAACAGATTTTTGCAGAGATGAGAAAAGACTTGAATGCAGTGAGTTGCTTCTGATTTCAGAAAAATGTTAAACTGCTAAATCACTAAAGTTCTCTGGTGTGCATGAGAACAGCTAGAGCCTTTCTGTGTTCGATGTGGCTCTGTTGGGGTGGTTTGTGCAGTTTAAGATGGCTGATGGCTGCTGGCTCACCATTCATTTTCTGTATCAGGCAACCCAGGATTCTGTGGCATTCCAGTCACGACATGTAACAGAACCCCAAAGACAGATTATGCAGTCACACCGATGGAAATTGATTACTAAGCACTCAATGAGTCATCTGCCTCAGGAAGTAACTACTTCAATCTATTATTGTCGATGTCCTGATGGGTCAACCAGGACGTGAAAAGGAATTTGCATTAAATTGATTTGAGTGTTTTTTCTAGAAATAACATCACTCAATCAAAGGAAACATTCAGACAGAGCTAGGGAGAACTGACTGAATTTGATTTGGGGAGGCAAAGCAGCAAGGGATGAGCAGGCTGATTCAGATAAAAATATAAATGGGATTTAGAGCACCATAAATCTCCCATTTCAGAATGAAGAGTTGGAACAATTCTTAACAATTTCTGCAATGCAGATTGTGCTGATTTTGGAAATCCTTTATTTGCTTATTGATCTGTGTGTGTACATATCTATATACACACATCACCCAGTTATGTGAACAGTGTGTTTATGCAAATAGTGTGCTTAAATATGCACTCACCATAACCTGTTGCCAGCAGGTAACAGAACTACCTGGCCAGTTTCCAGCTCTCCCTGGTGACTTTGCTGTACTGAGCTCATATGAAAACTGGATAGTGGAATGTTTCTCTTCAAATATTTTTTCCTTCTCAGAGCTGAAGACTTTCTGAGTGAGCAGCTCACCACTCAATAGAATTCAGTAAGGGATGAATCATAGTGAAATGTCACTTAGGGCTCATCAGTCTTAGTCTTAGTCTTAAAATGATTCATCCTCTCTCCCTCGTGCTTGTAGTATGGGGTGGGTGTTCTGGCACCTGAAATTGTAGTGAGTTTCTGCTATCATGTTATTCCCAATAGCTTTGTAGCTTCTTCCAAGATTACTACTCATAATTTGATGGTCCAATTAAAAATTCAGACTTTAAAGAACTTTCTCCATACTGGATATATGATTTGTGAATTCTTCTCTTATTGATTTTTGTACAGTCAGTCCTTATATCAATTCCAATAAGTTCTATCTGAGTAATGATTTTGTGATTTGGCCTAAGAAATTACAGGAAGATCTTTTAAAAAATGACTATTGACTTGATTTGTTTTAGTTTTTGGCATTTATAAGGCTGTGATAGCTGAAGACATATATAATTATTATTGTTTCGGAGAGTTGAGGCTTTTGGAAGTGTCTCGGTCTGGAGACCCCAAAACTATGGGATTCACAATCACTGTCATATTGAAACTGGCTTTAATAAATGAGGCTGAACCCTGAAGCAAGGAGGAAAAGGACAGGGAAGGCTGCTGGAAAGGCATATGCTAATCCACTATTGAAACTGCACAAGAGCCAGCTCAGTGTGCTGGATATAGGATAAGCAAAATCTCACAGAAAATAGAGGAAGGACCACAATCACTTTTCCTCTGAATAATCTATAAATGTCATCTCATTCTTTAGTGGATTTATGTTTATCCTTCCTCTGTCAGATAGGTCCAAAAAAAGCAGAGAAACTGCCCAGTAAGGAAGGGGATTAGAGAGCTACCCATTATTTCAGTTCACTATTATTTGCTCAAAAGACCAAATTATATCACATTTCTCATTAGAAATCTGAAGAGGTTTTGAAAAGGATTGTACCCTCTGTATATGTTACATAACTAAATAACAAGATATTCCTGTCTGAGTCATGATGTACATATATTGAATATACAGAAATAAGCACTTTATTGAACAAAACCCATATTACTTTAGCAGTTGGTAACCTAGGAGGTAGCAAAAAGTGATTGTGCTGTTGCCAGATAAACCCTCTAGCAGTAATATTCACATTTTTATGACAAAACCAAAACATATCAATTGGGAAAATTGATGCCTTGATGGCATATATTGCGATTCAGTAAGGAAGGAAAAAGAAAGTGTAAATTTAAATGTGTTTCTACTGTTCTTGCTTTATTTCACTCATCATTTGTTCTGGTAATAGAATAAATATTCTCTTCTCTCCCCCTTTCTGACTGCAGGTGCTTGTGTTTCTCCTTCAGGCAGTTAATTGGTTGATATTGATGAAGATGCAACAGTAATAGAATCTTTATATTTTCTTCTAATTTACACATCTGGGAGATTACAATTCAGTCCTGGGCATGTGCATGGGGAATTGGAGTTACGTGTTTTGACAACACTGTGAACATATCCAACGGTAATTAAATATTTGGGTATAAATGGAAAGTCAGTGTCAAGCTGTTTGAAATGTGTGGTGGGCCAGAGATTCCTGGGTAGTTCTACAAAGATTGACATTGCTGCCATTAGCTGCCATATCTGCGTGGCTTCATTTCCCCTGAACGATGACATGTTACACGAGCTGAAGTTCCTCTCTCTAATGGTGTAGCCAAATAGCCAATTCTGCAGTGTCCATTAGTTATAAATAGTAGTCATTGAAGGAAGATCCCAGAGAAAGCCTTGGAATTCCATTTTGTGCTAAGTGTTTTACCAATTTGTAACTGGAGGCCGTGTCTCTCTGGCATTGTCTTGTGTATGTTAAAAACAGCCCGTGAGCATAAGAGCCCAGTTAATGGATGATGTTAACAGGATAATAATCTCTTCTGAAACTTTCACCTGCATGGAGTAAATCTGAGAAAACAGGAAAAGGAAATAGTAATGGTTCTTTCCTACGCAGGCAAGCTCAAAAGTGCATCTGCATTAATGTTTCAGTTGGGCTCAGAAGAGGAATCTCCTGTGTCCCTGTTTATCGTGCTTAGCTTGCCTTGAAGGATGGCCTTGGAGTGAACTCTGATTTCATTCCAATGAAACTGGACTGAAAAAATGACCTAGAAATGTGCCTTATTCAATCCAAATGCTGATGAGCATTAAATCCATGGGACCAGCATAATTTAGCCAAAGTAATTCTCTGAAACCTGTAGTGCAGTGTTGAATCCTGGGAGCTGTTCCACTGCACAGAAGCACTTCTGCTGGCCTGCAGAACCTGCTCATTGAGGGATATCATGGACCTGCACAGACACTTATGTCCCAGTTCAGCAAAAAAATTAAGTTCACTTTTACTGTTAAGGTTTTTTTTGATGTACAGTGGTTGCTGGTTTAGGTTCCTGGCAAGAATTAGAACATTCAAGAGACAAAATGAAAAATGCCTAAATTTTACCAGAGGATGATAAGGGATCAAGGCAGACAGTAATCTAAGACAGAGCACAAGCTCCAAGATGGAACATAGGCATTGATCTGTTCCTATAAATAACAGGATGAGAGGCCTGAAGTACCTTGAACATAGCAGTAAAACTTTTAAATTATATCCCTGATCTCAAAAAAGAAAAAAAAAAAAAAAACCCAAAAAACAACCACCCAAAANAGAATTTACGGCTAGTCAAATACCGCTGTAAAAGCATTGTCTTTCCACCTTTACACAAGAGTTCTGATACACCACAGGATCCTCTAAGAATTATATGAGTAATTGCACAGGGAAGGGCGGGCAGCTGTCTGCCCTCCTCAGCCAGAGACGGAAAATGAGATAACTTCCCAAAGTCGAGGAGGTTCACCTCTGCCACTGCAGTCTATGTCAGAAGCAATTGCAAACTGCCTTAGGTACATGTGCTTAAAATCAGTCACCATCAGAAAAGTCTGACCTTGAGTCTGGGGACAACACGAGCCTCTCTTTCCCCAAAACAGTATTTTTTTTTGTTTTTTTTTTAAATCAGACTCTTGTAGTTCCTTTATTCTGAAATTTCTTTAAGATTTTGTCCAACTTGTTTTTGTGGGAGCAGAACTTCAATCACAGTCCTCTGCCTGCACACTGTTATTGTGGCTGGCACATCCCTTAATGCCATAGACTTCCTTAATGAAGAGAGCATAAAACTTGCCCAATAGCAAATCTCTCATGCAAAAATTGATACATCAAAATTATGCTCACTTGTAGTTACAAGAATAAAGTTGCCCATGGATAAGTGAAGATTGCTAGCTGAAGACTGGCTGGTAAATCACAAGAATTCATATTTTTATTATGATTATTTTTAAAATAAGTAAGTGACTGGGAAAGTGTCTGGCTCCAAGAAGGCAATTCTTCATTAAGAAAATGGACTACAAGGATTTTATGGCATATTCTTCGTGGAAAATTTTATTTCCCAGTTATCTAGACTGTGACACAACTGAACCCAACCAGATTAATCTCATGCACCATCTCTGCAGATCCTGTCTCACTGAAGAGTCACAATTCTATTAGCAGATCTATTAGCATCAGAGTCGAAGAAATTGAAAAAAAGAAAAACTTGGTAAATATCCAAAGTGTTAGGACTAAATGTATAAAAATTGTTGCAGTTAGTTTTGATATGAAGAGTTTGATAATGTTTGAACAATAAATTACTCAAAATTATTGTTCCCTGACATAAGCAATGTAATTAGAAGAGCATAAGCATGACTTTGTAATGGCTAAAGTATGAGCTGGGATAGGAATGCTGATGAATTTTAAATTATGTAATTTGAAGCCAGCAAGCCAGGGGTATGACTTTACATGATTCCTGAAATAAAACATTATTTAGATTCTGTCATTAAGTGTGCACAGGTTCTGTCCAGTCAGGTTAATAAAATTATCAGCTCCCTGATGTCAGTAAGTGCATTGCATTTGTAAGCAGAAATAAGAAAAGAGAGTGGACTGGAGATATAAAATAGGATGATACAAACTATCCTAAATTTGCTTGTCCTCTGGCTTATATAAATGTATGGTCAACCTTCATGTAGCCCCACATGGAGTCCAGGACCTACTGGAAACTCAGGAAACTGCCACCAGGGGCAGGGGAGCAGAGCAGAGCTGGCAGATCCTTAAGGAGATTTTCCAGAGTGCCAGAGCCCTCGATCCACAGGGGGAAGGAATGGGGCAAGGGAGGCAAGGCTGAGCTGAGACCTGAACTGAGGGTGAGGAGGAGCTGCACAGGGAGGGAGCGAGGACACGGATCCTGGAAAGAGCGTGGGATGGACACGAACTTCACAAGGAAAGTCAGGAGTAACAGGAGGGGCTTCTGCAGGTGTGGTGGACAGAAGGGGAATGGCAGGGGAAGCACATGCCCCACTCCCTGCTCCATGGGCAGCACTGGCAAACAGCCATGGATGAAGAGGAGTCTGAGCTGCTCAGCTTCTGTGCCTTCACTGACAACCTCCCCCGAGCTTCCTGGGTGGAGGGACCACAGGACAGGGACAGGAGTTGTCCCTCCCACTGTGAGTGAAGATCACGCTCATTACCTCCTGAGGAACCTGAGCAGACATCAATCTGTGGCACCTGGTGAGCAGCACCTCAAAGTCCAGAGGGAATTGACTGATGGAGCTGCCAGGCCATTCTCCACAATATTTGACCAGTCATGGTGGTCAGGTGAAGTCTCTGGTGAGTGGAAAAGGGGAAATAATGCTCCTGTGAAATGGTAGAGAGGGCTACTGAGCTCTGTGCCCGGGAAGATCATGGAACAGATTTTTCTAGAAGCTGTGCTAAGGCATAGATCCCTTTTCTTGGCAGAAGGATTTAGAAGCCTAAGAAATAATACAAATTAAACACAAATTTAATAACAAAACCCAATAATAAATAACAAATTTAATATCAAAATTAAATACAAATCAAACAAATACCTCTGACCAAATGCTCATTATTATTTATTTTTCATTAGGACTATCAGCTCAAAAACTAATGTAAATTATTATGAAATTGTTCATAACCTCAGCAACGTATACTTCTGTTCCAAACAGCTGGATTTTTTATTATCAATTTATATAATGCCTTTTCAGAGATTAAAGTTTTCTGATATTTTTTGCTATTATGGACCAAGTGACTGTCATATTGTCCTTTTGGGTTTGTTTTTCTTTTTCCCACTCCCGCCTCAATGCTGAATTATCAGGTTCAATATTGTCTTACATGTTCAATTTTCTGTTTCAGTAGCTCATAGATTTATATATTTTTTCAGTCCTTTCTCAAGGAGGGGGAATTCTGAAGTTCTAGGTGAGCTGGTTTTGTAGTTTTGTTCCCTAAAGTATGAGTGGCTTTATCCAATACCTCATTGTTATCTTACAGAATTATATTTTTTTAATGACTGACCTGAGGCTGATAACGGGTAACAATTGCCAATTTACATGAAAGGAGACAGTTTAATCTGTTGAGGAGACAATTCCAAATTTAACAGGTCACAGTAATTTGCTGTTTGTTGTTTCACAGAAAAACTATGAAAAATATTTTGCTACTAAAGAATAGGTCTTCAAGGTCACTTTGTACTTCAGCAAGGAGGATAAAAAATGATAAATTCTAAGTCTTATTAGAGTCAATACAGCAGTGCTTGGTAGTGTCTTGATTTTAGCAGATGTTTTTCCTATTAAAATCTAGAATATATGGCTCCAGTAAACATTTGGAAATAGTTAATTTACTCTCTTCATACAGAAAAAATATGTGAATAAGTCTCTAATGCATTTGGTGCATTGTTTTAGAACAGTCCCGCAACTTTTTAGGAATACAGCTATTCTAGTAAATATTCTAGTAAGTAAACATTTATAGTAAATAAACATCTACTATATTCCAGTAAATAAACAAATAACACAGGAGTAATGGCTTAATAGTGCCACAGTAATGGAAGAAAAGGGAATATCCATTTAACCTTTTATAAGAATTTTCTTAAATTATATATAAACCTTTCTTAGATTAAGTTTTCCCCAAAAATAGTCTTTTTTTTGTGTTAAATGACCTCTGAAATGTCTGCTTTTTACAGGTCCCTTCAGAAATATTCTGTTCTGGCAATCATAGTTTGAAAATAATGCTTTGCTAACAGAGTTACTGAGGCAGGGAGCAAAAAGTGACTGGAGGGCTTGACCACACCAAACTGCCTAAATGGCAAATACATTCAATAATTTTTAATTAAATTATTAGAATCTTCCTTTGATTGTCTATAAAAAGAAAAAGTGGCACGAAGTTCCTTAAGTGAAACGTTTCTGTGGAATATTAATTCCACTGCAGTTATAAATAGATTGCCCTGTGGGTTTCAGGGCGTACAGATGTCACTATGAGAAGAGAGCTGCAGGAGCTCTGAAGCATAGGAAGAAATGAGATGTTTGTAACACTCTTGAGACTCATGAATACAAAAAAGGAAATACTTACATATAGGTTAAAAAAAAAAAATGGAGACTAAGCCAAATTTTTTAGCAGTATAGACATCTGCTTGAGATACTAAATTTGCCTTAATGTGAAATAATGGGTATTTTTCTATGATCTTATAATTTAAGGCTTTCTTATATAGTGTCAGTTTGCCTTGCAGTATCTTCATGAGGAAAGCTCAAAGGAAGTACAACAAAACACAATATTGTCAAGAGAAGGGCTGGTATAGAGTAGCTTAACTGGAGGAGTGGTGGTGATACTGTCACCACCCCCAGAATATTGGAAGAGATGAAAGCAGAGGTAAAGTCCCTGTCCTAATCTATTATCTTAACCATATCAGTAAAAATGATTTACCTGCTATTTATGAGCTTGCAGGGCTACTCCTTACAGTGATTAATAGTAAGCAGCTGATTCCCTTCCCCTTCCAACCACTCATTAAGCACCTAAGGCAGATGAAAGTGAGTTTCTGCAAAGATGTGGCTGTTAATAACCTCACAGCTTTGAGCCCTTCAGGCTTAGAGGTATTGTCTACGAGATTATGAGGTAATCCTAAAATACAAGTACTGGTGTATGAGGTTTTGTTTGTATGAGGCCTCTGGCTGTACATACAGCCTTTTGTTTCTGGCTGTACTTACATTCCTTTCTCTGATCATGCAGGTTCAGAATTTTGTTCTGACCATGTGGAGTTACTCAAGTTTTACTTTTGAACAGGCATGCTTGTAGTGTTCTCTAGGTAGTGAATGAAAAGTCATTAATACATATAGATATCAAGAGTTCAGAAGCTTGCTGTCAACATCTATGTGTGCGTAATTAATATTGAGAAAAAAACATGGATATTATTTTCCCCTGTGATGTTGCTCTTAAAAGAATTATTTTTCTGTTTACTGCACAGGTCTGAATTCGCCCAAATTTTGAAGGGATTGATTTTCACTGGCAAAATATCAGGGTGAAGTTAATTTTGATTGGTAGAATAAATGAAAATTCTTAGAAGGCTCTACTTCTGCTAAACGATCTTAGTATTAATAAGGTGCTACGGCAGGTAATTCAACTTAATTAATTAAGCAAGGAAGCAAATTGTTCTTTCCTGGCTGATTTCTTAAATATGTTTTCATCTCCTTGATTCTTCAGGTCAGGTAGTTTGTATCTATACAGAATTCAGAGGGATGCTTTCCCTTCTGGTGAAAATGGGGCTTTGTTGCAGTCAGAAGAGGCGGTGGGAAATGGAAATGTACCAGCATAGTTAATCTGTCTCAGCAGATTTGCTCAGGTAACATATGAGATTGTCAAATCCCCTGCCATCCTTTGGGCTAAAGCACTTAATAGTTGAGTCTAGACCTATTAAGGTGATGGGGGAACTCTGGATATCACAGTGTGGTGGTAGGAATCCTGAGGGCAGGGAATATTTCCAGAGATGCTCAGAGGATGTGTGGAACAAAGGAGACGAATAAAGATATCAATATGTTGTTATCGAGCCAAAGTCCCTTAGCTGTGGTGTTCATTGAAACTTCACAGAAAAATCTCTTTTAGAGAAGCTCATGTTAACATTGTCTCCCTTGATAAAAGGCAGGGAGTCTCCATAAGCTGAGGCCTGGTGGGGCTGTGAGAGAGAAGTGTGGCAGCCACGCTTTGCTCCCCTCTTGGTGGCTGTGTGGGCAGTGGGTTTTTATCCAGCTTTGTGAGAGTCCATTGATCACCTCTAGCAATGAGGTAGTTTTTCTAAAACAAAATTCAGAGACAAACACTGCAAATCAGTTGATTTTGCTGTTTGTGGTACAGCTCTGATGAAACAAGAATGATTCACACTTCATCTGCACCCTTGCATTTTAATACAGCATTTTATTGTAGCTCTTACTGACTGGGTTTTCAGTAGCCAGTTGAAACTGAGAGAGAATATTTTTAGCTCTAGTGTGAGTAAAGAGGAAGAAATAGATGAGGACAAAATCTTGAAAGTGGGTGAGTTATCACATGTTCCTGAGGTTTTCTATTCTCTGCTAGCAGTAACAAATATTTTATCAAGAGATATAATGCCTCTTCAGCAAGTCCTGTCAAAAAGTTCTTAGTTTAATTTTTCTGTTCATATAAAACTAAAGATTATACACAGTTGCATTATTAATACATATGCCACAGTAAAAATGGACTCCAGGTTTTGTTGGTGTGTTTATGCATAGAGTGAACTGGGAAAGTTGTTAGTCTTCTTCTCCATTTATTTATTGAATATTTATTGTAAGCACAGAAGAGATAAATACTTTGAAAATCAGTTGCTAACTTGCTGAATATAAAGGCACACCTTTAAATAACCTATGGCTTCAAGGTTGCATTATTTTAAAAATAAACCTTTTTTAAATAGAAAAGAGATCCTCTTATTCAAGTTTTCATGTCTAGAAGGTCTTTGAAACACATTGCAAAATTAACTAAGTACAGTGTGACTTAAGTCCTCTGCTGTGGTATTCCTTCTGCAAGAAAAGCTTGAGTTAAACAAATGAAACATTGGCAAAGCATTGTTGAAAAAGGAATGCTGGGGCTATCTTTGTACTCTGGAATTCAGAGTGTGGTATATTTCTTCTGAATTATTTGAAACCCTCTGTGAAAGAGGATTATGGCATCTTTTATACCTCTATATTTTTGTCTTTACTTTTAATCTACTCCTGTTCTTCCAGAGCCTTTCAATATCCTCATTTTCATGTGGGTTATGAGATAACCCTGGACTACAGTGGTGTCCAGGGTGGGATTCATATGGCCAAAAATAACTGTCCAGTTACCTTTTATAGTCATTAGGGGCATGAGTTTGGGAGAGGACAATGCAAAATATGTGAGATGAATTGATTATGAAGTGCAGATATGTCCACGTTGAGCTGTAAAGAGCCCCTGTTCTGATTAGCTGAGCTGTCCTTGCCTGCACAGGCCATGTCTAATGCTAAGGGAAACAAATCTTCCCTCTGCTCAAGTGATAGCTCTGTTATCTTACTCTGGGAAGCGTTCTGAAAATGAACTTCAGCCTAATGTGGGTGGCCAGAAGAGGCTTTCTAGAGTATATTGAAGGACAGGGATTTATTTCTGCCCTTTTCCTAGAATATGAATTTCACTCTATCTTCTGGCTGGTGATTGCTACACCTGAAAAAGGTTAATCCATATAGTTCAAGATTATGTTGACTTTAAGAGTTTATTTTCAAACTTTGCAAAGAAATGGGAAATGTGGTGCTATATTCATTTAGCAATATAGTCTTGTTATCAAAAAAGGATGAGGTACTCTTCTATTTCATTTTGCATTCTGTCTTGCATAGATCCACAATTCTAATCCTTCCATGAAAAATCAGATCTCTTAGGAAAAGTGATTATTTAATTTGTGCTTTTCCTTCATTGTGCTGCCATCCCATTTAAAATGCTAAAGATTTTTAATGGCATAAATTACTTAACTGGTATTGTTTGAGAAGAATAGGAAAAATATCAAGTTGTAGTGGGATTTGGAGTTTTTCTTTCTCAAGAACTGATTATAGATAATCCAAAAGGATGGTTGAACAGTCTTCATTAGAGTCTTTCAGCAATCTGAACCTAGGCAACAGACTGATTCTTAAATTGTTTTCATCAATTTAGGACTGTTAGTTGTTTTTAGCTCTTTTCTTCTGGCACCCATCTGTCACTAACATTCTCCTTCTGGCTAGCCACAGCAAAGCACCATTATCATTTCATTACATGCTAGGACAGAGGGGAAAATTGAGTCCATGGTACTTTTTCTTAATATATCCTTCAAATCCTTGGTGCTTCTCATAGCCCTTTTGTCATATGTCAAACATATTTTTGTTTTGGGTACCGTAATGCAAGGATTATGGAAGTGAAGGGGAGGGATTGAAGTTTTAACATATTAGAGTAACATAAATAAACATTCATTGTTCAGGAGGAAAGATGAAGTTTTATCGTGTATATCAAATAGGAGATATTAGAAAAAGAGGCAAGGAAATGAACTGTTGAGGAGAAATGGAAATGCTGGTTGTTCATGGATATTTAGAACACCCTGCTCTGATGAACAGAATGTAACAAGAGATAGAGAGACTTCCATTAGGTGTCTTATAGTTCTAAAGATCAAAAGAAGAGTAGCCAGAGGTGCTGGCAATGCGTTGGGCAGCCACGTGGTTTATGGGCTCCCTGCTGGAAGGGAATGCAGGTGGCCAATATCTGCTTGAAACATTTTGTAGTCAGAATTCAGAATTCCAGGAATAAGAAGTTAAAGGGAGGCTCGTGGATTGCATTTTGGTGGTTAAAGGTGAGCAGGTGAAATTGCAAAAGTAAAAGGTGGGGTTCATGAGAAAGTTTCTGAAATATAGACATTTCTGATACAGAGAAGGTGGAGAGAGAGAAAAGAACAAATTTAAAATACTGGACTTAATAAAGGAATACTTAATAGCCTTGGGTTACTGATATGGATACTGTGTGAGGGTGAGAGAAAAGACTTTCAAGAACTGGCAGCTCCCAAGAGACTTTCTAGCAAGGCCATAGACACTGTCTGTCCTTATGAGAAGGTCAGCTAAATCATGAACTCTTCAAGGACTTGAGCCACAAGTAAGAATTCTATAGAAAGTGGAAAGTAGGTCAAATGGCTAAGAATGACACGCAAAGGGTACAAAAACTAAGTAAGGAAAATATGAGAAAAGTTAAGAACCAATGACCCAGGAGCATAAAGTAGTAGAAGGAAATACTCTGCATGTCAATATCAAGGAATCAGTTATTTTTCTCTTGACAGGGAAGGCAGCAGACACTGCCCAGAAAGTTGAAATCTACTTTTTACCTTGGTTTTCAGCAAAATGTGTTTTAAACACATGATCAAAGCTAATATAAAACAACCCATGATCCTAACCTGTTCTGCATGGCTTTTATCTAGTGGATATTTTAAAGATCCATAAGCTGGCAAACATCTTCTCTAGGGTATTTACAGCACTGCTAGAAAATCTTGGGCCACTTACAGTTGTGTGTGAAAACTTGGGAAGAGTGACTGAAGTTCCAGCAGCCACACATAAAGCTCTGGAGTTGCTTTATGGAAAGCAGATGAAGGATCTTTTTCACAGTGTTGATGAGGATCTGCTTGGCTGCACATGTTTATTCCACCTGCAAAAATGAGTGGTTTTATTTCCCTTCCCCCTGCTCCCTGCCTTCTGTGCTGAGCAGGATGATAGACAACAATGATCTTTGGAGAGACTTCTTGTAATGTACCCTGTCTTAGAAGCTCATGTAATTGCAGATTAGCAAAAGCCACAATGGGCCATGTTTAGGGTGTGTTTGGTATTTATGGTGTAACCTATGGTCTCAAAATTGTGCTTCTTACACCTTCTGTCACAGCCTTTTAAGTCAGTAACAGAAATAATTCCACTTTTGGATTAAATTGTGCTTTTAAGGAGATAATGTGGAGACAAGAAGAGTAAACATGTAGGGGATATGATGAATCTTAGCCTAATGATAAAAATAGAGAGAACTGGAGGTATGCAGATCTTTCAGCACCTTGGGAATCGCCTGTCTCAGACTGTTCATTGGATTTTTTGCAAGGAGGCTTTTAGGAGGTGAATGCTGCCAATTTACATCTGCAGGCAGGGCAGCCTTTTCTTCATGTGAATGCAAAGGTTGTTGTATGGATATAGGTGTTGATGTGTGAAAGCTTCTATTCCTTTCAAAAACAAAACCCAAAATCATCCCCAAATCTGTCACATTTCATGTATGTTTGGTTCTTTAGAATATTTTCATTATAAAATTCCCCCAAAGTATTCTGTTACCAAAATTAAATTGTGTTTGATTGTCATCAGGTTAAGTCCTGAGGGAGAAACATCAATTCAAAAACCCTGTTAAAGCACTCTAATGGGTCTCTAACATAGATCCTGCTGATTTTACCGACAATAACTCAAATTACTTCTTTGATTGTTCTATCTAGCAAATGTTTTATGTAAAAAATGTTGTCTTTATATTGCTTTTTTAAATTAATTTGTTTTTATCTCTTAACCCTTAAGAGCTCCTGCCCCAGGAAGCATATATTGCTCACAATCCCTTGACTGGCAGAGTGGTAAACGCAAATGTTTTTCCATTGAAGCCAGACCAACTTACATTTGTATATATCTATTGTCCATCTTTTTTCAGTGGGGAAGCTGAAATACAGACAAATAGTGAATAAAACATTTTTTCTATAAGAATGTTAGTGAAGGCTTCAGAATTAAAATAGCATTCTTGGCAACTATCTTTTCCAGAAAACTATTTTGAGAATGAGTTACCGAGTGATAATTAGATATTGAAATGCGCCAGTTTCACATTTCAGTGCTCCTTTCCAATTAGAATGGCATTAGAGTGAAAGTGTAGCTATATAATTGTATGAAGAATAGATCCAATTTTCTCAATGTCATTGCAATATCACCTTTCAGTAGTAATGGTACTGAATGATTACACATATCATTTAGTAATAGTATTTTACCCATTTCACAGAGGGATCATTTTATTAATTTTTTTTTTTTAAGTGGACATGCAATCAGATTGTAAATGAGCATATAGAGAAGAGGCCATGCTACGTACAAATGTGTCAGTGCCAATGGTGCTGCATTCTGGGCTGCTGGCAGTGTGTCACTGGCAGCAGTGTGTCACTGGCAGCACTGTCACAAGGCACTGTGTCTGCCAACACGCAGCATCTGCAGGTAGAGTGCACCTTACCTGGCTTTTCAAAGGTCAAAAAAAGCAATTGCAAAAGCCTCTTAGCCCACAAGTTAAGAAAGAGATCTTTACAAAGTCTTTTTGGTCGTCTGTTGTGTGTTACTACGGAATGAGTTCTGATACAGGTTTAGGAATAAATAGTGCTATTAGCCTTGCTGGTTAGCAGGCATTTTGTATTCATCCTTCCCTTCTGGTCTCTATCGTTCCATCTTCCTGTTCAGCAAAGCAGGCTGCAAAATGGATAATCCCTGTGAGAAGGCAGTGCTACAGAACTCAAATCAATCATGCCAAATGTTACGAGAAATATTTCTTATAGGTCATGATTGGAAATTTATCCAGCAATTTCCATTTAAATGGCAGCTGCTAGAAGCAGACTGTGTAGAAATACTGTGTTTAGGCTTTAAGGTACATCCCTTAGGACTCTGGGAGAACACGGGCTCTTGAGTTTAACTCCATAAATATTAGTCCAGCAGTGCATTGCAAAGTTGGAGATACATTATCAGCTTAATCAGAGGCACCTGAGCAGGTTAAATTTGATGCAATACTTGTTTGGTATCTGGACAGCCAGAGATCTTTTGCTTTAACAACTGCTGCAGAAGTATATTGAGATTTAACTTTGTGCCTAAGCTTTTAGGTAAGAGTTTATCACATTTCTGTGGTATATATTTCTCTCTCTGGTGTCATCTCCTTCTTACACTTTCTTTTTAAATGCACAGGTTTACTTGAGGTGGAAACAGTCTCTAGCTATGAGTGTTCTTGTTTCTGGAACTGCCATGACCCTTCTGAATATGTTCCATCTCTGTGTTAATTCTTATTTTTCTATTGGATCTCAAATACCACTGAAAGAAGCCAGGTGTGAAGGTTGCCCTGGCTACACCCCAAATTTCTAAAATAATCCTTTGGCTAGTCCTGCATATGCTTTATTCATTTAAAAGTTCCCTGAAGTCATATCCTGTGTTATCAGTACAAAACAAATGGACCATTTCTGGTAGCATTTTGATAAACCAAATTTTAAATTAAAAAAGGTCATGTTACAATTTTAAGAGTGTACTTCAAAAAGAGGCTTTAGCCTGTGTCTGGTGGATTGTTTGAAAGGCCTAAGCATGCCTAATGGGTCTTCTGGTGGTTCAATTCTAAAGATATCTGCAAACGATATGTCATTATTTTCTCTAATTATGAATGTAATAAACTAAGAGGATTCTGAAGGATGTTTTCAGAAAATCATGGTTCTCAGTTTATGAGAAGCTGAAATAATTAAAAGAAGATAATTCTTAGCTCTAGGGTGTAATGATACAACAAAATGAGATGGGGAAAAAAAAGAATGTTAATTTTTTTTTAAATTACGTTTTAAAAATCCAAGGAATCAAAATAAAATTAACACTCCATACAGATGCTGTTGATGCTTTATGATCTTACCTGCATGCATTTTCTACCTTTTTATTCTGACTTGTGACTTGCTTTATCTATCTTTTTTGTTTAGGTTTTCTTTGTTTTAATTGTGATCATTACAAAGAAAAATCTAATCTATCCAATTGGAAATATCAGCAGGGTTCTGACATCATTAATGTTTTATTTGCTTATGATATTGAGAAACAAACAATTTTCAAAGAAGAGTGTACTCAGACTGGTGTAAATAGCAAAAAAATATATTTATATCATGGAAGTCTTCCACCTTGGTGTCTGACTAAAACCCAGTGTATGATTGTGCCAAATTCATATGAAATACTGCAGAGTACATACATCAATTTTTATTCTTCTTTATTCACTGAAAAAATCTAATGGAGACCTCCTAGAGATTCCTTTTGTCTGTGGAAATAAATTTGCCATGTGTTTCAGTCATGGCAAACTTGGTGCTTCTTTGTCTCTTTGGAAATGCTGTGTCAGAAGCAAGGACTTCAAAGTGTGTCATTATGATGCTGCCAGAAGTAATCCTTGTACTTATCACTGTAGACATCCTTGGACTCAGCAGCAAAAAGGACAGATGGCCAGTGAAGGGGACTGACTGACTTGAACAAATTGAAACCTCTCAAGACTCTCTGTGTTGATTTGGGTTTTATTTTTATGGTCATGTTTTCTGTCATTTGTGATGGAAATGAGGAATACAAAACCAGCCAGAGTATAGTGATGTGTCATGGGCCACCAGAGTAATGGGGTTTACAGTACATAAATTGTCCTTCGTGTAACAAGGGATTTTCCCAGATAAAGAATAGGTGTGGGTGTGTTATCAGGCTCTGCACGCTGCTGTTATTGTTTGCCAGAGCTAATTCAGGCTTGGAAATTCTACTCATCAGCATTTCCCCACAGTGGAGCCTGTCCAATATGCTTTACCTTAATGTATTCCAAACATCTGCATTAAAATAATTTATTCATAGGCTGAAATCTCTAATCCCAGTCTGAGGTGCAGAGATGTTTACTTGGTCACTCTCACTCCGTTAATCTGGGACAGTGACAGGCAGGTCACACTGCACTGTCCTTTCACACGCAACTTTGGGAACAATGGCTTGTTAGTCATTTTCTCAAAGAGCAGGTAGAGGCAGCAGTCTGTGTGGATGTATTGAGAATCAGCTAATGGACAGAAAGTACCTGCTCCGACACATTAATTCCCTTCCCTGTCAGGCTGCATCATTGTGGAGTGTGCATGATGGGAAGCAAGGTCCCATCGCACTATGGCACCTGCTGCTTTTCCATCTGCCGAGCGCAATAGCTCCTTTGATTGCCCATTTTTCAGCCTAATGACTTTATCCCTTTTCTTTTTGCGAAGTTTTTTACATTTTTATTGTTATTTTGATAGGCATGGTTTGTAGGGTTTTTTTTAATTTCCTCTTCTCCGGTGGGCACTTGGAGCGTTGTTAAAAGAATAACTAACAAAATAATATTCCAAACCTGTGCCCACATTCTGCGTGCCCCAAGTGTTGTGTTTCATAATTTATTCTGATAAAGTTGTCATGGTGATAATGTCTCTTGAGAATGAAAGTGCCATGTGCCTGGCTGATTACAGGAAACAGCTCAGATGGTACATAAACTGGTAAATATTGAACCCATGGGCAATAACATTAGCTGTATTTTGTCCATTTATTTATTTATTCAATGTAGCTCTGGTCAGCTTGATTATGGAAAGAGTGTGACAATTCATATCTTACTTTCTGTACGCTTGGATTTATGAGGATGGGAGATAGGCTTCTGCTGTGCTTTTGGTTTTCTTTTTTTTAAATCCAGTGACATAAATGTTGGCGGAGATCCCTGAAATAGCCTTTGAATTCCATCTAAAGCTGTTGATTTGGCTGGATTAGTCAAAGCACCAGATCATTAATACATATCGAACATCTGTCAAAAATAGAACCTCCAATTAACAGATGTATCATCTGTAAATTGTGACTTCAGATTTTGTGTGAGAGAAGTGCCTTTAGGACTGCTGATAAATGCTGATTTTATTAATTTCAAATATGAAGATAAAAGACACACTTTTAAATATGATTCTCTTCCTTCAAGAAGAAAACAGAATAATGTGTTTTTCATTAAAAGCATTGATTATGATATTATCAAAGCATACTAGGGTACTCCAAGGAGTTCTTTTAGGAAAAACCTTTCAGTGGTGAATTTTAAAATGACACACTCTAACAGGGAAAGTTTAGATTATGATATGGTCTTTCTTTTTTTTGGTGCATTTGATGTGCAGTGTAGTCTTCAATCTGAATTTGAGAAATGCCAGGGAATAACCTGCAATCTTTACACAAATGTGAACTATAAATTACTGAAATATTACAGTTACGTGTGTGTTGTTCCATGATACTTTCGTTTGTTTCTGTTAAGTGATTTAGTAAGCATCAACTACATTTGAGTGTACAGACTTTTTGGGTGGGGATCAGCTGCATCTGACTTCCACTGGAGTTTTAAAACTATTTCTAATTGTAGATAGAGAGTTTTTGAAATAGTCCTGAGGCACTTAGTGACTGAGCTTTACATAGTGCCCTTTAGACACCTTGGGAAGGACCTCTCCTTACAGACAGAAATGTAAAGCCTGACACATACATTTGAATGATATATGTAAATGTTCTGATGAGCAGTTTTAAACAAGGTCCATAACTTACCCACATCAAAATGGGATCAGACAGGGGCATGGAACTGGTTGGAGATTGCTCTCAGGAGATGGGAAGGGGTATTAGAGCAGTGTTTTAACCCATGTTGTGTGCAGGAGCCAAGAAGAGAACTGCTGGCCATATGCAGGGGAGCTGGTGGCCTTGCAGGCAGTGGGAAGCAGCTTCTGAGCAGCCTGCTCAGCATGGTAGCCCTGGCATGGCAGGGATTGCAGGGATTGCAGGGAACTGTTCACTCCAGTGCCTCTGTCATGGCAGGGATTGCAGGGAACTGTTCACCACAGTGCCCCTGGCATGGCAGGGGTTGCAGGGAACTGTTCACCACAGTGCCTCTGGCATGCTAGCATGGCAGGGATTGCAGGGAACTGTTCACCACAGTGCCTCTGGCATGGCAGGGATTGCAGGAATTGCAGGGATTGGTGGGAACTGTTCACTCCAGTGTCC
>VZTB01014693.1:850-37929 GCA_013397245.1 Thryothorus ludovicianus | reverse complement strand
AAAAAAAAAACAGTAAAAAAATAGTAACTTCATCTTCCTTTTTCCATAACCACTATCTCAGAATTTTTACAAGTATGAAACACCAGTGTGATGATTTCCTGGAGGGCTGAAAAATAGAGTGGCAGGCATGCAACCCCCTCAACAAACTGTCATTGCTTCTGCCTTCTCTCCCACTTAGATGCCAGTAGGCTTTACTTCTCTAAGGGAGCCAGTTACACAGAGCCATAAACTTTCCATCCATTTTAACATATAAAATTAGCTGCAAGAGAGATTTTATCTTGGAGAGATCTATCGCTTTGCCTCACTCCTCTTTCACAGCAGAAAGCTTGGTGACCACTCAGTTTTTGCCTATCTTTTGTTCCAGTTCCCTGAAAACTTTCACACTCATACAGTTAACTTTTTCTCTTCACAAATAAAATAGAGCACGATGACTTTCAGAAGCAGCCAGGAAGGCAATATTTTCCCCACTCAATTAAATTTCCCTTGGCATTTTCTTTCTCTGCACCTCTCAGTACCCATGCAACCTATTCCCCTGCAGGGCTCAGCGTGAGCAGCCACCTGCTGATGCAGAATAACTGCATTTAGTCTGCAGCAGGAGTGCTCAGCACTCAGTACTTTTCCTAACACTTCACTGAGAAAATTGACCGGGGAACCAGAGACCTGATGCAAGGAGTGAATACAAGGTATGAGCAGAAACCTCCTTGTTTTAACATCTGGAGACAAAGCACACACAGAGGAAGAGTGGGTTATTGAAAGACTTCTCCAGAGGGTTTCTGCCCTATCCTGACCTTTCCATCCTACATTACTCTTTAGTTATATATTGTCATTCTACCTCCTGTGAGATGACAGTGCCTTGCCATGTATTGAGAGCACCAACATCCCTGTGGGAAAAGAGCGGGACTGAAGCTATACAGCAGGTCCTGCTTGGCCAGAGGTCACTTTCATTCACAGTTTGGTAGGGCCATGATCACTGCTAGCTCAACTAACTTTCTCTCAAATTAGTATTCTGACAGGTAGTGAGCAAATAACTGTGATACCTGAATTTCCTTTACTGTAAAGAGAGGAAGGATTGTCATTCCCTCCCCTGAGAAGTGGATTATAAAGAATATTTAGCCTCTGTTTGTAAAGCAGTTTGTAAAGAAGAAAATGTCAGTGGAAGGGCCAAGCACAATTCATTAATGTTACTGAACTGGTTTTTAAGCTAACAGTTCTTTGCTAACTGTATCCTTGCAGAGGAAGTAGAAGGGACATCACTTTGAATCCAGAGTTCATTTGCCCTTTACTTGCTGGATGAGCTCTCAGCTATTTCCCATCGTTCTCCAAAGTTTCCTACAGGCCATGTTCACAGTGTGAGCTGCAGGCAGTGCAACCTGGTATTTCTTAGAGTCACACCAGGTTATACAAAAGCAAGTCCTACTCTGGCAATCCCTCAGTCCTGGGCCAGCTGCAGGCCAAGCTCCATGCCTGACACCAGACTAACCCTGGTCCACCCTTTCTCTGAACTCAGCCTCAGCACACATGAACAAGCGGTATATTTTCTTTTAGTTCTGAGACACACAAAATTCATCCAGATCTCTTAATTCTGCTTTGCCCTGTGTCTCACAGTAGGTCTTTTTAACTCCTGTCTCTAAATGAGGCAGAACTTCCCAGCCACAGGCAGTTCATTTAAATATAAATGTAAAAGCTGTGCTGGAGGAAATGGTTTCTGCTCAGCTATTTGGTTATGAAATCAAATCATTTCTCTGCTGTTTTCAAATTGGTGGCTAACAGACAGTAACAGTGAAAAAGGGGGACTGCAGGGCTGGGTTTACCTGAATTAAAGACATTCATTCCTCTGTGTGCTAAAACCTATATTGAGAGTAGTGTGTTTTCAATTATGACTTGAGCTTATGGAATTTTTTATTTTCTTTGATCTCTAGAACACCACAGAGAAAAGCCTTTAACCCTCAAGAAATTGTTACATGTAGAATTATACACCAATACCATCATTATTCTTTCTTATGTTCACAAATAATAACAAAAGGATGACTTGATGGGTAAGAGCTCTACTTCAGGCAACAGGAAACACCGGCTACAAATAAAAAGAAAGGAATGGATAAAGGAATTGGCTAGCTGAGCTTCCCTGAAACACAGAAACAGGTGCTGAAAGTATAGGAATCCAATAGTGATTTCTGATCTCGGATGTCAGAGAAAAACTTCAGGGACTTGCCTTTTGAGTGAAAGAATGGTTTCTGTCTTTTCCAAAGGAGGTCAAAGGGCAGCCAAAACATCAGCATTTTCTTCAATGTCAAAATGTTCTTGTGCTTTCAAACTTAAGCCACTTAAGTGAACTTCCTCCATCGTAACTGGGGTTTGGGTAGGAGCAATGCAAAGTTAGAAGCACAAAAACTGTGGGTTAGAGTCCCCTAGTTCCTTGTCCTCTTATCTTGAGCTGCCTTGTTGCAAACTTCCTCACCGTCTCTCATGTACAGGTCACTCTTTCCTATCAAGTGTCTAAAATTCTTTCTTTTACCTTGTGAGACATAATTAATTCTCCTAAATACATTCTCTTTTCATCTATATGTCAATACCCTGCAGGGACTCACAAAAGCACATATGTGCATTCTCCCTGCATCTTAATGCTTTGCAACTTTGCAAACCTTTGCTCTTTTCCAATCTGAAGCCTATGCTAGAGCATGTAGTTGATCTATGCAAGGCTACCTGGTTGTGGGATGTTGGCTGCTTTTATTCAGCTGCTGGAGTGGTTTGCA
This sequence comes from Thryothorus ludovicianus, assembly GCA_013397245.1. Taxonomy (NCBI): domain Eukaryota; kingdom Metazoa; phylum Chordata; class Aves; order Passeriformes; family Certhiidae; genus Thryothorus; species Thryothorus ludovicianus. The sequence goes on along the minus strand of VZTB01014693.1, from coordinate 35,179 downwards.
GGAAGCTTAGTGTTAAGGATGTTTCTGATATTATTTTTCTATATAAACTTCACTGAGTTTGCCACAGGGATGATAGTCATTTCCTATTAGGAATTAAAGATGAGCAGAAAGGTGTATAAAAAAAGCTCTATGTTATATAACATCCTGTGAACCTCTGACCCAAATAATCTAAAATGAATAAGAAGATTGTAAATAAAGGTATCACAGAGTAGATGAGTACAGATGATGTGGGTATTGACTTGCTGCTGAAATTTCCATCTGTGAGCTATGAGACAACCCTTCACGAATTTACAGTGCAATAATTTTTAAACAAGAATTGTTTCAATCTTTGTAAACATTTTGCTGCTTAGGTCTATGAACACTGAACAAATCAAGATTGGATAGGAAAGTTGGAGGTTGGAGGTGCTGAGTTTCCTTTTCCCTTCTACAGCCTATGGCACTAGCACTGGCTGTGATCTAGATTTTGATCCATTATGAAAAAGGATTTATCTTTATTCCTTATGGTTCCTTGGACATATCAATTTCATTTCTACTCACTTAAAATGTCTATAGTCCCTATTTCTATTACTGTCTTCATATACTCTGGTCCATCTTCTGCACACTTCCTGAAACAGATGGCTTTCAGTTTGTCTTCTGTCTGCCCCTTGTGTCTGGAGTAACTAAGGTAAGAGTAATTTATGTTACATACCAGTGGTTCAAAGTTATATTCCTAGACATCATCAGAAAAAATAATAAAAGCCACAGGGAAAGAAAAAAAAAAAAAAAAAAAAGAAGAGGTAAAGAGGTAAAGGCCGTTTATTCTTACCTATAAGCCACGTGTCAATACCACAATTATTATTAAACAGGGTTTATTCATGCTTTGCTTTATGGCTATTTCTTTGTTTATACTATAAGTTGTTTGGCTATAGGCTATTCAACTGTCTGTGTGCCTGAGAGCGTATCTCTGGTTTTTAGGACCTGTAGTTAGGCAATCCTTTGGGAAGAGTTAAAGTATGCAATCTGTTTGTTATAAGCAAACTCTCAGCCTAATTTGCTAATTCTGTATTCTTGCTTTAAAGATCTAAAGATGTAAACAGAGCCTCACATACAGTAAACTTGTGTTTCACTCATTGTCTCTTGGAGGAGATGAATGTTTTACTCAGAGGAGGAGTCAGACTTCATTTAGACCCTGCTTCATGGTCAGTGGTTATAATTGTCTGAAAAGGTAGAAGTGGGCATTAACCAGTCTTACTGATACAGCAAATAGCCAACTATGTTCTGTCTGGGATTTGTCACTGTACTCACACACACTGTATAGCTGCAGTATTAAGTTTTACTGGATCTAGTTGTAATTATATATTGTTTTCAGATAATGTCTTTTTTCATTTCTTCCATGCAGGGTTTCCTCAGTATTTCAGATTTCTTTTCCTCTTTACCACCTTACAAAAAAAAAACTCAACTCTATTAAATATATACTAGTTCAAAGTTTCAGAGATTATGTGTTTTATTTGTATGTTTTCTGTTTCTTATGCCATTTTGATTCCAGATGTCCAAGTCATTTTAACTGTAGAATAGAAAAAGCATGTGTACTGGAAAAGTGTTGTGGGAGATAATCAAGTCCTGGTAAAGGTAATAACAGAACAGCTGATACTCATCAAATGTAAATTCACTAAAGCTATTTAAAAGCAGAACATTAAACTGAAAAAGGAGAGGCAGATCACAGGATAATCCCATGAAATAATTTTTTTAATGGTCTGTTTTCCTCAAGTCTGAGAAATTGGCATTGTCTGTCTTAAATGTTCCACTATGACTTGCATGTCATTGCATACTACGTGTTCTAATCTGCTCTCAATCTGGAATATATTTGTACGAGTGCTTCATACAACAGGACTGTAGCCAGATTGTTAACAGAATGTAGCATTTAAAGATTAATCTATTTGGTTACCTAAAATTGTAGCAAAGTGCTTTGGGAGATTGGCCCAGAAAACTGAATGTTTTACTCAGAGAAATATACAATTAAAAAAAAAAAATAGGCAAGCCTGGGCTTTTCCAAACAGTTGTATACATGTGTAAAGATACACATATTGAATATTTTCAAGCATTTAACCTATTAGTCCTCAAGTATATAAATACCTGAAGGGAGGATGCAAAGAGCACAGAACCATGCTATTTTCAGTGGCACCCAGTGACAGGACAAGAGGTGACGGGCACGAACTGAAACACGTGAGGTTCCCTCTGAAAATCAGGAAACACTTTCTGCCTGTGAGGGTGATCAAGCACTGACACAGGTTGCCCATAGAGGCTTTGGAATCTCTCTCCTTGGAGATACTCAAAAGCCCTCTGGACATGGTTCTAGGCAACTGGAGCTAGGTGACCCTGCTTGAGCAGTGTGGTTGGACCAGATGAGTTCAGTGAAATGGACTTGGAAGCAAACCCACCAGCACTCTTCCAGCCCGCTCTTCCATGACACCATTGATTCTTATAAGAAGAAGGACAGGTTAAAAAACTCCAAGACAAACAAGAAATTAATTTTCTGCCTACTTGGACAGACGCCTCACCAAAGCTTGGCAGAAAAAGTCTTTTGCCAAGTAACTTTCTAGAATAACTGTATACTTTTATCCTTCTAATTGCTTACTGTCTGTGTCAGCACAGTATCCTATAGATAGAAATTTCTACTTCCTTTTATCTTTTCTTCCTCAATAAGAAAGCCAGACTCTTGACCCCTGGCACATGTTCTGCAATATCTCTGTTCAATTCTTTGCCAAAAGCTTCCTGTGTGGCAGAGGTTATGTTGCTTTATTCAAGCAATAATCCACAATGCTTCCAGTGATTTCAATGCATCTGAGGAGTTTTGGGCTTTAACATTTCTGTCTCATTCCCTTATGTGTGAAATATAGTTAACAATACTTTCCTTTGGCTGCCCTTTATGCATCTTCTTCATCTAGCAAATAATCATTGTGGTAGACACAGTCTCTCGCTCTATGTTTGATGATGTCTGTCACAATAGGTCATTCATCTTGGCTGGGAAGCCCCTAAGAATCACTGTCATACAGTGGAAGCAGTGAGGAACTCCACTTGCACCTCTGGATTTCTTAAATAAAAGATGAAATATTTCACCCAGAACTACAGGAAATCAAAACTTAAATAGTATACTGCTTTTGAGGGGAGAAAAATCTGCACATGTTTCATCCTGAGGTTTGTGGGTCTGGGCAAGAGGTTACATTTCTGAAAAATAAAAGCTTAGGGAAAAAATGGGGTAGCCTCAACAAATAACAGTAATACCAGAAAGTGTAATAATTAATGAGACTGACAGCTGAAATGGCTCATTCTTTTTTGCAGTATTGACCTGCAATATTAGAAACTATCTCCAAAACCAGTTCTTGCACATAATAGTGGAATCTAACACTGCTCAGCAGCAGTTTGTCACAAATTCCAGGGGAATGCTGTCTGCATGTGCCCTAATATTTTTCACTGCTTGGTGAAAGCAATTCCCTTGAAGAGAAAAGGAAAAAGAAAATGAGAAGGGGGTTCCACAACTCATCTCAAGTTTCTTTTGGTGACTATCTTGCAATTCTTTTTCATGTGGTCTTTGACAAGCAGCAGCAGTTATAAGATTTTAATTTCCTGGGACTTTTCTTGCCAGGGTAAGAGCTGGGGGTTCTCCTTTTGTCCACTGTTTTCCTTCACATTTTTTCCTTTTAAGATAGATTTGCAGCATGTCCAGAGGACTGATCCATTACCTACTTTTTCCAAAATGAATATTGAGCTTTGTATACTTTCTGGTATTTGGTAGGACATTCTTATTAGAAATCTTGGGCCAGTTTGTGTCAGCCTTCCCAGGACAAAACAACAATGCAAGGTGTAATTCAAGTTGAGGAAGAAATCCCATTTTCATCTTTGAGGAGGAAGAGAGTTTTTTTGAGTGTCAGTGAGCAAGTTTCTGTACCTTCAGTAAATAAATAAAATCCAAATTAAAACAAAGAGACAAAGACAAGAGTGTTGTTTGTCAATCATTTGCTGAAAGAAACACGTGCATTGAGTAAGGGCCAAAAAAAAACAAGTGTAGGCAGTAGAATGTACCAAAAATTGGGAGTTGTGGGAAAAGTTCATGTGAAACCTCTCCATATTTGAGACAGTTAGGACAATTAGAGACTGAGACTAATCATTTATGTAAGACTCACTAGCCATCATTGCCTTCAGTAGCTTTCCATCACTTGTGAACCAAGGGGACAGCAGTGGAGACCACAGCATCCTAGCAATTTGTCTGTGCTGTTTAAGAACATCCCCCAGCCAGAGCTGTCCATCAGATCGCTGGGCAGCGGCGGTGACATTTCAGTAGACATGTTTAATTATATCAATACATCAATAGTGCTGACATTTCGGAGAGCTATCACCTCAGGATAAACTAGGTCTAAAAGTAATCTCTTTTCTGTCCTTCTCCATCTGCCCTGAAAAATAAAGCTGCATGAGTCAGATTTTTAAACAGAGATAGTATTTAGAGAGAGGTACAGAGCTCAGAGATCTCCATTTGAGAGCCCACAAGCATTCAACTTCCACTGCAACCCTTGGTGGCCTGAGAATTTCTTTCAAAGCGTAACTTCAGCTGTAAAGTTCCCTTTCAAAATCACTAAGGAGAAAGAAAAAGGGTGGTCCCATAGTGCAAAATGCTTGCCTCTGCTTTGACTGCCTGACATTCAAGAGTCAATCCCAATAAATAGAGTTACACTGGCCAGGAAAAGGTGCAAAGGCAGGTTTGTCTCAGTAGCCTGTGCGTGCCCTGGCTGCTGACCCCAGCCACCCCTGCAAAGCAGTGACACTCCTGCTCGTGTTCCACTGCTGCCCACCCAAACCAGCACCATCAGCCAAAGCCAGAGGTCCAGTATCTCGGCTCTGAATCACCAACAAATGTGCTGTCAGAAGAAAAAACAGGCAGTATCTTCGGGAAGTAATGCAAAAGCAAAAAGAAGGAAAGCAGCCTGCTAGGGAATTGCCGATGCAAAATGTTGCTGTCTTTGCTCCAAACACACAGAAACTCAGATAGCAACGTCATACAGGATGCAAATGGGAGTCTGCCATTTCTCACTGGGTTAAAGAAAAACTTTAGTTGTCTTATTTAAAATTTTTACTCCTCTTTGCACATGTTTTCCATAGTGTCCTGGTTTAGGGCAAATTTGGGAAAAGAAAAAAAAACCTCTGGATGGAGTCTCTCTAGAAAACGAATCTGAACCACCCCTCCCCTCAGCTGGTTCAGGACAGAAAAAAATTTCCTTGGAGGAAAATGGAAAAAAATTGTTTATTTAACAGTCAAAGCACTCCCCAGCACAACCAACAAAGGAACAACACGGAACAATAAAACCTCTCTGTGCCCCGCAGAGATGCCAAATTCAGAAAGTCTCTCCCGTGGCTGTAGCTCAGCTCAGTTGCTGTCGGTNCTTTATGTTTAGAAAACAACCACCTCAGACATTCCACCGTGTCCCCTTCACTCTCAGATCCAGTTTTAAAGGTACAAAACTTATTTCTGAGCTAAACAGACAAATTTTAGCATCAACCCAGGACATATGGCATACAATATCTTGGAAAGGAAAGGGAGTTCTTTGTGTTTCCTACTTGAAAGCAGGCGCTAGAAGAAATTCAGAGGACCAATTTTTCCACAGGATTACAGGCTCTGCTCTCACCTGTAACACAAGTGTAAAGAGTGCCATGCCTAAAAGAGCATGAAGAAAACTCTTTCTCAGTCATGGAGTGAACAGGAGCAGGATAGAGGTGCTGCAGACTGTGTCAGCAAGTGAATCTCTTCTATGAGATCCATAAATAACTGAGGATTTCCAGGTTACAGCAAGACACTGACCACTCACTGAGATGTCTTACAGCCCACGGACTGGGAGGCAAAAGCACTGGGAACTGATGGTACTTCCCATCACAGTTTTTCTTCTTGCTGCTTCTTGATTGCTTTTTTTGGGTACGGGTGATGGGCACAAACAGGGTAGCAGACAAAACTCAAGATTAAGCCCAGTTTTGTCATCCACTGCTGCCTCCACCTGAGCTTTTGCTGACTGCTGAATTTTCATTCTGTGTCTTGCAAACCTTCCATTAGATATTTGAACCAATATTTTTAATGACTAAAATCACTGAAACATTTCATCTAAGATACATTGAAATATAACAGTTCATTGGTTTTTAAAAACAAACACAAAACTTCTTACATTGTTTTCTACCAAATGTCTCTCAAGGCAGTGAGTAATTTTTTAATAACTAAAATAGTTCCTTAATAGTTAAAGAAATTTGGCAAAAGCTGTGATTTTTGCTTTGTAAAAGCTTCTTTATCACATTTATATTATTCACTGTAGCAGATAGTCTCATTAAAAGGACTTTTTCTTCTCTGTTGAATTTTATATAGACCCACAGACTCATAGAATGTTAAGGATTAGAAGAGTCCTTAAAAATCATTGACTTCCAAGCCCTCACTTCCATGGGGTTATATATATTATATGTAAATATACACATATATTTATTTATTTGCCATAGGGAAAATATTTCCTAGACTCCACCCTGAAATTTGAGGTCATATTTCCTGTTTATGGCCATGCAAATCCAAAAAGACTCCTCTGCAGTGTTCTGCGTGCAGTTGTCCTGAGTAGAGCAATTTCTACTGTGTTTTCCAAACATTTCATCCATACCAATGTGCTACAACCCAGAAATGGATTGTGGTTTTATGTATTTTGGGGGAGATAAAGAAAGTTTCTGTGTTTAGGCCCTGGAGCTGACTCATGCTTACCTACATAGCTTCTCAGGCTGTCCTCTGCTGCTGACTCAGTGAACCATGCAGGGCAGGATGAGGCTCCTGCAGCCAGACTGTGAGAAAATATGCCTTAGACAGAGGAAGTGCACTGCAGGCCTATACAAGCACTCATATATCTACTCAAGGATAATGAAAATGCACTGGGGATAGATTTCCTACAGCCATTTGTTGCTCTTCTATTGCTCCCATCCACACTGGCTTCATGCCAAATTCAACCAACTGTTTTCAATTGTTTTAAAGTGTTCCTTCTGAATCTAAAAAGCTGAGGAAAAAATGGTTTATTCTAATTCTCACAACATCCAGTTCCATGTTATATTTCTAAATATCTTTATACCACGCTTGTGATGGTTTGATTTCTTGGTGGGTTTTTTCTTTTTTGGTTGGTTGGTTTTAGTTTGAGTTGGGTTTTTTTTCAGAACCACAACAGACTGGCTAGAAAATAAAAATTGCTGAAGAGCATGTTCCATCACACTTTAGGCAGCTGCACACAAAATTGATGGAAAATTAACTTTCCAAGGTGAACTCAGTTTAATTCCTAATCTGCTGAAAAGAAAGGCACTTTGAGCTTGAAGAACTTGGAAGGATCATATATATATGTGAAAAGAAATTTTCTGACAAACCTCGTAGGAACAAAATTTCTCACAGCTTTTTAGTTCATGAATAATTTTTTTTGACCCTCTTTGAAAAGTGAACAGGCATAAACATCAAAAAGTTTTAAAAATTACAACTTAGAAGCCAGAATTTTCTTGATGAGGGCTTTTTACACAGACCAATTTTGGTAGTATGTTTTGAGTAGAGGAGATGCACCCTGAGGAGCACCATGATTTGTTTAGACAGGGTTGACAGTGACAAGTTTATCTAGAAAGGAGGGAAGGAAATTTGAGGAATTAAGTCCAAGGGAATAAGAAAAAATACTGGACAGACTTATTATAGCATAGCTTTGCCATTAGGTCTCTCAAGATGCTGAGGATAGTTTTTCACTCCCCTGTTCTTCCCCTGCTCTCCCAACTCCTGATGGACCTGCTTGTACCCTGCATGCCAAATTGGAGACCTAATTGCTTTGTTTTCCTAGTGAGTCCTCTCTTTAAGCCTCCAGAGAGGACTTCGGAGTTTAGAGCTGTCCCCAGGGTTCCTGAGATCACAACATTTCTTTTTAACATTTTTTGTTGCATCATTGCTGTTCATTCTTAGATCAATTCTCTTATTCTCTTTCAGCCACCTTGAGTGATATCTCCTGCCTTCGCTCATTCGCTTGCATTTCTTCCTACCTTGATCAAAAATACAGAAGTTTAGGGTAGAAGTCTGAATTTTCTTTTTTTTCTCCATCTCCATATCTTGCTTTTTAATTTATCCCAGGGTACATCTAACACATTGATCAAGGGTTGATCTACATCAAAATTTCATTACGTAAAATGATGATCAGAGCAGTTGCTATCAGGCAAGCATCAAACATCCTGTCTGTACTTTATATTGTTCTACTCTAGCTTTTTGCTGACAAATGCAGTGCTGACTTCTTCAGGTATAAATGTAGGTACTGCATTCACACAGGACATTTGTCTTTATCTAGTGGGCTTATGAAATATCATGAGGATTTATCTCATGGACATTATGACTTCATAGTTAGCCTCTCATTCAATCTTTCATTTTGTGTCACAATGGGTCTGGCAAACTCAAATCATTTGCCACTGATTTTGTTTATTATTCTGAGTGACTTATGTTCTCAGTGCATCCCTTAAATTTTAGGGCAATATAGTGTTTATCATAGAGACTAAATGATTTAAATCACTGTTGACACTGTCACTTTTACATCATTATAAATACCTTGACTCCAAAGGATTCAGGCTGTGTGATGCACTCCAATAAATCTCTTCCTTAATATTGTCAGGGCTTGAAATGAAAATGTCTGCAGTAAGGAAAAGACAGAATTGTTACAGTATCATACTTATCTATTTGAAATAAATGGTGAGTTTTTTAATCTTTGCCATCAGGAATGATAAACGACTCTGCTCTTGCTTATTATAGTGCTGCACTGAAGCCCTTCCAGAATCTCTCTACAGTTGGGCAGAATTATTAGGGCAATGAGGAGTGTCTTGAAGTAGAGAGTTAAAATCCACTGTAAATAAACCTATGTTTGCCCTGTCCTCAGTGTCCTGAGTCTCTGTAAGGGTAGGGGAAGGTTCTCATTGAAGCCAAGACCACTTCATATTATGCTGACAGGGAGAAGTGTTCTTAAAGTAGGATTGAATCATACCTAAATTCCCTTTGAGTGGTCCTTTTTTATATATGTACTGAAACAGCTTAAGCTGGCCTCAGTGATCAGATTCAAGGAAATACAGTGTTAATAAAAATAAATGCCATTTTTCATTTCTGCTGTGGATGTTTACATCTTTCCACATAGTATTTTAGTACTTGTGAAGAATTTTTAGTAGAAATCAATGAAAATTAGTAATGATAGAATAATTTAAGTAATATAAGAAGCTGCATTTCATAGCATCATTTTTACGGGCAAAATATCAATGTGTTTGCTTATAGGACCCAGAGCACAGGGCAGCACTAGGGACGAAAGGAGCTATAAACCATTCAACCTCACTTGTCTCATGTAATCTACACAGAAATCTAAATGCAGCCCACTGACAGCTCTAAAACAAGCAAAATACCTTCAGCAGTCTCACAAAACCAAGGGAAATGTCATATCTAAACCTAAACCATAAAAAAAGAGGAACTAACGCACAAAAGGAGCTGGGGACATGGTTGGTGTTTTAATAGCAGCATAGAAAAGATGAGAGCTAGGCAGTATTTTACATCAGCTAAAAGAATAGGGACACATAGGGCACATAGGCCCCTGCCATTGGAGAGGGAGGTGCAGAGACCCCTGTCACCAGCAGCACCAGCCCCGTGGGCATACCCCCATTGCACAGAGAGGGGTGGCCTTGGCTCCTGCAGCCCTGCAGACAAGCTTTTTCTGGTGTGTTTCATCTTCCCAAAGCATCCCTCTGTGAGAAAATTTGAGACTCAAGGCTCCCTGGGGCAAGCATCACATCTACCATGAGCCTTTTTGTCTAAGACAAGATATATTAGTCAGTGCTTGCTAAAGCATGCATACAAACACCAGCTAGGACTAACAGAAAGTATGGGTCTCATAGCTATTGTATATTGCTTGGAACTCTAAAAACCTCCTTTTTCCTTCCTGGTGTTCATAATATGAGAGATATTTTGTGGTCAAAAATACGACCATGTCAACTTGATCTGACACCTAAACACATGCCTCAGAGACTAATTAGGAGAGATGTTTGAATTGCAATTTCTTGCAGGAGTGTGGTGCAAATTCTACACCACAAAACCTTAAAAATCACTGCTTAAAAGTCTTAAAACTGTGACTGGAATCTAAACACCTCAGTTTTAGTGCCTATGTGCCAATGAATCCACAGCTGAAAGCTGACCCAGGCATTGAGCCTTTTGTAAGAAATGTTTCTGTGTATGAATCCAGGCAATGGATGAAAGAGTGGAAAGTTGTATTCATGGATATATAGTCCTAGGGAATATTTTTTTTTACCTGCAAAACATGCTACAAAAGACATTTTCTATGCAAGTTCACCAAGCCTTTGACACCACAGGCAGCTTCCAATTAATTTCTCCTTCCTTCAATCAGTTCCCAGTTACAATCTGGGAAAAACTCTGACTTCCACCTTGGCTCGCTCCTTACTCCAGTGGAATTTCCACAGCAGTTAGTTCAGACAAATGTTGTACTCCTTAGTATGAACAAGATACATTAGCACCTTGCTAGCATGAGGAAATATTTCATTACAAGCACGTAAAATATGCTGCCAAATTGCTTCATTATGTAAAGCCCTTTAAGAAAAATATCCCAAACCTTAAAACAAGATTTTTATATAAATATGAAATGTAGCTTAAAAAAGAAAAAAAAAAAAAAGAAGACTAGAGGGGAAATTAAATGTTACTGACTTTATTGAATGTCTCTATTCAAATATCTTGCATAAGCAGACATGTCACTTTAATCAGATAAAACCCACCAGGAAAGGTGGTAATTATTTGTATTACTTCTTGTCAGCTATAAAAAGCTAAAATGTTACTGTGCAAATTCTGTCTGTACTATTTAAACAATTGAAAAATGTGATTTAACAGCTAAAACAAACTTAATTCAGGCTGATCTCTCATCGAGGTGCAAGATGAAATAAGCTGGCACTTTGTAAAGGGACTAGAAAATAACTTCTCAATGCCTTCACTAGAGTGGTTAAAAACTGGTAACAAATAAACCCCCCAGAAGACCTCATATTACCATGACATAAGCAGGAAATGATGGCTATTTCTAACCTCAGATCTGCTGCTTTTAAACTTCGGTTGACACTAGCCAGGGTGGGGTTTTGCCTTGGAAATTCCCAGAGAGAATATTATATATCAAGCAGCCAGGCAGCCATGCAAGGACCAGTGGATGAGACCGCCTTCCACAGGTAGAGGGTATGAGGAAAGTCAGGAATTATGTTTGGCAATATTGTTAGCCTTGTCAGGTCCACTCCAAAAAAATGACCTGCCAAGGAGCAAGGCTTGAGGGCAGCAAAGCTCCCTGCTGGGACTGGTGGTAGACCCTGGATACTCTCAGGACAGCTGTGCAGCCAGCTTGCTGCAGCACCAACAAAGCCAGCACGAGAGGTCTGCGAATGCAACTCCAGCTGTTGAACCACCCAGCCAGCTTCTGAGTGAGAGAGGTGAGAAGATTTAATTCACTCCAGTCCTAGGGAAGCCCTAGGCTGTCACTCACAGGTTTTTTCTTAAGTGCTAGCCTTCCTTAGGCCTTTGACACTTGAGTTCAGAATTACACCAAGGCCAGGAAGCACAGTGATTTCCGACAATAAAATGCGCATGGCTGGCCTGGAAATAGCACATATCCATAATAAATCATCATTCCACAGATTCCTCTTTCCCTCTTCTTCCCTCTTCCTATGTCTGCAGACTCTGCCATTTGTTGCCCTGCTTTGTCTTTATAACAATATAATAGAGAACTGTTTTCCACCTTTGCTACTCGCAGGCAGCCCAGACTTATCTCAAAACCTCCAACTAGGTATTGTCTTCAAAAATCTAAGTGCTTGAAAAATGAGTCACTCCACAAGCAGCAGAATTATTAAACTCTGACTCTATAAAGATTTATCAAATTTCTCTTTAAGGTCTTAGTTTCCATCAATAATTCAGAGTCCCACACGTCCCTTATGTGATCATCATGGCACAAGGGGAAGCTGAAAAACACTGTTTAACTGGACAGCAAAGAGAAGGAGCTTTGTGACCTGGACAAGCAGCTCCAATTTCTATGCCCAGGCAGACCATGCCTGTTTTCAGCCATTCTTTCATCCTCACTGGAGCTGGAAAAATATTATTAACAAACATCAGGATCATGATTCCTGTACTTATAAAGACTTCCTCCTGGCTTCCTCTTACCTCTAATGACTGCACATAAAAAAGGGTCTGGAAATAACTGCAAAACTTGGAAATCCTGCACCTGAGCTCTCCTTCTTCTGCTAGAAGAAGGTTTATTCAAATGAGACATTTTAGGCACTCTCTCTTTCTCTCATGTTTTTGCTGTCACATTTTTGGAAGTTCATCTCCACCTGCAAACAGCTTTGCCGCCGTGGAACTGAGGACCTAAAACTCAGTTCCTGTAATGTAAACCCAGCAGCACCAAGACAGAGTAATCATCGTGGGCACTGTCCTCCCATAGATTCATGTTAGGTTAAACATGGAGGTTCATTCACCTTTCTCACCATCTTCTCAGCTCATGTAACTCACTGTAATTGTTTAGTGATGAAAGATGCTCACCAAAAGCACAGAAGAAACAATGTAGACTAAAAGAAGACACTGAAGGCTATTTCAAACTTGTGTAGGTACATTCACAAAGAGAACAAAGGTCATGGAGCAAGCTTTATGCATGAGGACAGAGGAAAGTCCACTAAAACACTGAGTTTCCCCATGACTAGTGAAGGTTAAGTGCTGTCAGAAGACTGGGAGTGTATCTGCTAGTAAATGCTCCTGCCTACCTGGAGAAGGCCCACTAGCAGCATGCAGGGTTTAAGGTCCGGGCTACTGGGCCTGATTGGTCTATCTGGAAAACTGAAATGTTGGGGTTGTTTGTCTCTGCTGGCAGATGTTACTTTAAATTTCTGCTGACAGTCAGGCTGGTGCAACAGGGACAGATTCTGTGTCAAGTTCCATCAGTGCAGTGCAATGAGCCTGGCTGATTTTTGAAGTTTTCTTTTCATCACTTTTTCATTTTGCAGCCTCCAGCCAGATGCTTGCAACCCTGACGTCTTCCTACCAGCCCTCTACCGCCTTCATGTGTATCAGATCTGTGCTTTTTGATGTGCTATCTATTTCCTGTAGATGTTCCAGTACAATTGCTCCTTCTAATGACTTGCTTTTCTCCTTTGAACAACTTCTTTCTTGTGTTGATTTCCTGGAGCACTTATCATTTATTGATGGATAGTTAATTATCACCAGGCAATAGATCTTGCTCAATTCCCTAAAAGCAGCAGCTGACATTTTATGTGCCTCACCAGCAATGATCTTTCACAGTCACAGATATTCTTTGCAGCAGATAATACATGAACCTGCATTTAATCACACTGAATAAGTCAAGGATTCTTCCTTGTCTTTGGTTAAATCTCTGACTATCTGCAAAAAGTCCTGATCGGTTTCCAGACTTGCCTCTGTTTATGGAGTGATTGATTGCAGACACCAACTCTCCTCCATCACCAAAACGTTTTACCATACTATCAAATTACTGGTCACAGCTTAGGTTTGCTATCTGGTTACAACTACTCATCAAAATTATCTATTGTCCCTGCCTGGAGGCATAAACATCAAATTCTTTTGCTCTTCTCCTCTGTGTTCTCACTTAAAATATAATGTTCTGGTGCCTCTTCCCTATGTGCAAACTCTGTCTGATGTCATTCACAGCCCAAGTAAAATGTGCTGTAGCAACAGGGATCTAGGGAGGTAATGGGTGAACTCAGGGGCAGTTTGTGATTGCTGACGCAGCCCTGTAACCAAGGGGCATCTCTCCCTCTCTGCTATCTGCCTGCCCAACCCAGAACACCCCATGAGAACCTGCACGGTGCTTCCCAACAGATCTGCATTAACCAATTTCCCTGCTGTGCAGCATCTACCCAAAGGTCTGGGAAGTGCACTGGCATACCCCTGAAAGAGAGCCCTCAGCCACACCAGTGAAAGACAGGGGACTTTCTTCAGCCTGGATGTCTCCTGTGCACTAAAGCAATAAAAATTTAAGCCACCGTGCACAGAGCCATTTCCAGTGAGGTGGAGTTTCAGATTTAGTTGAGACAAATTCATGCAGACAACCATCCAACCTCCCAGCCTAGCCCACTACCCTCACCTCACAGGGACATAAATCAAGTACCATGAAGCTATCTTTGCTGCTGCTAAGGCTTATTGGATGAATTGTCTTTCTTTCTTTCAGCAGAGGACCTTGCTCTCTTATCAAAATGCTGGATAAGATGTCTAAGTGATAGACTCCAAAATGACCGAAGTATGACCTTCCAAAGCCTGACACGAACTGCTGTTAAAATGCATTTTATAGTTAAAGAAATTGCCATCAATTTATAAATTCTATTGTGAGCATAAGGAACAAGATTGCAATATTGACACTAAATTTTGCTTTTTCTTAAATTTGTTTTCAGGTCTGGTTGTCCTTCCACAGTCACTTTATGTGATAGAAAAACTTATCAAACCAAATCTGAGATCATCAAAAGAAATGCCATTGCTCTGATACTGGCTGGGACAGTTATCTTGGGTTTAAAACACATTGAAAATTCCCTGAGTGAATCAGCTGATAAGAGATAGGACATTACTCATGGTTTTACACTTGACAGTTGAACTGGTGCTTCATACACTGTATATTTGATTCATTCCTCTTTGCTGGTGTCCTGACTAAATTCAGAGCACAGGACATTTTTTTAGATAAGAATTTCTCCTATGACTTTGCAGCACTCTCTTCTTCCTAAGCAAGATTAATCTGTCCAGGGGAAGTTCACATTGTTGCAGACTGATGATCATAGCTTACTGAGCTGAGAAAGCAGTGGCAGATATACAAAATATCTGGCTGTTAATGAGTGGGGAAAGCCTGGTTGATCCTAAGAAGGTATTGTTTAGGTGGAGACTTAGATTTTGGTTTTAAACACACCTCTCTAGCTCCTTTTTTGTTATGGCATAGATATGGCACAAAAGCTACTTCATTTGTCACTTGGACTCTCCCCAGTTCAGCATTTCATGCATGCATTTGAGCTTGCAGCAGTTGGCTGTGAAACACTACTGTATGAGACTAGTCCTGTATTTTCCTCTCACTACAGGTGATTGTGACTATCAAGTCACACATTAAGTTTTTATCCATCAACACATGGCCTCAACCAGCTCCCATTGAACTCAGAGAAATATTTGCCTTCTGCTGATTTAAAAGACTTTGCTTAGAGTAATAGCAGCAGGGCTGGCCTCTAGCTTGTGAAAGCTCCATCCAGCCGCAGCAATGTACCCCTCTCAGATTTGGGAATGTCCTTCACTTGAGTTCTTTCTTCCTCCTCTCTCAATTAAAGTGTTCATTATACATCACACCTCAGGTTTCATGCAATAGCAGATGTTAAGGAAATTGATTCAAGTTGTAGCTCTCTATTTCATCTTTAACCCAGCTCTCTCCTTTAATCTCTATATCCACACAGAATCTGGACCTTTCTATCTGTTCTCTTTTGTACTTAACCCTCTTCTTTTCCCACTCTACAAATGTTTTTGTTCAAACATTTTCAACCTTTCACCTTAACCCAGTCAGCTTCTCCTCCAACTTCTACTGCAGCAATCCAGATACCCTGAGGTTCACTTAACACCCTGTTAAGATGTGAAGGACTTTCTCCTGTGATGATGCTGTACCTTTCTCCCTGCTTTGGTTCCTACATTTCAAATGCAGTCTTTTGCAAGAAGACTTCATGGGCTGCCCATCTTCTCTCTGCCATGTTTGATTGTGACAGTTTGCAATTGCCCTGAGCCACATCGCTCTGACACCTTCAGCGTCTCCCTTGTCTACATCCAGCACTGGAATCCTAACATTTTATTTCCTGTCTCCCCTACTGTTCTCAGTCACTACCTACCATTGCCACCCCTCTCTATTAAAACACACACACATACTTAGATGAACTGTGAAAAATATAATTATCTACCAGAAAGGAGCTTTGAAGGGACTTCAAGTTGTAAACAGCACAACGACCTCATGCCTGAAGGGTCTTAGTCTATATTCTGCTACAGGTGGTTGGAGGGAGGTGAATTGGTTGCTAGTTGAAAAGTCTGGTTTAGGCTTTCTGAGAATGGTGGGATGAATAATTGAACACTTTTAAACAGCGTTGGCTGTTGATTGTGAGGGTTCCAACAAGCTTAAGCTAAATTCATAGCTTTGGGAGGTTTGAAATTACAGCTCATCTTTAACCTACATCCTTGATGATGTGCTCTACAAACCTAAAATGTGTTTTAGAGACCCTACCTGGAAGTGAGCCCCACCTTTTTTTTCAGCACTGCCAGCAGGAGGAGAGCAACAGGCTGCTTCCCACGTGTCTATGAAGGATGAGTTAGGCCCTGGACCTGACCCCATCTGTGAGCTTAGTGAGAGCAGGATCCTTGGCACTTGGCAATCAGCACTGGATAAACAAGCAGGGTTACTTTGCTTCAGAACCCTTGCCCTAAATTGCACACCAGTGAGGGGAAATGAGCTTCGGTGAGACAGCAGAGCAAGCCCTGCTCCCTTCTCCCACAGACATGAGGACGAAGAACTAGAGCTGCAGAAATAAAGGGAGCAAAGGAGGAACTGTGACTTTCACACACACAGCTGTTCCTCTGGGTCATTCCACCTGACCCAGAATAGCTAAATGGAACATATTGCACAACTGCAATATGACCTACAGGGCACATACATTTGACTCCACACCACTGCATCTTGTCAATGGTGAGTTTAAACTAAGTGCAATTTACTGGTTTTCCCTTGACATTGAAAGGTGATGACCTTTGGTCAAGGAAGGGAAGCAAAATTAGTTCATGCCACAATTCCAGAAGAAGGGATAAAAATAACTTGAGAGGGGCTTTTCATTAAGTCCATTACAATATTTTATACAGATTATACTTTCTTTTATTTCTGCAAACCAAGAATAATTTTCCAGTCAGAAACAGAAAAGCCTTGCCAAAAAAAAAAGAAGGATACCTCATGAAAAAGGGTTCTTAGGCTTTGGAAGAAAATAACTTCATGTCCTGTCCTTTAATGTGTAATAGAAAGACCACAAAGTTAGATCCTTTCTTCCTAGAGAGGATAACTTCTGTCATGCATTTCATCAGTCAGAGCACATGTAGTATCACTTGTGATCAAAGATTTTTGAACAAAATCAAAATCTTCAGTTTGACTAGAATTTTTTATGGACTACAAATAATAGGGTTTTATAATAAAATATATTTATGCAGAGTTATATAGAAAACAAGTCTGTAAAACATATACACATTTATCTCTAAAATCCACACTAAGTCCTATCTGAAGGTTTGTAATTTATTTTACAGGGAATATGAATCACAAAAAGTAAGCTCATGCATATAATATGATATTTACAAAGAACACAAAATCTGCAGTCCTTATCTAGCTAAACAGCTAAAGATGAGCTTAAATGCCACATGGAATGACAGCCTCTGCAAAGATCAGCACAGACATGATTTTTTTGGCCCTCTTTTAAAATTTTAGATAAAGCTTTCTCATGAGAAAATTTTTAACTTTAAAATAAGCTCTTTTTCATCGCTCAGCACCAGGTGCAGATGCTGCACAGGTTTGCTGCATAGCCTGTGGGAGACAGTCCCACTGTAGTAACTTCTTTGGCAGAACAGGGCATTTTTCCTCCAGACCATTTGACCAGTGTTATCATTTTTCCTTCTAATTACTGAAATAGAAAAGGAAGCCTTTACTTAAAAAAATGAGATAGTGGAAATTTGAAGTGTTTCACAGTATACTGAACTAAGAGCTTTTCCTTTCCACTAAGAGATCTCAATTTCTGAGTTTCTTCACCAACTCAGAGTCCTTTCAGCTATTCTGCACATATACATCTTCACCCTTGGACTGTGACCTACTGAAAAATTTTATACTACCTTCCTTTAAAGAGGCAAGTGTATATAAGCTAAGTAACAATGAATGGATGCCTTTCAAATCCAGGTCCAATTTTCCATCTATTCTGTCATAAATCAGCTGTCAGTCTTAAGCATTTTCTATTTCCATAAGTAAGATTAATGCTGAACTCATTACAACAAACTTCTACTGGATTTCAAAGAGCCCTATTTTTCTCATCCACAGATGTGACTGAGTTTGTTTTAACTGGATTCTTAACTGATCAATCTGTAGATTTGTGGGATACTGTTTCAGCAACTTTGGAAGAGTTTGACTTGCCAAGCCCTACGTACCCAACTCCATTTTTATATTTCTTTCATGGATGTCACAGTCACCACTTTTTTCACTGTCCAAAGCACAAAGTGTGTGTGCCTTTATGTACATGGTTTTCTGAGTAATTTTGAAGTTACATTATATTTTCTTGGCTAGACAATGCTTTTCAATGTCTGTGTACCATTCCCAGTAACACAAAACAGAAGTTTGAGAAACTGGGAAAGTTTGCTAAGGATACATCCTTGTTAGGTTTTGATGTTTAGGACAAATGTTTGAATTTAGGCTGTTTCTCACTTCCATTGTGCCACACCAAGGTGGGCACCATGAACCTTTTCACTTCATGCTCACAATCCTGAAGAATTGCCATCACACATATTGCAAACATCAGTATGATCTGACAAACCATAATTGTGACTGATAAGCTGATCTTGCTTGCCCATTTTTTTTTATTCTGCTTTTATCAAACTCTCTGCTACAGGAAAAGCTCTGTTTCAATAATATATCAGAACAAATTAAGTTCTTCAGCTGTGAAAACCAGGCTGGACCCTTGTGCTAAATTTACTAGAAATCATTTAGGTATAACAAAATTCTATCTTGTACTAATGGAGGAGGCAAGAATAAGACAATCCAGTACAGATCCCTTCAAGAAACTGGGATAAAGATTTATACAAGTTTTCAGGGCTCCTGTCTTGAGATATTAAAAGATGATCCCTGTCACAGGTTAGCAATTACTTCTTTACATGACAGCAAGCGCTGTCTCTGAAATTTCAATCTTCATTCCAAAAAATGCCCTTTTCATACATATACAGAACACTTGAGAAATTTATTAATTTATTTACATCCAACTTGTTCATGAAAAAACAAGATCCTGTCTGCTCACAGATATTATAGGCCATAATACACTTTTTCAGAGGTAGAGAGGTATCTTCAGTGTCCTAGTAATTACATTCTGTCCACCTGTTTTCCCTGTAGGGATTTGAATTAAAATAATACTTAATCTCCTCCGAGGTGTGAGTCAGTGTGCCTGAGTTCCAGCCAGGAGACTTTACATTTCTCCAACAGATGAACTAATTACTATTATCCCCAGTGCCTGCATAATTAGAAGAAAAATATCTCTGCTTTTCCTGTATCTGCACCTCCTGGGGTCCCAAAAGGAAACAATATTTCTTAACTGGAAAAAAAATAAAAGGTCCTTCAATTCCTATCACACTGATATTTTTCTCTTTCACTTTTCCCTCACTCCAAGTTTTCAGGCAGAACTTTCCAACTGTTTTATTACTTATTTGGAGAAGAAAGACATTTTAAAAGCCTGAGTGCTGGTAGAATGACCTTTCTCTACGATCCCATGATCACCTCCATCCTACAGATGTTGTGCCAGTGGGCTCTGCCACTGAACTACAGCCTCCCTTCTTCTCCCTTCAGAGCTCTCTGTGGGGAGCAGTGGGGAGAATGTGCCCAGGGCTACTGATTTCACAGCAAGTCCATGATCTTCTCCAGCAACACAAATGAAGTGAAGGTTACTGTTAGCTCAGCACAGCTGTGGACCAAATCTTCTTGTTTTAAAAGGGCTGATTGCTTTCAGCTTCTCAAGGGAAGAGATGGTTATTTTGTTCCAGGATGACATCATGGAGAGGGTCAGGTGAATAACTTGGTCATCAGAAGTTTGTCTTGTCCCTTACAGGAATTTATGTCCCTCTATAGAACAGTTGTAGGGTTAATTACCTTTTTTTTTTTTCCTTCAGTTTCTGCATACAGACTGCCTGGATCAGCCTTATATTTATGCTTTCCATGCCTTATTGCATAATTCCCCTCCTCTTCCACAAGAATCCAATTAACACTTTCCATATATTCCCACTGCTCTTACCCTTTGGCAAGTTTGGTGGTTCTCCTTTGAGAATCAGTAGCCAGCAGTAAAGCAGTGGCCAGACCAAATTATTGAAACAACAGAATTCATTTTTCATAGTGCAGCAATTAAACAATTTTAAAGAAAAAATAGTTCAAAGTAGCAGCAGTTTACATGCAAATCTAACTCAGCCTAAGTCCAGACATCAGTGACAGCCACTGAGAAAATTCCATCTTAACCAGCCAGCTCAGGATGCCTCTGACTCTATCTCTGATGTTCAGCAGGATGGAAGACTCCAAACATTGAAGTAGCTCTTGAAAACAGGACAGATATATCCAAATCACCAGGAAATATTCTACCCAACTAAAAACAGATTAATGATTTTTTTGCTTTTAACAAAGGCACAGTGTGTCCACACGTGTGTGCCCTCCCTCCACTTGTTCTGCCTGCTCAAGGTTAACGTAAGCTTTAAATAACTTTGTTCTCTTTTAATTACTGATTTCATGCATTATTGGATGGCTCCAGACTGAAGTTTTCTCTTTCAAAACAGACTTCTGATTTAGTTGTCCTTGCTTCTTCTATATTAACAGAAAATAGATTCTTTTGTTCCCATAAATAAAGCTCTTTTGTCCCAGAACACACTGCTTTGACACTGTGCTGATAAAATCTTCCCAATGTAGTTTGGAGACAGTTAGCAACCCCTGATCGTGGCCCTGCACTGCCAGGCAAAAAACTGTCTTTCTGTCAGTCATTTTTCCTCTATTCTAGTGCCTCAGTGTTAACATGGTTTTGTCCCTGGAACTACAAATTGTCAAACCTTAAAAAAATTAATTGCATATATACTAGTGATCACTTTCATAGATAGGCCCTAAGGTAAAACACACAGATGAAATACTATGCATCTCCTTCTGACATGCTATCCATGACATTGCAAATAAAATCACTAGGACCAGCTGCTCATTCTACCTGTGCCCTTCCAAGCAGACAAGCAAATGGCATCCTTACTCTGAAGTTTTTGCAGGTCAGACAGGATCTCTGCAGAACAGAATTATCCAAATAGCAAAACCAATTTTCATGACTGTAATATATCATACATAGTCTGTACTCTATTGTATACACCATCCAACATACAATAAATCTATAGAATTCTATAAAGATATACATTTTATATACATGTATATAAAGCATATATGTATTATATACCTGTATATCATTTATATATGGATATCTTGTTTTTTCTTCCTATTATTGCTATTCAACCACTACTACAGTTGCACTCAAATGTGTACTGGGCTTCATTTTTCAGGCACCACCCATAGTAGGTGATGTAGAAATGTCTGAAAATTACAGGTTCAAACAGTACCTCTGTGGCTCAGCTCTCAAACTCTGCTGTCAGATGGGTGCAGCTCAGAGGAAGCCTTTCTGTTACCATTGGAAAGGAAAGGACCATGAGCACCAGAGTTCAGGGAACACAAGCAAAATAACTTTCAACTCCAGAGATCTTCTTCTTATTCTTAATGCTATACTTCTGAAGAATAATCCAAACTACTACTGGATGGGAAAACCTAGAACTGATATCTAAGCTGCTAGCACTGAACAAAAATTTATGCTTATCCAAGCACATAAAATTTCTCAGTAGATCAATACAGAGTAGGGCAAAATCTTAACTTAGATATCCTACCCTGCTAGGAGCCATCATAATACCTCAAAATACAATATCTAATTCATCACCTTGCATAATACTGGACCAACCCACAATGCATAATAAGTGATCTAAATATTTTAGTTATTATTTTTTTCCTAAATTTATATATTATTCATCATCACTGGTAGTATGAAAGCTCATTGGAAGAGATGTAAGAGATGTGAAGGAAAAATATCATATTCTTTCTGTAGCAGTGAGCTGCATTCACATCTTGCTATTCCCCAACTGAAATAATATTCACTGAAAAGATGAGTGTAAATGTTGAAAATTTATTGAGGATGAACACATTCTACCTGCAATTTCTAGAGAAAAATGAACAAGCTAGTTTAATACATTTTGAAAATAAATAAGAGAAGTTAACCTCATATGCCACATCTGAGCCATTTCTGTGTTATTCCAGTTGAGATAATTGACAAAACAAGTATTTGCAATGGGAGACTGCAGCATGACAGGAATTCATGTGAATGCATTATAACAGTCAAGTGTTTAATCACTTCAATTCTTGTAAAACAAAGACCATTTTCCAGCATTGTCTGAACTGAGCTTGCCGTAGTCAATGGGTGTTCAACTCCTTTGCATGAGACAATTGAGTTCACCACCCTGCATAATGAAGACCTACTGTTTTTCAGACTATAACTCAGCAGGTGATTGAATATTATCCACTTCACAGAAAAATACAAGTAAAATGAGCTCTTCAGCTGTAAATAATTTGGTCAAAAAAGAGAAAGCAAATGTATTTCTCAGGTAACAGTCTCAGTTTTGTTGCATGGTGCAGTGATTTTCCCTAGCCAGCTCTGGATTTCTTATCATCAGGCACCCCAAAAAGGGAAAGTTAAGGAGGGGTTTGGTAGAAAGTGTCATTACTTAACTGAGCATGGAAATTGATGTGAAGAATTCAATACAGAAGATGGCCTGACTATATCTTCTCCCCAACACAATGGGAAGAAAGGGAATACTGAAATAATCTTCTTCGTCATCTAGAAATAGCTTTTCCATTTTTTCTCTTTCTCCCACTTCCTACAGTTAATCCGTATGATTTGACAGCCCTGCAAATGCTCTTATGGGCTTTACCAGATTTTAGCTTACATTTATAATGCAAAATGAAGGGTTTAGATTATGTTTTGATTTTAGAATACCCATAATATTAAAAAGGCCCCATAATCAACTAATAACAAAATTTATCAACTAATCCCTTCACCCAGAGCCATTCAGTTCAGTCATTAAAGCCCTGAGATTCTAACAGATGCCACCATGACAGGTTTCTTTCACCTCCACATTGTTTTGATTGACACAGATTTTTTCATTTGGGTAAGAATTGCATTTGGGATTTCCATGGTATGTAGTTAAACTAGCTCATTTTTAATGTTAATTTCCTGAAAATAATTGAAAACCAATCCATACTTTTAATCTGTGCCAGATGCTTGCCAATGATGGCCTTTTTTGGTTGTTGTTCTTGTCGTTGACACACAAGATGATCCAGGAAAATGTCTGGTTCCTGTGGCTCTCTGCACAGCCCTGGCTTTGTGAAATAACTGGTTTCACTTAGCCAGGTTGTTTACAGTCATTTACTGGAATGCCCCTCACTGTCCTGAGGCAGCTCTTTGGCATTCTCAGTCTCCACTTGGAAGCCCAGCCACCCTGATCAGTGGAACTGTAACAAATTTGTCCATTCATGAAAATACCATGTCTTTCTAATATATAAAATACATGGATATTTATGCTAATTTTTTTCCTCTGCACTACAGGTTATTCCCATATTACACTGTGTGAGAAGGTTTGCAGGAAAAAGTAATGGGTTTTATGAAGCCTATATAGTTTCTTTGAAAAATCAAACAGGGCCTTCTTCAGGTCTGAAGCAGAAGTGTTCATGCAAAGTGATTTTCAAATATAGTCACAAGAATTTATCCTTCACAAATGACACATAATTTTTAACTTCTCTACAACCAATGAGATCTCTAGAAAAAAATATGGGTGCCCTTTTCATGAAGTATCAAAATATAAATTAGAATAAGTTTCCATAGAAAATACTGTCTATATGTGCCTACACAGACATCCCAGACAGAGGTAATAGTTTTGGCTTAGAAAATAGAATTTGCTTTTCCATAATACAACTTTTCCATAATGACAACTTTTCTGCAGAAACCTTGGGTTTCCACACCCCAGAGTAGCATGAATGTGCCCCATAGTGTTTAGCCTCATCCTGGCTAAAAATTTGGTGTATGTTCAAATGCTCTCCTGGGGTATTTAAAACACTTTCATTGTACCCTACCTGTTAAAAGCAGATCACAATAATTCTAGAGACTGGAAGGATCACTGTTAAGAAACATTTTAAAAGCATTTTTAAAACACTCTTCTTCTTAAATTTTTTAATCATTGCTGTCAGCTCACTTCTCACAAGTGAATGAGGGAAAATGCTTTTGCCTAGCGTCTGTCTCTATTTCTGGCCCACCTCCAGTTCCATCTCCCCAGGACTTCTTACTTACTGTTAATAGGCAGCTGCAAGGCCTTTAAAACAACCTGGTTTCATACCAACTGACTGCAAGCTCTACATCAGAGTCATAACCTCCCATTTTTGCTCCTAAGGACATGCAATTTTTTAAACAGCTTGAATATATTTGATCTTTTCAGTTTTTAGAGGGTCATCAGGAAGACTGTTCCCAGCTAATTGCAGGGAAAGGAAAAGAAGCTGGCTGTTCATAATGAAAAAAAAGTGTTCTTATGTGTAGATGGAATTTAGTCATGATAATTCATGGAGCTTGGTGTCTGATTTTGCAAATTTGATCCTGTACCAAGAAACTGTACAAACTGAGTTCAACCTGGCCATGACTATGTTGGCAAAGCCTTGGTTTTCAGTGGCATCCTCAGAGGTTGTTCAAAACACAGGCTCCTCAAACACAGTTCAAAACACAGCTCTCAGAGCATTATGGTTCAGGCTTTTCAACCGGTGAAGACACGTTTTGAGAGCGCAGCCATCCTGTGGGGATGTTCAGACCCAAAGTCAGCTGGAAGATGCAGAGTGGCCATTGCTTTTACCTGGATCACAGCTTTCCCCTCACAGCATACAGCCTGATGTGGGCTGCTGTGTTGGCACAAGGGACACTCTCTGGCAGGGGTTGACAAAGCTTTTTGCTGCAAGCCAACAGGACAGTCTAAGGCAGAGCAGAAGGTTTCTCTGCCATACTTTCAGGCCTGCCCTCCAGAGCAAAAGGGTGAAAAGGGCTGTTTAAGATGAAGCGTCTGCCTCTTTTCTCCCACCTTCACACCACCAGGTGAAGCAGCTTCTCTGACCAGGTGAAGTTAAGTTAAAAGACAAGAAATTCCAGGCAGCAAAATTCCTTGAGCCATGTGTTTTGTGCACATCATGCACTTGCCTCCCTTCCCACTCCCCAGGGCTCTGAGATGCCCACATCTGGAACTGGCTCCTGAGCTGAAACAGAAGAGGTGCTGGGGCATATTTAATGTGCAAATACTCCTGTGTAATAGTGACAGGAGTATTGCAAGTGACCTATGAGGTGAGGTGAAGCTGCTATCCAATGAGAGTAGGTTACTCCTTCCCCTTGTGAATGTACTGATCTGTTAGGAGAGAGCCATGGGAAAGATGGACAAGGATCACACCAAAAATCTTGATGACCTGCTGCAAGCACACACTCATGAGACAGTGACTGACCTATCTGCAAAACCAGCTAGGAAGACACAGGCTTTTCTCTGAGACTGGAGTCTGGGAGAGAAAAAAAACAGCCAGAGAGGTTCCAAAGGGAACATTCTCTTAAATGTCATGGGACAAATGATTTGAGTTAATGGTACCAACTTTGTCAGCCCAATTGCAAACCTCAGCAGCACTCAGTGCTTAGCCTACTCAGGAGCCTTCTGTAGCAGTGCTCTCATGCAGCCTTGCTTTGTATTAGGCACATCTAAATCGCACACTAAGGATAAAACAAGTAAGAGAGGAAAATGAGAAAAATGGATTTGTAAAAATACATATTATCTATGCAATTTGTTTTGCCACTTGGAGATCTTGAAAATTGGATTTTACTTTTTTTGTTTTGGTTTTTTTAATTTTGTTTTGTTTTTTGGTTTTGGGTTTTTTTTTGTAGCATAAGAATTTTCCTTAAGCACAGAATGTAATTGTCTACCAGACTGTATCATTGTTAATCTGTTATTGCACTGGCTTTCTCAGAAGGTTTTATAATTCTTTTATTTTATAGGAACTCTAAGCACAGAAGAGGAGGGAGACTGGAAAACCTCTCTGCAGTTCTGAGCTGGCAAATGTGTTTGTGATCTGCAGATGTTTGTCCTCTATCTCTTGCAGCATCTTAATGATGCAGCTCACTGAGCCCTGCCACTTGCCCCTGAGTTTTCCTCTCATGCTTCCCCTCAGCTTATTTTCACCTCATTTAATAACTATTAAGATAATGCTGCTGTTAGAAGCCAGTAGGGGCCCATTGCTGCTTTCCTACATCCACTCTCTACCCTGATACACTCACCTGTCTGCATCAATTGAGCTAGTTAAGAGAAGGCATTTTCTAGGACACAAAGATTTTAATAGCCAGTTTTGTGCCCAGAGTAAATCAGCCTCACACTGTGCTATGCAGTTTCTCCAGAAGTTACTGGCTTAGCTCTGGTGAGGAAGTGTTGGGCAAGTAGCCAAACCTCAAGGCAATTTTCCTTTTCCCTTTCCTTGAAGACTCTCCAGAACTGTCATCCACCTGGGCACAGACCTACCACAAAGAGATAAGCCTGTCCAGCTGAGCTTAGTTTTCTTCAGTGCGACAGACTCATCTCCGGCTCACAGCAGTGGCTTTTCTCACACTTGTCAAGCAGCCTTGACCCTTGAGGCACTGTGCTGGGCCATGATGACAGTTTCACATAATCCTGATAATTAATGCCCTTTGAATCACTGGTTATTTAAACACAACACTTGATGAATGCACATGGTTAATTTTTAAACATGATTATTCAGTAAGGCCACAGCAAACCCCACATTACGGTGTTTCTTTTGCTTTTAATTCCTGCTTTAGTGAACCAAAATATCTTGTATGAAGAAAAAAAATAATTTAAAAAAGGAAACATCCTTGTTAACTGCAGCAGGTTTTGCTCTTTTGGTCAGTGATGGTGCAAGTCACTGTGACTGGGACTATGGATGAGTATTAAATGGATGTCACAGACAGGTGATGTTGTTGTACAAGCAAATGATCCAGCATCACATTCCAGAGCCAACTGTTCTACATTAGTAAGGAAGGTGGGCCAAATTCATTCACTCTAGCAACTCACGGCCTTTTTGTCTCCAGACTTTCCCTTTATTTTTTATATCTGCCAAGAGGGTAGTTTAGAGAACATTACATTATCATAACATTGTATTCTACTTTCAATATTCCTTAATTGTAGTAATAATACATAATCAGCCATATACGTATGAATTAATATATTACCCTTACAGCTTCAGCACTAACTTCTGTCATACCCAACACCAGTCATGCTTGGCTGCCTCATTACCTGAGTTTCCAGATATGAAATTCCTTCTGTTAAATGCTTGAGGTCTATGTTATTTTTATAATAGGACCCAATGATGTTTCTGCCAGAAACAAAGAGTTTTATTGCGAAATATCTAATTTTTATATGAGATTTCAGAGGGCTGAAGAGCCCAGTGTTGCAGCACATTAATGGGCTGGCAAAGGGTGAGCTCTTAGGATGCCCACCAACACAGAGGAGTTTAGGGACATCTAAAACTACCACTCTCGCTGTCTCTAGCTGTTGTACAGAGTCTGCTGAAGATTTTACTGGGAATTCTTTTCCTGAGGGCACTTTGATGTGTGGGAACAGGCATTGCTCCCTAAGCAGAGGGGATCAGCTTTTGAGAGGGAAGGAAGAACACAAAGAGTCAAAAAATGTGGGGTTTTGATAAAACCATTTTTCTTCAGTAGCAGTTAGGCAACAATTAAGAGCCAAGTGAGGGAGCTTCTCAGCGAGCCTTGGGGCAGGGCAGCTTCAGCCAGCCACAGCTACTGACAGAATTGTGTGTGATTTAATGCAGTGTTCCACATCCCACCATCAATTCACTGTCCCCCGCCACATTAGGCCTACAGAAGCTAAACCACGTGCCAGAGTCCCACCCATGAGAGTTACAGACTCGCCTCCAAAATCACTCTGAGCCAGCTGGAAAAGGCCAGTGGGGCCAAGGAAGGGTAAAAATGGTACAAAGACAAACACACCATGATACATACTTGTTCTAGAAGGGTAGGTAACACTGGTGCAGGAGGAAACAAAAATCAAACAGTGAAGATCAATAACTTTCATCTGTCTCTTCAAAAGCTTTGAATGACATCTGCTGAATGACAGTGCAACTCAATTTTCAAATTCTTACTTTAATTGCCACAAATGGCAAGCAGAATAAATGGCTGGCTTTTTCCTGTGTTTTGCAAAGGTGGAATGGGGGACTGTGAAAGGGGGTGACATTGGTAAAAGGACTAACTTTGAAATTATAAAGAAAAAATGAACAGAGGAGGAAAAGAGAGGGAATTGGAAGAAATGGAGCAAGAAGAACATTATTTTGTGTAAATTAAATTTAAATAAAAAAGAATGACACTGGTTCTAATCTTGTCATGATGAAGTATTTTAAAGTCAACAGTAATAAGAGTATTATATAAAACATGACTACCCCATGACTATCAGGTCCACTTTTTTTCTTTTCTAATAATGAGGATGCTGATGGGCATTTGTCAAGAAGACAAATAAATATCCTTTTTATTGACCAAAAATGGCAGCCTTAGTAACATCTTCATAGTTCAGCTGCATCAAAGTGAGAAACTGTGAAATCTGTCCAAAAAGTGCGAGAAAAAGCCTCAGAAATATTAGGTTGTCAATCAACTGGTGTTTCAATGCTCCTTAAATAGCTGAGCAGAGCTGAGGGCTCTTTTCCACGCCTTGTTGTGTTCATATTGCTGGGGAAGTTGATTTCTTCTACTCCAGTCTAATCAAGTTCAACAAGATTTGCAGGGAAACTCCATCCCAACAGTGATAGCCGTAAAAGAAAACCACAAGACATCTCTGCCTGCAGATATTCCATGGATGCTGGCACAAATGTGGTGGGCCAGCAGACATTGTCACCTTAGGAAGAGAAAAAGAATATGGGAATATTCAATCATATGCATAAAATCTGGCAATGTTGCTGGGAAAGGCAGATGCAAGGCAAGACAGATAGTAGCCACAAAGGTAATTGGTTTGTAAAACAGAAAACAGGCAAAATCTTACCTCTGGTCTCCTGCAAGCTAACACAGTGGGCTTCAGGGAAGATACAGTAAGATATTATTAGCTTTCTCTAATAAGAGAATAGCAGTGAAAGGATGATTTGTGACTCTAAGGAAAACTGTATAACTTACTGTCACAGGATGTTGAACTCAATGGTATACATTTGTTCAAAAATATTTAGACTTGCTCAGTCACATTCAGTTATTATTAAATATGACAGTTTGGGCATAACTGCCTTGCCAGAGAGTGCCTGAACATCATCTGATGTTCATTGTCAGTTGTGAGACATTTCACACTGGCCCTTTCCCTTAAATACATTCCCTGTGAATTGTCCAATAAGAGCAGAGACAGGATGCTGGGCTAGATGAAGTTCTAGTCTGACCTCCTATGGCGTCTCTCCTGTTCTTAGGAGGACAAGTCCAGGCTAAAGGTATAAAATGACTGCATGGCAGCCTATATTACTTGCAGCAAATAGCATGCTAGTCATGCACCCAGTAGCTGCCCTTCAGCTCTCCTGGAGTCTGAGCAGAGAAAATCTGTCAGCCAGACGACCACAGAGGTGCATCTGTAGTCGAAAAGATCCTTGCCTCAGAGGCAGACTCAGCTGTTCCCTTGTCTGCCCTTGAGGGAGCATACACACTGCCCATTGTTGGCTATATGTGTGAGCCCCCAGTCCCTCAAAGTTCCCTGCACTCTCAGTGAAGCATGAACAGCCCAGAGTAACTTCCATCAGGCAATTCACAGTCCATAACATGAACAGAGCAATATTTTGTAAGTCCAAGGCTTAAAGCTGCAGTCCAGCTCAAAAAAGTACTTGCTTGCACTGTACAATCTCTAACATATTTTCCTATAGGGTTAGTGCTGACTTTTGGCTAGAACATACAATGATTGCTATACTCACCATTGATTTTTTCCATTCCAGGGAGACAGTTGTACACATAAGCAAATACTTCCTGCATTCCATCCAGAAGGAAGAGAAGTATTTTCATATGACAAACTGTTTCCAGATAAATGCAGATATTTGACTGAAAATTAAATGGAAGCAGCAACTTCCACTAGGGGTTAAACTTTAGAGAGAGATTTCCTTTCAATCCTTTCCTGTTTGGGAAAGGAGTACTTTCCAGGGGATGCTTGTGTGGATGGATTTAATCTAAGTCTGCTGGTCATCAGCTCACTGCAGTCCTTGGACAATGGATCCATGCTCATAGATTTTGAAATCACTGCCAGCAGCATCCTCAACACCTGCCTGGCATACAGGAAGACACATTCCCTGGCAGCAGGAATGCTGAGCACCACGGCAGGCCCAGGAGGTTACTGTCTGCCCTTCCTGCAAGTTTCTACTTCTGTAGAAAAAATGGATGCGTTGGTTTTTAACAACCCTCAGACTGTGATTTGTGGAATTGCTTTCAGAGTCTGTGTCAACATTCAGCACCGTCACTTCCCTGAGCACAGAGAAGCCCTTTGGCTGAGCACTGTGCCAGGCTTTGCAGACAAACACATATTCTTGTACCCCCCGTAACTGCTGGAGGCACCCTCCTTCATTGGTTAAAGGTGAAAGCTGGGAAGTAGGAGAAGCAGATGATGGGCGCAGACACTCAAAGAGGAGGGGGAAGAGAAGCAGGAAAGAGGACTGGAAACTGGAGTGAGATACTATTGCCCTCTGTCGATCAATCCAGTAACTGAGCTCAAGGGAGGCAGAAAAACGAAAATGAATGGGTGAGCTGGTAAAAACCAACAGGGACACCCTGCCTATGAGAAAACATAAGCTGCAGATCAGGGAAAGAGTCCTAAGAAAAGTAAAGCTGGGAAACAGGCTTTTAAAAGAAGAGCAGGGACAACATTTACTACAGTTAGGGTGAGATTTATTGCATTCTGCAATATATCGTGGTAGCCAGTAGTTACAGCAGACAATTTTGATACCTATGCACAAGATCTTTCATAAACCCTGGTGTTGTTACAAAAAAGCTAAATCCACTAGCCTGAGTACAACCAAAGGGTTGAAAATGAACAGAGCAGAAGCTTTCATCAAAAACATGTTCACAGGAAACTATCTGCTGCTGCAAGATAATTTCTTTGATGGCATATAATATTTTGGGTGTAAGGAAGAGTTTCAAGGTGTCTGAGAGGAATCCAGAACACGGCAAAATTTTCAAAATGAGATGCAGTCTTACCAGCATCTGCTCTGCATCTGAAACTATGATGCTGAAAAAAGCTTGAGGAAAACAGGATAAATGTAATATGGGTCAGTGGCATAGGTGTTGCTTTTGTTAATTAGAATGTGAAACGAGTTAAATAATTTTTTGTCTGTTATGACTATTTATGTGCATGGATGGAAACAAGCAGTTTCTTGAGCTTTCTGGTTAGGTTGTAACTGCTCAAATCCAGCCACAGTTTTAGAAAACTGAACACACAAGGTAGACAAAGCAGCAAGAAAAAGAGGGGTCAGTGCATGGCTACAGCTAAAAGTAAAAAGGCACAACACAAGCTGTCAAAACTTGTCTTAGTGCAGCCAGAGTGAGACTGTAGACAAGGAGCTGGGACTCAAGGACAGACCTGTCACCCATCCAGGAAGGGGGGAGTCCTGAGGTTGCTGTCACCAAATTCATATGGAGTTGGTTGCACAGCTCTGGGCTGTGGGAGAACAACAACAAACATAAAAGTGACAGGGCTGACAAGTGAGCGGCTCTCTGGATCTTATGAAAACAGAAAGGCTCATACTTGAACTCATAATTAAGGAAACAGACTGATCCCCAAATTGTCTGACCTACTCAATAATTCTTACTCATATTCAGTGCTGTATGTCAGGGTAGTCCCTGTCATCATCTAAATGCTGTTCTTTCTCTCGGAAGCCCAGATCCACCAGCTGCACTGAACTGAATGGGAAATTGCAGTCTGGCCATGCTGTTTTCATGTCTGCTTTCACTTCTTTTTGCTTCCTCATGCAAACAGTGACAGGAAAGCATGATGGGTAACAGCTTCAAGCTGTCCCATGTGAATTCATTATTTTATTTTTTATTTCTTTTTATCATTTTTGTTATGTACATGTAGTGCACTTGCATGTTTTCATTGACCCTGTCTCCTCTATGCTTCCAGGCAGCCTTTCCCCTGCCCTCCTCATTCTAGCAACTCTCTTGTGCTACAGACTCATTCAGAAATGACAGAGCATTGTTGTCATTCAAGAAACATTTCTGAAATTATATTTAGAAACTTATTCCATGTGATAAAAAGGTCAAGAAGTGAGCTACTTATCCATGATTACTCCAGTAATTAATCTTTCTAATACAATTTGAGTGAGGTGCTGGGAAATTAGCAAAGGCTGACAACTATACTCAAAGAGTTAAAAATAATCCAAGCATCAAAGGTACTATAGGTTTATTTAAGTCCTGTCACAGTATAGGGGTAACTTTTAAGAGAGAGGTTTTTTCACTTAATGGTTAAAACACCCAGAAGTAGCTAAATCATTTTTCTGGGCACATCAACACCATCTCTTGGAAGTGGCGACCTGTGAGATGCAAAGTCTGTGAGGGAGGGAATGGCAGGCTGGGCAGCTGTGTATGCAGCTGTCCTGAAGACACAGATGGCTCAGCTTCCATCCTCATCAAGCAGGAGTAACCCTTCCTACACTTCTCCTGCCCTGCCCTGTTTGTAGAAACATAACTGGGATGTGCCTTGCCACAGATGGACTCCCTGGCAAATGTCCGACTGGGAAATGCAGGGGTGAATAGCAGCAGGTAGCTACCTCCATGCCTCAGGAAATGCTGTGCAGGTCTCCAGGAGGGGCTTCCTGCTGAAGGATCTCTTGTGACATGGGTTCGGTGCTTCCTGATGAGCCTTGGGGCTGAGAGGAAAATGAGTAGGTTCCTCAGCAACTTTCGGGGCTTGAGGCAATCCCTGACAGCTAAATAGGACATGGAATTGGAGAATGGCACAGGGAGAAGGGAATCTCCTTCTGGCAGGCAGGTGAGCTGCCTGTCTTGGCCAGGGAGCTGCAGCCCTGGCTGGGCAGCTCATGGGGCCCTGCCAACCCCACCAGGGCCCTGCCCCACCACCACCTCTCCTCACCTCTGCCTCTGCTACCAGCAACAGCGGGCACCACGTGGATTTGGAGATTGTGGAACTGTGAAGCTTACTTGGCTCCGTAGGATAGATAACAAAAATGTGCAGAAAAAAACATCCACTTGCTACAGCAGGCCCTGGGTGGGGCTCAATTATTGCTGCTGGCAGGGCCCTCACAGGCCCCTTGTCCTCTCAGCCATCCAAAGGTAAGGCTACTGTTTCCTTTCCATTTTCTCTTTGCTTGCTGTTTGGGTTCTCCTTCCATTAAATGTCAGTACGGATGCATGAAAAATTAAAATGCGTTATTGCCTACTCCCCTTCTGAACCACTTGCTTCCCTGAGGTTATTTGCTTCTTACTCTACCTACAAGGGCGCATTGTGCCTGGAATTCATTAATCTCCATCCCACACAAACCTTGCTGTTCAGGAAGGTTATCAAAATTAAAATACCAGACTTTTGTCTGAAACCACTTCCTTAGCCATTATCATGCCAAAGATTATGAGTCGAAAGAAAGGGGGAGATTGGTGAGGGGTGGGAGAGGGAGAGACAGAAATTTTTTCAAAGGAAGAGAGAATTTTTTTTAATTGGAAAGTGTGGTGATAAAATCATAGAATTAATGAAGTGAAAGAGCTCAAGGTCAGTGCAGTACCCGAAGATACTTTAAGCTCATTTCATACCTTGGTTTCTTACAAAAACTAGCCGGTATGCGCATGTCTGTTTGCTTTGCCATTCCACTCTCCATGACTTCTAGACAGTCGAATCCAAGAGAGGAGTGGTGGCTCCTAAGTAAATTAATTTCTTCCCTTTTCATAAAATAGCCACTGGCAGAGATATGGGATCAGGCTCAAGCAACTGCATTGTTTCTCTACCCACTTTCAATGCTTATCGATCTAACTGTGAAATTGGGCTCAGCACCACCCCATGTTTTACCACCAACTCTCATCTGGAAGGAAAGCTGTGAGGGAGAGTGGGGCTCATTTTATAATAACTGAGATTAGTTCTAACTAAAGGAGCCACTAAGGGCAACAACTGTCTTGTTGAAAAAATGACTCAAGCAACAGAAACACATCCACTGGAAAGTCATAAAGTCATGGAATGGTTTGGGTTGAAGGGACCTTGTCCTAGGGTGACATTATGGTGTTTGTATCCCCATTTGCATGTGCTATTTTTGCTGGATATCATGCTCTGTGCCTTTAAGACTGTCTCTGAAGAGCGAATGTTTTGTTTTGGTTTTT
>VZTB01014691.1:0-31949 GCA_013397245.1 Thryothorus ludovicianus | reverse complement strand
AGCCTGGGGTATCCTCAGACACTTGGTGTAGGTGGGAGAGCTCTGCTTGGGCAGGAGAAGCCTTCTTATTTCCAGTGGCTGGAGGTTGCAGCCCACCCTCACTGCTTGCCTCGAGGCGCATAGGGATGAGTCCCACCCCAGTCGTGCTGGTGTGGAGCTGGGTGGGGAATAACCTCAGCTCCATTCACTGTTTATAGCAAACAACCACGCACAGATATTTAATTCAGCTTTGCCCTTGGCCCCCATGGCCATTGAGGGCTGTCTCAGCCTTGTGAGCAAACACGGAGGAGTTGTGCTGGCTTTGTGTCCTTTGGGTCTGATGTGTTTGTCATGAGAGACAAACACTGCCAGTCTCAGTGGAGTCTATCCCAAAACTGTGAACAGTGGTGATGGAAAGCTTGCTGGAGAGCCACCTTTGAATATGCACAAGCCATTGCCAGGAAGGCGTGAATTTGCAGGTCATGGCAGAACACCCTGGTTAAAATCTTTGTGCAGAGCATGGTGAGAGAATCCCAGGCCTGGAGGTTCCCAGTTATGGAGCCTCACTAAGGCCAGCATGGGCCAGAGCACAGGGTCAGGTCTCGGAAGCACTGCAGCCATGTCCTCTGCAACGTGGGCAGCTGCAGAGCAGCGTTGTCAGCCTCACTCCTGAGCTGCTGCAGTGGGGACAGTGCTGCTTTCTCAGATGTCTTATTCTTCCTTGCCTTGAAAATGTCCCTGTCAAGCTCCAGCTCTATCCAAATCTGCAGTAGCAGGCTCAGGCCTGCTGGGCTCGCAGCAGGCTGTGGTGTGGTATGGCAGCTGGTCGTGGTGAGAAGCATCTTCTGGGAAAGGTGAAGAGCCAGCCTCTTGCTGGCTAAATGTTCATGAAATAGCTGGAAAGGCTTTTCACCTGGTTCTTGGCTGTTCAGCTCTGTTTCCCTGCCCAAATTCCAGCCATGTAATGATTTTAATCCAGGTTGATAGTATTCCCCTACAGCGTTGTGTGGTTGATGCCATTGTAGGCTCCTCAGTCGCTGTGGTTTAATGCCAAAGAGCTGCTCTGCTCCATGCTGGCCATGTCTGGTCCTCTCAATCCCCTGGCACACTGGTGCATCTTCCCTGAATGATTAACTCACGGGCTTGATGCTGTCTTCCATACGGTTTAGCTCCTCACAGATAAATCATCCCCTCCCTCACCCCAAACCCTGAGAGTTTGGGGATGTGGTCCTTGGCTTGTCCCATCTCTGTGGTGTGCTGGATGCTCAGCTGGTGGGTGCATGCAGCTCAGTGCCTCAAGCACACTTGGGTTTTGTCTTCCAGACTATGCAGAGTTCCTGTTTCTTGGGCTCTTTCTTCTGGAGATGTCCTTAAAGATGTACGGGATGGGGCCACGCCTTTACTTCCATTCTTCCTTCAACTGCTTCGACTGTGGGGTGAGCAGCCCCAGGGATGCTGTGGGTATGGGGGGACATGCTTTGCAGTGGTCTGCAGTGCAAGATACCAAGGGGGAGATCAGGATGGCCCTCACAGTGGGCAGGGAGCACTTTCTGCCAGGACAGCCTGAGACACTAGGTCCTGGACTGGGTGGTGGGTGCCTCGTCTTTGGGGATGTTAAGATTCCCTGCAGCAGCCCATCCTGAGCCTGTCTTTGACTTGTGGCTGTGTCTGCTTCTCAGGTCACAGTGGGAAGCATCTTTGAAGTGGTTTGGGCTATATTCAGACCAGGAACCTCTTTTGGGATCAGTGTCTTACGAGCTCTTCGCCTCCTGCGGATATTTAAAATAACAAAGTGCGTACCCACCATCAGTGCCCATCATCCTCCATCTCAGACTGTGGCTGCAGCCCAGATCCAGCCACTCCTGCTCTCCTGCTGATGGCATCAGCACCACTGCCAGTGCTCCAGCAATATCTCTGTTTCCTAGGTACTGGGCATCCCTGAGGAATTTGGTGGTCTCGCTGATGAGCTCCATGAAATCTATTATCAGTCTGCTCTTCCTCCTCTTCCTCTTCATTGTAGTCTTTGCCCTGCTGGGAATGCAGCTGTTTGGAGGCAGGTAGGTTGTTTCAAGGCTGAGGAACAGGAGTTTCTTGGTATTAAAGCCAAGTGATGGCACTCTCTTTAGGGGCCCAGGAAGACTGCACCTTCCCCCTCAGTCTCCTCTCACACGAAATCCCTGCTAGAGGGCTGCCTTTGGGCTGGGTGGGTCCTTCTAGCCAGGAGACCTGGTTTCTGTCACCAAATGCTCAGGAGGCCTTTTCTGGAGTGGGGAAACATGAGACAACTGATAGCATGGCAGTCAGGGGTTTGGTCACCTTGGTGTTTCATCCCATTTATGTTCACCTGGTTCCCCTTCCAGGTTTAACTTCATGGATGGGACTCCATCGGCCAACTTTGACACCTTCCCTGCAGCCATCATGACGGTGTTTCAGGTAGGAGCTGGGCTGCCAGGAAACTCAAGCAAAGGGACTTGGGACCCCCTGCTTACTCCCCCATGGCTGGGAG
Organism: Thryothorus ludovicianus; assembly: GCA_013397245.1. Lineage (NCBI taxonomy): Eukaryota > Metazoa > Chordata > Aves > Passeriformes > Certhiidae > Thryothorus > Thryothorus ludovicianus. Next base: position 29,464 of record VZTB01014691.1, on the reverse strand, counting down.
GGGCTCTTTGCACCAGACAAGTTCCCCTCTATCAGCTGTTGCATTCTCCCTCTCCTGCCCAACAAAGTGGATGGAAAGAGATGGAAACTCTTCCACCTCTGCTGCAGAAGAGTTTCAAAACTCTTCTGGGGAGGCTTTAAATCCTCACCAGCCTCCAGTGGGATCTCCCTCAGGTGCTGCAGCTGCAGAGCTGGGCTGTCCATCGCACAGGGTCTCCTGAGTGTTGGTGATGTCCGGGTGATGGGGAGGTGCAGGTGGCAGAGCTGCTGCCTTGTGTCCCCGCAGATCCTGACAGGCGAGGACTGGAACGAGGTGATGTACAACGGGATCCGCTCCCAGGGAGGCGTGCGCTCAGGGATGTGGTCCTCCATCTACTTCATCGTCCTCACCTTGTTTGGAAACTGTATCCACCAGGCTGCTGTGCTTTTCGTGCTGACAGCCCCGTCTCCTCACCCTCCCTGGGGCCATCCCCCTCCCCGATGGCTGCTCCTTCCTCCCCTCCCAGCTGAGGGACACCCACCACACGTGTGGCAGCGCTGGGTGTCCCAAAGGCAGAGAAGGAGCTGTTGGGTGGTGCACTGAGGGATGTTTCTGTGGGGTGGATGAGGAGTTTGTGCCTTTGGCTGAGCTGGTCAGGAGCCACCCAGGCCCCCCTCCCTTGGGAGCTGCAGATACACATGTCCTTAACACACGGCTTGTGCATCCTTAGCTGCTCTCAGATACTCTGCTGAACGTCTTCTTGGCCATTGCCGTGGACAACCTGGCCAACGCTCAGGAGCTCACCAAGGTACCCTCCTGCTGCTCCTTTTCCTTCTCCCGTGGAGTGAGTGGGGCAAAGCCATTTAGGCTCTGATTTAGGAAAATGCTTAGACCTGCTGGTCTTTCCAGGAACATCCACACTTCAAGTATGGCTTTAACTCTCTCCATTTAAATTCTCTGGTTCTGTTTGCCATCAGTCAGATGGAGATAACCCTCACCTGTTGGATGGGATCTGATGTGGGGACTGTTATCTGCCCCAGCACTCCGGAGGTGTGGTGGAGTGGGAACCATTATCCAGTGGTGACAATATTTACTCCCCATCTGCCTACAGGGCAGCAGATGTGATTTAGGATGCAATTTAGGCTGGTGCTTAGCTGATTTTAGGACCATGCTGGGGAAAATTTGGGGAACACTGAATTGTTGGGGCACCATCTGGATAACGGTGAGTAGGAGTGAGCTGTGAGGGTCGTTGCCAGTCCTAGGAGCAGACTGCTCTGTGGTGCCCAGATTTTTGTGGAACCTTTGCTATTAGTCACATCCCGGCTGGAGGCTTCCATGCTGGTGTAAATCTGACCCGAAACGGGGCATGGTGCTGGTTTGCTGGAGGGGTGTGTGCAGGTGTTCTCCCACGGTGGGGGGGTGCAGATGGCAATTCTAGGGGCTGGTTCGAGGGATGGGAGAGCCCCACGGGTACCAGCAGCATCAATTAAGAGAGCGCTGAGTTTTTGAAAAGGCTGAATGCTCGCTAATGATTCCTAATGACGTTCTTTGCTTCGGAGACACAGCCATACTCATTAAAGCGATCCAGTCTCTGCCGGGGTCATTCATGGATGCCTTACCCCCCACTCCGTTTGGGGGATGCTTGTCTGGCCCCTGTGGCTGTGGAGAAGGGAGGGCTGAGCTTGTCTGCGCTGTCTGGGGCTGTGCCACCACGCTCAACCCAGCTCTTGCCTGGAGTGGGCTGGGTTCACTTATTTCAGCAGCACTGATGCCTTGGGGAAGGTCTGGTGTAGTGGGGACCTGCATCCCCACAAGGAAAATAAAGTGTGTCTGGAAGTGATGCTTTAAGATTTAAGGATTTTATATTTTTAAAATCCTGTACTGCATTACTGCATAACTCTAAAAACTCCATATAGAGTGTTAGCTACTGTCTTCACATTTTGGTCAGGCAAAACAATTCCTTTCTAAGTGTGAAACTCACAGACACCCTACAGCCTCAGGCCCTGAAAAATAAAAACAGAAATGAATTACAAGAGAGCAAACTGGGGGACTGTGGCTTCATTACCTGAAGCTGTAATTGGAGGATTAACCCCTGATATGTAAATAGACCAAACTTATTTGAAAAAATGAAAAACTCACGACCATCATCCATCTTGGGTGTAGCCTCTGCGAGGCTTTTGACTGCCCGAGGTGCATCTATTGAAAGCCTTTAATAAATACCCACGTTATTTTCTTAATCTTGTCTAGCTCTGTTCTAAGTAACCACTCCAAGGCATCAGAAGTGCAGGTCCCCCTCAATCCCTCAAGCCTTGGCATCAAGGATTACCCTGCACATCCCTCCCTGCTCCCAATGGCTGAGCTTTCCCTTGGAATCCTGACATCCCACTGAGCCATGCCCCCCTTTTCTCTGCAGGATGAACAGGAGGAAGAGGAGGCCTTTAACCAGAAGCATGCCCTTCAGAAAGCCAAAGAAGTCAGCCCCATGTCTGCCCCAAACATGCCTGCTATCGAGTGAGTGGCTCCCCAACACCACCCTGGTGACCCCCCGAGCCCAGCCAGGCTTAGAAGGGCACAGAGCTGCAGCAGAGCCTGGCGTGGCTGGTGGGGGGGGCTACCAACAACAAAAAGGGGTCCCCCCATGGGGGGATGCCCTCTCTGGGCATCTTCCTGAAGATGGATGGAGGTCTAGGAGTCTGCTCCCCACGAGCAGCAGTGCTTTTAGAGAGGTGACAGCATGGGCAACAACTTTCCAGGGAGGTCCTGGAATTGTCAACCTTTACACCAAGCTGCAGCCTCAGTGCTTGGGCATGGCAAAAATATGCTAAAAGAGGCTTTCTGTCCCAAATATAGAGCTCAGGGATGATGGTAGGAGGCTGGGGAGGAGGAAGGTATCACAAATTATTCTTGAGGAGGGGTGATATTTGTTCCTGGGGAGTGTTTCCTCATGGCAGAGCTGCAGGAGAGCAGCCAGGGCTGGGGGAGAAGGGAGCAGTGGTGTCACAAATCTCCCTCAGGCTCCTTCCTTGGGAGAAAATGCAGTTAGGAAAGATGGAGCGGGTTTGTGAAACCATGTTTGATTGTACAAAAATTTGATTTGGGTGAGAAAAAAAAGCCCCAAACCACATAAACCTCCAGCATGGTGTTAAGAAGCCTTGTCTCTGCATTTCAGCAGGAGAAAATTCTGTTTTTTCCTTCCTAGCTGCCTTTTTTCTCTTTATTTTGCGGTGTCATATGGTCTAAATCACATAAAACTTTCAAAGTCAACATTGGAACGAGGCGTTTTGATTTGTTTCCCAAAACAGTACATTTCAGTACAGCTGAAGGGATTATTTTTTTTCCTCCTTTTTTTTTTTTTTTTATTTTTTTTTTTTTTATAGAATCCCTTCCCAGGGAATTTTAGGTTTCGTTATGCTTTGAAACCCAGCCAAGCTTGTACATGGCAGAATCTCTTGCAGATTTGCTGAGAGAAACTGCTGTCTTCAGGCGAGTGCTGATCTGGGGGGGTCAGAGGCAGCCTTGGGAACAGCTCCCTCCCTGGTTTGGCACTGGTGGGATGCTGTGGTTCCACATCCTCTGTGGTTTGAGGGGCAGCAGGAACGGGTCATGCTTGTCAGACCTGTCTGATCCTCCAGCAGCCACAGACTTTGTACTGGGCTGGGGCTGGTGGGATGTTCAGAATAAATCCATGTCTGCCCAAGTACTAGGGGGGCCTAGGGGGGAGGTGGTGGAGTCTGTGTGTTGGCTTTGTTTCTGGATACCAGAGGGAATGTGTTGGATAAAGTGCAGGAATAGAGAGCTTTAGGCTGTGGAAGAGGCTGAGGAATGGACAGATAGGAGAGAGGAAGAGGGGGAGATGGAATATATTAGGGCAGGCAAGGATTTGCCCGCACTGCACATCCCTGATAGAGCTCTCTAGTCATTGTCAGATAGAGCTGGCTGGCAAAACAGATCTTTTCAACCTTTCCTTGTTGTTCTGGTGGCATTGAAAGGGGAGGTATTGATATTCACGGGGCTTTTATCCAGCTCCTCCCACTCACCACCATGGATTGGGGTCGGGGTCAGGGCCAGGCAGTGCGATGCCACGGGTTAGGCTCGATGATGCACTGGGCCTCAGGTGTGGTGTGGTTCTGGTGGTGCTGAGCTTGTGCAGGGACGGTGGGGACAGCACAGCGGTGGCCAAGGCAGAGCAGAGCTGGCACAGAAGGGGCGTTGGGAGCTCAGAGCCGGGTTTGGTTTTGGGTGTGCTCGGACACAGCTGGCTCCATTTCCGCGCGGTGCGAGCGGGGTGGCTCCTGCCGGGGGAGAGTCCGGCAGCGTGGGCATGGGTGGGTGCTCCCACGTGGCGTGGGTGGCCGTGGGGCCATCGGAGGGCTGTGTTTGTGCCCAGGTGCAGATGGCTCGGGGCTGCAGGGTGTGGGGGGCTGGGGCGCGTCGGTGCCGGCTGCATGGCGCGGGTGTGTCTGGAGGCTTGGCCGTGGTTGTGGGAATGTTGTGGGTGCCTGCAGCTCCAGCCCTGCCTCGAGCATGGCACTGGGCCCTTCCCATGCTCAGGGATCCATGGAGACCGTAATCACCGGCATGACTGGAGCGCCTCTTCCGTGAGCTTGGGCTGGGAGGACTGGGGTTGTTACACCTGGACACCTTAGAGCACCTTGAGAGAGCTGAAGAGGGACTTTGGATAAGGTGGCTTCTGGACAAGCGATAGGACAAGGGGGAATGTCTTGAAGCTGTTAGGAAGTGGTCACAACAGCAAGCCTGCCAGAGCACAAGTGTTTGGACAGTGCTCTCAGGCACACGGTGGGATTCTTGGTGTTGTTCTGTGCAGGACTGGGAGCTGGATTCAATGATCCTTGTGGGTCCCTTCAAACTCAGGATGTTCTGTTTCTATGATTGTGTATTCTCAGGGCAGTGTTCTTGGAGCTGTGAGTATCCAATCTTTTCTATGCTGACGCAGAGGTTAAAGCCTGGCATGTCCCCAGCTGCTAACGTGTGTGAAGGACCCTGCTGGCTTTGTTAACTTGCTCTGTGTGGAGGCTGCTCAGGTGACAGGAGCTCTGTGGCATCTCAACCTGGCCTCGTGCCTTGTGTTTGCCAGGGAACTTCACGTTCCCCTCTGTGCTCCCAGGGCAGCATCAGCTCACGGTGATGGCTCTGAGCAGCTCAGGGCTGGCCTGATGCATTGCTTCCTCTTTCCAATTGCCACGTGTTTCTTGGGAGAAGTGAATTAGGAGCAGTTTGAGACAGCTGTTAAAATCCAAGGATGTCTCAGAGCTCCTGAAGGACTGGAGCCTGCACTGTTCTCCCAGTGCACGGTGTGGGGAAGGCTCCCAGGGAACGGAGTGCCAGTGTGAGTGTGGGCAGCCCGTGACCAGCACGCCCACGGGGGCTCGCTGCGGATGTGCGGGGCCAGGAGGAGGCCTCTGCACTGACCGGCTGCCCAGGAAGGGGGGACAGCTCTCCACGCTGCCCACACGAGTGGAAGGAGGGGATTGAACCCGTTTGTTTTTCCTCCCCAGAAGAGACAGGCGGAGGAGACACCACATGTCGATGTGGGAGCCACGCAGCAGCCACCTGTATGTGGGCGGCGGGGGCGCGTGTCCGTCTGTGCCTCCTGTGCTGTCTGTGCGTCCGCGGGTCCGGGGCACACCCCGCTCCCCTCCGGCCTCGCCGGCAGGGACGGGAGTGGGAATTCAGTGTGTGTGTGTGTGTGTGTGTGTGTGTGTGTGTGTGTGTGTGTGTGTGTGTGTGTGTGTGTGTGCTGTATCCGTGTGCCCCCGTGCTCCCCCTCGGTGTGTGCCGATCCCCCCGTGTGCGGTGCCGTGGTGCCGGCGCCTGTCGCTCGCTGCCCGTGGGTGTGCGGTGGGGTGTGAGCAGTGCCCGTGCCCGTGTGTGCTCCTGGGTGTTTCCCTGTGCCGCGGGGGTGTCGGGAAGGGCACGTCTGTCTTCTCCAGTGTGTTGTTTTACGATGCTGCAAAGGTTCCGTGGCATAGCCCAGAAGCCCAGTACAGCTCCTTCCCCTCAGACAGTCAAAATCGCTGCTCCTCAAGCCTCAGGGCAGGCTTTCTAACTGGGATGTGCTGGGAGAGAGGCAAGGAGAGGTCCCTGGATGCAGCAAGAGAGCTTGGCCCGTATTTAAAGTGTCCCCAGGCAGTCACACAAGAGGAAGGTGGCCCCTGCCTGTCTGGGATAGGGCAAGCCAGGATATTGGCTGCTCCCAGAAGCTGGACGTGCTGCCCGAAAGCTTCAGGGCAGCAGCGAGGCTGCTGGGGCTGGTCATCCATCAGCCTGATGCCTTCTGAAGGGGCACAAGCACACTCTCAGCCCCATTTCCCTCCCCTGCCAGCACCAGGGGGACACTGATGAAGCCTTAGCGCAGCCTGTAACCCTGGTGGTGGCATTTCCTTCTCCCTGGGATTCCCAGATTAAGTGCAGGGTGGGCTTCACAGGGGGATGGTGTGGGCAGCAGGGATGGTGACCCCCGGCTGTCCCCCGTTGCAGGCGGGAGCGTCGCCGGCGGCACCACATGTCGGTGTGGGAGCAGCGCACCAGCCAGCTGCGCCGGCACATGCAGATGTCCAGCCAGGAGGGCATCAACAAGGATGAGCCGCCCCTCATCAATCCCCACGCCAGCATCTTCCGCAGGAAGAGGCCCGGGGAGGGTGTCACCCTGGAGAAATGCGCTGAGGAGCAGGGCAAGGGCGAGCGGCCGCTGGCCGAAGGACCGGAGCAGCCAGCCCCAGGGGCCAACCCCGGCGGTGGTGAGGACAGGACATCGCCCCGGGCCAAGCGGGACATGTGGCAGCAGAAATCTTGCCATGGGAACTGCGAGCCAGGAGAACAGGACGGGGCAGGGGGCAGCATCGAGGATAGGGCCAGGATGAGGCAGAGCCAGCGGCGCAGCCGGCACCGCAGAGCCCGCATGGAGGGGAAGGACACGGCTGGCATCTTGGGGAGCCGCTCAGCCAGCCAGGAGACGGGGCTGGAGGAGGCCAGCACGGCCGAGGGGACACAGGACGGGGACCAGCGTGGGGACATGGCCGCAGCAGAGGCGCTGATTCCAGGGGAGTCAGCAGCGAGCGGGGAGTCCATCAGGTTGGTACCTGCCGAGGGCACCTTGCATCCCCACAGCTCCTCGTATTCTCCTCCTATCCCTGTATCTCCTCACACCTCTTCTTCTCCCCTGTCTCTGCTTCAGGACAAACGGGGTCCCTGCTGGCGATGCTGACCTGATGGGGACCACCAAGAAGGGGAGCCCCCCACACGCCGCGCCCGAGCTGTCCCAGGGGAAGACGGGCAACCTGACGGAGCAGGACTGCAGCAGCCCGGACACGAGCGAGCAGGCGCTGCTGGAGCCCAGCCGCACCGTGAGCCGCAGCGAGCCCGACCTCTCGTCCATCACCCCCAACACCGAGAAGGCCACCGAGAGCACTGCCATCATGATCGATGTCCACGACTCCGCTGTGGTACAGAGTGAGGACCCGTCTCTCTTTCCTGAGTCCCTCTCCCCAGCCTCGGGGACCCTGCAGGGATGGAAAGCTGTTTGCATGGCTTTTCCTGTTCGCATCCATCAGCTGGGGGGGGGATCTCCTTGCTGCTCCTCGCAGCACCTCACCCCGGTTTTGCAGGGGAGCCCAAACGCTGATGTGCCAGCATCCCCTGGGGCCCACACCCCTTTTTCACCTCTTTCCATCCACCCTTTCATCTGATCCATCATTTCCCTTTCCTCTCTGCCTGGGCAAAACTCTTGTATTCCCTGTTTTTCCTGGAACTTCTGTAGTTTCTGGCAGCTCACTGTCACTCAAACCCCTTAGCAGCATCCTTGCTGTCAAGGTGAGCTGCTTTAAACAGTGTTGTTAATTAACCAGCAAGGTGAACACTGGCCCTGTTAAACCATTTCACCTGCTTCATCCCGGCAGCTCCTGTGTTTTCGTTCTGTAAAATCCCTTTCCCTGTAACAGCACAGGGATTCAGAGCAGGAATGAGGGGGGTTGCCCGGGTGGCAGGGACACCCCAGGGTGTTGTCTGGTTGCAAGGCCGGGCAAAGGCTCTCGCTTTTCTGCAGTTAGCAACAAGACAGACGGCGAAGCCAGCCCCTTAAAGGAGGCTGAGACCAAGGAGGATGAGGAAGAAATGGAGAAGAAGAAGCGGAAGAAGGAAAAGAGCGAGACGGGCAAAGCGATGGTGCCGCACAGCTCCATGTTCATCTTCAGCACCACCAACCCGTGAGAGGCTTTTCACACTGGGGCTGGGGAGGGCTGCAAGGGCAAGGGCCCCAGGAATCACCAAAAGCAGGGAATCTCTTTGAGAAGGGAGCTGAGCATCTCCCAAAGAGGCTTGATTAGCAGCCACAGAGTTCCCCAAGCCCCACATGACTCTCCCTCTGTGGCAGCCATGCTCGTGGCTCTCTCTCCCAGCTGCTGATTGCTAAGCTGGGATTTTTATTCATTGTTTGTTACATTTACCTGTAGTTTTCTGCTGCTCTGTAGCTCTTCCCCAGATCCAGCAGCCTGGAAGAGTAAGCACCCCAATTTCTTAGGGACTTTCCCTGCCTGGTTGTGGGGCTGAGACAGCTGAGAAGAGGGATCAAGAAGCCCAAACTCCCCCTGAGCTCCCTTCTTTTGCTCCTCAGGCTTTGCTGCCCATGTCCCCACCCTGGAAGGTGGCGATATGGGGTGGGCTGTGGCTGTGGCCTGCCAGGGGCTCACAGGTGGGGTGTGGGCTGTGTCCCTGCAGGGTGAGGAGGGCCTGCCACTACATCGTGAACCTGCGCTACTTCGAGATGTGCATCCTCCTGGTGATCGCCGCCAGCAGCATCGCCCTCGCCGCCGAGGATCCCGTCCTCACCAACTCCGACCGCAACAAAGTGATTGCAGCCCCCTCCCGCTCCCCCCACCAGGGCAGGCAGAGCTCCTGTAGGATTTTAGGATCTGTGGGGTCAGGGCAGCCAGTGGTGGCACTTGCGCTGTGCCGTGGAATCTGACTTCATCCCCATCACCTTCCAGTTTGAACCTTGGGAGTCACTCTCAGCTTCCAACACATGGGGTTTCTAGGGAGAGACCAGGGTGCCTGGAAAAGCTGTAAAGTGGCTTGAACTGAGGAGATACTGGTACAGGCATTGGTATGGGGCACATGATCCTGGCTAGCAGTGCCATTTCCAAGCCATTTGTGTGGGGAATGAGTCCCTCCTGCCTGCACAGGCCTGGTTAGGGGCTGTCCTGAACTCTTAGGGATGAGGCTGGGTTTGGCACAAGCAAACCAATCCTGTGTTCTCCCCTGAGCCAGGCAAGCTGCTGTAGCTGGGTGTCTGGGTGGGCATGGTTTGCTCAGCAGCAGCTGTAGAGCACCTGTGCCCTCTCTCTGCAGGTGCTGAGGTATTTCGACTACGTCTTCACTGGTGTCTTCACCTTTGAGATGGTGATCAAGGTAAGAGCCCTGACAGGATGCAGCATCCCTGGGAAATAGCTCTGTTTTGCAGTTCTGGTCCTAAATTTAGATGGTAGAGATTTTACAGTCTGATTCTCAGCAGTGGTGGTCCAGAGTGCTCAGCACCTCCTTTGGCAGCCTTAAGCTTCCACAAAATATGAAGTCCTACACCCAGGAGACTGGGACGTGTCTGCAGTGTCCCTGTCCCCCAGCTTATCCCTTCCACTGGATGTGTGAGCTGCTCATTCCCTGCCTGTTCTTCTCTCTGTATGTCCCCTCCAGATGATTGATCAGGGCTTGATCCTGCAGGACGGCTCCTACTTCCGAGACCTCTGGAACATCCTGGATTTCATCGTGGTGGTGGGAGCGCTGGTGGCTTTTGCCTTGGCGTAAGTGGCTGCTGTCCTTGCCAGCTCCCTGCCTTCCCTGGGCTGGGGTGGGAGAAACTGTGTGTTATGGCTGCTAGACTCTGATTTCCTTATGTATTTTATTTCTCTGCACCCTTCTCTGCTTCTTGGATGGCTCCTGGCAGTGGTGTGTGGCTGCTCCAGAGATGTGTTTGTGTTTCTTCTTGTTTGTCAGAAGCTGGTGAGAAAGCAGGCAGGGAGCAAGGCAAGGCAAGCTGGAGATTCTAGGAAGAAGTTGGTGGTGAAAGTGGATTTGAAACAGAGAAGAAGGGGCTGTTAGAGAGGGGGAAAAATGGTACAAAGTTGCCAGAGCTGGAGTTACACACCTGCTATGCATCTTGGGGTGACTGAGAGCAAAATCAGCAGCCTGCCAGGTGGAACTGCCCTCTGAAGATATTTGTGCTGGAAATGCTACCCCTGGCTGGTGATTCTTCCTCTGGTCTGAGGGGGACGTTGCTCTGGAGCCCTGCAGGAATGGGGATGAGGCCAGGGAGGTTTGTGCCAGCGTCTGCTGTGGCATCATGGAGAGGGCTGTGTGCTTGCCCTGCTGCGTCCCCACTGAGCACTGATTTGAGATTGGGCTCTGGTACTGAGCTTGTGGCACCTGTGGGTGCTGGGATGTCCATGGTGCCCATGCCATGGAGGGCAGGAGCACACAGGGAGGAGTTTCCTGCTGCTCTCATGTCCCCAGTGCTGCTGGCTGGTCAGGGGGTGCAGTGAGCTTAGGGAGGGATGAGTGGAGCCAAGGTGATGCTTGCAGGGAAGGGGGACCCCCTGGTTCCCAGGGCTGTGCTACCCCTTTGGTGCCCAAGGAGGGAGAGGAGAGGCTCAGGCTCTTTTGTCACACTGTTATTCTCTCTTTGTGCCTGTGACACTGGCAGCAGTGGCTGGTGACAGGGAAGGGGAGCCACGGGAGCCTTGGCCTTGTCCACAGGTCAGCCCTGTGCAGGGCTCTTGGGGTGCCCAGGAGGTCCCTCAGTGGATTACACCCTGTAATCCATCCTATCTCACCCCAGCAGCTCCTTCTACTGCTTCTCTCCCACTTGTACCCCTCTGGCTCGTTGCTCATGCCTTCCTCACCCTCCTCACCCCATTCCTTGCCTGGTGCTTCCAGCCCCTGCTCTCTCCTTGGGAAGAGCATGGGAGAGTTCAGCTTGCTCAGCACGGGGATGAAACAGCCCCTGGGCAGGGCCTGGGGCTGACCTCAGACCCCGGCATGAGGAAGGGGCTTGGGACAGGTTTGCTGGCTGGGGACAATGCTCTGAGCCTCTAGGAGGCCACACAGGCCACCAGTGAGGGTGGATCAAGCATCTCCAGGGTCTGGCTGATCCCTCCATGGCCAGGACAACCCCTCAGAGGTTGTCTGGCAGGGCTCAAGGGCATCAGCAGCCTGAAGATGCACTGAGTAGCCTGAGGAGAGGGACAAGGGAGCCTTTTCCTTCCAAGGCAACTCCCATCAAGAATTTTGATGGCAACAGCCTGTTCCTGGGTGGAGGGATGTCCTCACCAGTGTACAGTAATTGTTTACTTGCCCTCAGCCCACAAGGGTGGCACAATTCCTGCAGTGGCCCCTGCAGCTGGCAGGGCTCAGCACTGAGCATGTGGGGAAGCTGCCCAGCACTTTCCAGCCCTGCTTGCCTCCTGCCTGCCTGCACCCATCCTCCTGAGGGAAGGACATTCCCTCTGGGCATGGGGCTGCTGAATTCTTGAGGGCCAGCATCCCCACTGGCCATGGCACTGGAGCCCTTCCCGTGGAGAAGGCCTTGGCATCTCCACACACATTTGCAACAAGCACTGGTGTCTCCTGCTCTCTTGCAGCCCTAGCTGGGTAGATACTGAGCTGCCTGTGGCATGGATGGGGTGCTTTTTATCACATAAACCTGCAGGATTGTCTGTCTGCCCCGCCTCCGGTGTGGCTCTGCTGGAGGAGATGAGCTCATGGCTTCGGGAGTGAAGGGAACAAAGGCACCGCGGTGATTTCCGAGGGGTTCATACATTATAAAGCATTTATGAGAACACCTGCCTCTCCCCTCAGCAACCCAGCCCCACCACAGGATATTCACCAGCTCTCCCTGTCCCAGCCTGCTGCCCTCTCTCCCACCCTCCTCCTGGTCTCCAGGGGAAAACTCCGGTGGTGTTATTTCAATCTGTCTCCTTTCCTTCTCCCTCCGTGAGCTCTTTGATGCGGGGCCAGAGCAGGGAGAATGTTCTCTTTTTGTCCTCCTTCTCCTTCTCCTTCTCCTTCTCCTTCTCCTTCTCCTTCTCCTTCTCCTTCTCCTTCTCCTTCTCCTTCTCCTTCTCCTTCTCCTCCTCCTCCTCCTTCTCCTTCGCCTTCTCCTCCTCCTTCTCCTTCGCCTTTTCCTTCTCCTCCTCCTCCTCCTCCTTCTCTCCTCCATGGTGCTGGGTGGGAACAGCAATGCCCATGGATGAGAGCAGCTGGCAACTGAGTCCAGCACTTCCCAGTAGGAATGCTGGGATGTGCTGTGCAGGTTTCCTGCCCCTTTTGCCTCCCTTTTGCACTGTGGTTTTCCCACAGGGGTCCTGGGTGGCCGTGGGCACAGCAGGAGGTCTTTGAGCTGGTTCAGCAGTGCCACCATCACCCACAGGCTGTCTGTGCCACATGCAAATCACTGATAGCCAAGTGTCCACCCACAAAGACATCTCTTTGTGTGCCATTGTGGCTTGTGCACTACTCCCTTGGAGGCAACAAACCCTGAGAGAGTGACTATCTCCATTCAACTGTAGCTCTCCACATGGAAAGCTAATACATCAATCCATACACAGCCTAAATAAAAAGCTGTGTATCTCCAGAGAGTTCAAATTAAATTAGCTGAAATAACCAGAACCACAACTAAAGGCCCTGCTCGCCTTTGCCTCCCTCTGAGGAGGCGTTTCTCAGCAGTTTTGCAGAGCTGTCCAGAGGTGGTGGAAAGGTTGGTGGAGAAGTTGAGTGGCCAGTGTGGGGCCCTTGGTGTGCAAGGGCTGGTTACCCAGCAGAGGGGCCTCTTTCCTTGCAGCATCTCCTTGTGCCCATTGGCATCAGGGCCTGGAAGCAAGAAGGACCCCTAGGTACTGCAAAATAATCTGGAGTGACACAGCTCAGGACAGAGGTCCCACCACAGAAATGCTGCAAAGTTAAATTTCCATCTTTTCAGCACACCTCCCACATGTAGGACTAACACACAGCCAGAGGCTGGGGTTAGTTTTATATGTTTTAGGAAATGTTTTACTTTCAGTCTTTGCCCCCAGTGTTGAGCACTGGGCCAGGGATTTGGCTCAAGCAGGGACAGAGGCTTGGTTACAACCAGTGACCCTGGAGCCCAGCTTGGCTTGTCCAGCTGAGTGTCCTGCTGGCTTGCAGGAGATCCTGCACTGCAGCTCAGTGGAGCTCTCACTAGAGGAGGTTTAGCAGAATTTGGGTGGGAACTATTGTGGCTGGCAGGTAGCTTCCCTTGGAGGCTCCTGCCTTTGGCTCACTGACCCCCACAACTCCTGGCGAAGTGTGCCTTCCTGCTGTTGCCCACTGGCCCACTCCATGCAGGTTCCTCTTGCAGCAGAGCATTCACTATGTGCCTTCCACCCAAAAACCTCCAGCAGGGAGGGCAGGAGAGGCTTCTGGACGAGTCCCTCACTAGAGATGTGCCCCATCCTGAAGGGTGCACCATGGCCTGCTCACTGTGCCTTTCACCCGAGGTCTGGGGTGGTGGGCAGCTGCTGCAGGGTGCCCGTGCAGCTCCCTCAACACTTTTCTTACCTTCCTCCTCTCTTTCTCTTCCCATCTGGTGCTGCTTGGTGGCTGCTGGGCTGGATCTCCGACAGGAATGCTTTGGGGTAACTATGGCGCTTGAGATCTTGCGGGATGATTTTCCTGGGAATGCAGGGGGGAGGGTGTGTCACTGTGGGACACGCAAGGACACACACGGACACTCTTGGTGAAGGAGGCTAAAAACTATTTATTAAAACATCTGACTCCAAATTTATAGTATTTCCACACAGACCAGGGATTGGAGGAGAAGGTTGACACCTCTCCCATCCTGTTGGTCAAGACAACTGCCCATCAGTTGTTCTTCACACCAAGAGAAAGTGTGTAAACAACCTCATCTTAACAAAAACATATTTCTAATTATAACACCCATGTGTCGGAAAGAGCTATGAACTATAAAAACCATCAAGTTAGAAAGTGCATCAGAAAGACTGAAAAATCAGGGTGACAGGGGTGCAGGTGGATGTCAGTCTGTTTGACACCTGGGCTGACCCTTAGCTGCATTTTCAGGGACTGCAGCACACTGCTCTGCAGGCATTCCTGAGGGATGGAGGGATCCCCTCTCAGCAAGTGTCAGGCACTGGAGCTGGGCTGTCCTTGGTGAGCTTGCACCAGCTCAGTGCTGCCCTCAAACCTTCACCCCAGCCCTCAGTGAGATGCCCCAAGCCCTTATCCAGGCCCTATTTCCAAACAAAACAGGAGCAAAGTAAGTCCTAGGTCTGTCTGTACAGTTACTTCCCATGCATGTGAGGGCTGTGCTCCTTGGGAGGACTATTAATTAGTGGTTTTGTTTACATCTCGTAATGATTAAGCCCATTATTGTACTCTCTGTTGCATTAACCCTCGCCAAGGAGCTGTGTAATTGGGAGCATCTGTTGTTGCAAGTAATTTCCCTGACATTTTTCAAGGATGCCTGGTGGATCCAAGCTGTGCCACCTTCACCAGGACCTCACTGCTCCACCCTGAGATCCCCTCTTTAGTTAAAAGACAAGACCCCCCCCTCCCAGTGCTGTGGCTGGGAATAATCATCATATTCAAGAAATGAGGGTCATGAGGGGGCTTTTCTAAAGAATTGTACTGGATGGCCTGCGTCCCTCAGCTTACTTGGGCTGAAGGCAAGAGTAGCCCTGATCTGGAGAGACCCTAGAGACCCTTCCAAGGGTCCAATTCCTGCACCTTGGGCAGGGACACCTTCCACTAGACCAGATTGTTCAGGGCCCCATCTGACTTTGGAACACTTCCAGGGAGGAGACACCCACAATTTCCCTGGCAATGTAGACCCCGTTGAGTGAACCTCCCTCATTTTATTCTGAATTTCTTGCAACTGGTAGGAAACAATTTGGTGGCCCTGTGCAAGCCCCAACGGCGTGTGCCTGAAGGAGGGAAGCAAAACTCCTTGTGCAGCCTGTGCCCTGCAAACCTCCTGGCACTGCCTGCCCCAGCCCTGGCACTGCTTCCCACAGCGAGGGGTTTGTTAAGGTCACTGGAAGGGTGCTAATCCTGGGAAAGAGAGGATTGCCTTGTTTTCCATCTCTGCCGGCTGTCAGCGTGTGTTGGAGGAGCCGTGTTTAGGTGGGCTGAGCACTCAGCAATGTTTGTGCCCCTCCTGTTCCCATCTTCACATGTGCTGGGGGGGCGTTGTCAGCAGTTCAGCCTCCTAGGGCACCCAGGTCTACAAGGTTATTGTCTCTCTGTTCCATTTTTGGGTGCGTGTGCCTCCCTCTGACGTGGCAGGACCAACAAGGGCCGGGATATCAAGACCATCAAGTCTCTCCGTGTGCTGCGAGTCTTGAGGCCCCTGAAAACCATCAAGAGACTGCCCAAGCTGAAGGTAACGAGCTCCATCTCCTGCCCTACATCCTCTTCTCCTCTTCCCTGGGAGCAGGGAACACAGCCACCACAGTGATTTGCTTGTGAGCAATAAACAAGTTGTTTTCAAAGCTTTTGGGGTGTTTTAGGAGCCCTGTCTGCAACTACAGATAACCTCCTTCATGTCTGGAGGTGCGATGAGTTTTTAAAAGCAAGCCTGGACCACTGCAAGGTGTGCAGAAGTAGTTCCTCTACCAGGGAAAGTAGGGCTTGAGTGGACAAAATGGAGCAAAGCCCGGATGTTCTCCAGAAAAATAGGCTGCCCTGGTTTTGGAGAGCTCAAATCTCTTTCCAAAGTTTTTGATCTTTTCCACCAGAGCAGGTTGCAAACAGCTTGGGGTTTTGTGCGCTGTGCTGTCATGGTGTTGCACTGGAGAGGGATTTCCCATCTCAATAATGGGATTATTTCTGCATCACAGGTAGGATTATGAATTTCCCTCCCTTAGCTGATGGGGTCAGAGCCAAAAAAGAGTATGAGACCAAGGAAGCCCATTTTTTTTACTTGTAAATGGTTTGGCTGATCAATGAGACCCAGGATGGCACCAGGTTCACCCCAGAAACACGGGGTTTGACCCCAGCTTTTCTTCCTGATCAGTGGATGGAGTCAGCTCATGTCAGTTCTTTTCTGGAAGTGTCTGTCTCCATCATGAAACAGGGATAAGGACAATCCCCACTTGAAATGCTGTGAGAACCAGGGCTGAGAGCTCTAAGGAACGTGCTGCTGTGGCTGGCAGAGGTATTTGCTCTGCCTTGTTATTCGGGGCAATTCGAAACGATGAAGTGCTCACTAATTAGTCTTGAGTGCTGCTAATTGCGTTGTTAGGATGGTCCCCTGTCTGCTTCCCTGGCTGCAGAGAACTCTGAGGATACAAATATCCATCCCTGGTGCTGTCTCGGGCTGCATGGTGCCTACACGTGTGCTGTGGGTACTCTGGGTGTTAACTTCATTCACAAAATAGCTTTTGGCCTGGAAGAAGGCCCAGCTCTTTCCCCAGCAAGAAGCCTGCTCTTGGTCCTGCCCTTTGCCAGGGCTGTGGGTTCCCCAGGGTGAGCTCTGCCCTCTCTTTCAGGCCGTTTTTGACTGCGTCGTGACATCTCTCAAGAACGTCTTCAACATCCTCATTGTCTACAAGCTCTTCATGTTCATCTTCGCCGTCATCGCCGTGCAGCTCTTCAAGGGCAAGTTCTTCTACTGCACTGACAGCTCCAAGGACACGCAGAAGGACTGCATGTAGGTGCCCTGTGGAGTAGGTCTGGTGTTGCTGGCCCCTCTGGCAAGGGCAGGGCATTGGGTCAGGTCTGCTGTGGTTCCCTGTTAAGTCCTAGGCCATGATTTGCTCTTGGGGACAGCATGGGCTTATCCCTGTCCCCAGTGCTGTGGCCCATCCTTCTATGGGGTGCCCAGCCCTTAATTTGCTCCTGTTCTTTCCTCCTTCTCTCTTCTGTTTTACTTCCCCATTCTCTCTCCCTTTCCTCACGGTTGCTATCCAGATTCTATCCATTTCTCCCCGCGGGAGGAGAGGTGACCCCCACACACCCACACTGCCCCCAGGGTTCAAACCCACCACCCCATACTCTGGCAACCCAAAAGCCCAGGGTCACTGCTCCTTCCCAACCTTGCAGAGGGAACTACGTGGACCATGAGAAGAACAAGATGGAGGTGAAATGCCGGGAGTGGAAGCGGCACGAGTTTCACTACGACAACATCATCTGGGCTCTGCTCACCCTGTTCACCGTGTCCACCGGCGAGGGGTGGCCCCAGTGAGTATCCTGCTCGCTCTGTCCCCTTGAATAGGGGTGGTCACATCCCTGTTGGGGTGGTCAGGTTACACCCAGTGGGATTGAGAGAGGAGCTGAACAGGGAGGCGGAGAGGATAACAAACCAAACCAGCACAACAGAGCTTTTAGCCCCTCTGTGAGGCTTGGCTGTGGCTGGGGTTAGCTTCTTCCTTAGGGAGTGAATGGTGGATAATTTCTTTACTGCATGGCCTGGAGATATATTTTAGTTCAATATTAGGGATAACGGTAGGACTGGGCCTCTCTTAATGCTGTGATTTTGGGCAATATTTTTTTTGCTCTGTGTGCAGAGCACAGGAAAATCCATTTTCCATCGGGGACGTGGCAAAGCACCGTAAAACAAGCTGTAGCCTTTTAAAAGGGTCGTCTTTGAAAACAGATGAGGACAGAGCTTTACCTTGTCATTATACAAGCGTGGACAGACAGAGCTGGGTCCCATTGGAAGGGATGGGTGTATCCCTGGTTGCTTTTCTTCACCTCTCTGCCCACAGGGTGCTGCAGCACTCGGTGGATGTGACGGAGGAGGACCGCGGGCCCAGCCGCAGCAACCGCATGGAGATGTCCATTTTTTACGTCGTCTACTTTGTGGTCTTCCCTTTCTTCTTTGTCAACATTTTCGTGGCTCTCATCATCATCACGTTCCAAGAGCAAGGAGACAAAATGATGGAGGAGTGCAGCCTGGAGAAGAACGAGGTACGGGAGGGGGAACGAGGATGTTTCCATGGGGTTTTTAGCAATTTGGGAGCTTGGACCTCCCTTGCTATTGGAAAGGTGAGAAACCCATAAGCCAGCTGCCTTGATGGATCGTGAAGGAAAGAACTGTGGTAGCCACCACCTCCCAGGTGTCTGTGGGGTCTGATGGGCATTTTTCTGTTGCAGAGGGCCTGCATTGACTTTGCCATCAGCGCCAAGCCCCTGACACGGTACATGCCCCAGAACAGACACACCTTCCAGTACCGCGTGTGGCACTTCGTGGTGTCCCCGTCCTTCGAGTACACCATCATGGCCATGATAGCGCTCAACACCGTGGTGCTCATGATGAAGGTGAGCTGGTGGTCGCAGTGAGTCTCTCTCTTTGGAGCTGTGGGATCAATCAGGGCGGGAGCAGAGGGTGTTTTGGTTGTGGAGTTGCTTTGAGACAGCGTCTCAAAAGGGAGTGTATTCCCTTGGCACAGCCACTTGAAGCAACACAGGATCCAAACTAGAGGTGGCACATTTTCTAAAAGAAATTACTCAAATTATTTAGGCCTCTTAACTACTGCAGGCAGATTTGGATTTCCTCTGTGTCCCCTTCTTAGAAGAAGTGGCATCTCTCTTAGGAGAGGGGTGGAGAGAGTAAGGAGGAGAAGTTCTTGATGGTCTCAAGGCAAGGAACACAGACAACCACGAGCCTGTCCTGAGGGAGGGGTGAAGAAAGGAAGGAATTCTGGAGGCAGCCAGGGCAGCAAACTTAGGCTATGTCAGGTCTCTGCTGGGACAGCCATGAGCCAAGAGGCTGGCAGGCCCCCTCCTGGCTAGTGCTGTCTCTGTTTCCATCAGTACTATTCTGCTCCATACACCTATGAGCTGGCCCTGAAGTACCTGAATATTGCCTTCACCATGGTGTTCTCCTTGGAGTGCGTCCTCAAGATCATCGCTTTTGGCTTCCTGGTGAGTGTCTACTCCTGTTCTTTATGAGGATGTTAATTTGGGCCTTGGCCATGCACAGATCTCAGAGGGAAGGTGGTAATAATGTGAGGTTGCTGCTACTTATTTTGGATCCTGGCCTGAGAGCTGCTTTTGGGCTGGAATCCTTTGGTTCTCGTTGCACTTCCCAGTGCTGGGTGCTGCTGGAGGAAGCCACACTGTTGCTTTACTTCTTGCCTTGTGCTCTGTACCTGGACCATGAATGTTCTGTGCTGCTGTTCTGTCAGAGCCCACTGATGCTGCCCATGCTGGTGGCTCTGCCCCCTTGTCCCCACAACTCAGAGGTGCTGGTGCATTTTTGCCCTTGGGCTATACCAGCTGGACCAGACCTGAGCAGCAGTGAGACCACCCTGATTGATTCACAGTCCTGAAGCTCCCAGCTGCTCATTTGGGATCTGAATCCACAGATTGCTTTCTCTTCAGCTATTCTTTGATGATTATGGGAGACAAAGTCCACTGTCAGGAGGGTTTCCAGCTGCCCTCTTTACTCCCAGTAGCACCAGTCACGGTCCCGTTTGGTCTTGTACCAGCTGCTGCACAAATAGCGGGGGCTGAGATGTGTCGAGGAGGAAGAGGAGGGCAAAGCAGCTTCCTGGCTGTGAGGGTCAATGTGCTGATCTGTTGCAGCCTGACCTAGGCTGTAGCTACTTTTCCTGCTCCCATTTGCCAGGGTGGTCTGTTGGATTCATGAATCATCTCCCAGGAGAAGCTGCTGGCTGCAGACATGCTCAGGTCTGCCACTGTCTCAGACACAGAACGGTGTTCCGGACCGTGGCTGCATACAAATGGGCTGAGAGGTCTCCACCACTGCCCATGAGCAGCTTTGGCCCAGTGCCCTTCAGATCTGCCATCCCTGAGCTCAAATCCACATTCCCACTCTCCCTCTTTCTTTTGCAGAATTATTTTCGGGACACCTGGAACATCTTTGACTTCATCACGGTCATCGGCAGCATTACGGAGATCATCCTGACGGACACCAAGGTGAAGCAGGGGCAGGGAGCACTGGGGTGTGGGGTGGTGGTGAGGGGCTCCCACCTCCCTCTGACCCTCTCGTCTCCTCCCAGCTGGTGAACACCAGCAGCTTCAACATGAGCTTCCTGAAGCTCTTCCGGGCTGCTCGGCTCATCAAGCTGCTCCGCCAGGGTTACACCATCCGCATCCTGCTCTGGACATTTGTGCAGTCCTTCAAGGTCAGTCTCATGTGCCCTGGCCTCTTCCCAGGTCACAGCTGTTCCCTGGCCTCTTCCCAGCTCCCAAATATGAGCTGTTCCCAAGGCCTTGTAGGAGGAATGGATCAGCACAGCTCACCTGTGTGTTTTGTACTCCTCTGGGGCTGGATCTGTGATAGATGAGATGACTCAAATGCTTCTCTTGCAGGCACTCCCCTATGTCTGCCTCCTGATTGCCATGCTCTTCTTCATCTACGCCATCATTGGGATGCAGGTGAGACAGGCGTGTCCGTGTGCGTCCCTCTGGCACAGATGGTGACACCAGCATGTCCCCAGTATGGCACTCAGGAGTGAGCCTAGTGCCTGCCTGTCATTGCTGCTCCCAGCCACAGTGCTGGGAGGGTGCTGAGGATGGAACAGCTTCTCTGGGAGCTGCAGGGCCACCTGCCCTGGGGAAACTGCCATGGGCTTGTTCAGTCGAGCTCCACAACTGCATTCCCAGCTGGTACCTTTGGAGATGTGGTTTTGGGGACTCAGCTAGGCATCAGCCATCCATCTTGTCCCTATGGCTGCACCACTGACAGTCTGTTTGGGTGCTCTTCAGGGCCCTGCTGTGATCTCCCAGCTGGTGGGGTTCTGCAGAGCATGGGGAGGCGTCAGCCTCGCAGGCTCCAGCTGATGAATAAGAGGCACGTGAGCTGAACCCCTCAGCTCTGCACGTGCCGTGGGGCTGGCTCGCCTCTGCTGTGACTAAATCCCACGCTGGAGATGTGACAAAGCGTCCTTGATGACGAGCACTGGGGACGTGGAGCTGCCCGATGAGCTGCCGCAGTACCCAAGGCCTGACAGGAGCAGATTTGGGGGTGACAGAGGCCCCTGGCTTGTGCTGCTTGGCAGGATCTTCCAGTGCCATGGCTGGTTTTTGCCACCCTGTCCTACACACCTCAGCACCGGCTCCAGGTGTTTTCCTAAACAGCCACCATCTGACTCAGCCCCCCTCCCTGCCGGGTGGTAGTATTAGATTTATTTTTTTTAATTTTTTTTTTTTTTTAACACCACTGTGAACAAATCCCCAAGCAGTAAAGTCTGTGGGCGTTATTTGAGCAAAATAGCTGGAGGCAGAAAATATTCTACAATTACACATTCCAAAAAACCTGTACAGGGAAAAAATACTCTGCAGTTGGTGTATTTTTAGGTTCAGGGAAAGGGGAATAAATATTTAACAGTAATAACAGCACATTTTTCCAATTTGAGGCACTTTACGAATGTTCGGTATGTCTTTCCACTGCCTTGGCTGAGGGTTGTTGGTAGAATATTGTCCACAGTTTGATCTTTGTCGCCACTCTTGGCCCTGGGGATGGTGGAGTCTGTCCCTCCCTCCCTGAGCCCTTCACCACCCTGTGTGCAGTGCTGTGCCTGACCCAAGGGAAAAGCTCCTGGGAGTGTCCAGGACTGTGACCCAGCACCCTCCCAGGATGGTGGGACTTAGTCCACCAAGCATAGCTGGGGTCGCTGGGTGCCCTGTGGTGCTCAGATGGCATCGAGGGATGGATGTGGAATGGTTGGACTCAGCTGATCCCAGGCCCTCCATGCTCCTGTTTCCATGGTAGCTCAGCCTCTCGCAGCCTTTGCCACCCACAGCAAATCCCTGCCAAGGAGAGGAGAGTCTCCTTCCCCGATGGCTGCCTGGCACCAGCTCCTTGGCACGCTGGCTGTGCACCAGCCTGTGTTTGAGGGGTTCTTTTCGTGCACTCACAGTCAGAGAATGCTTTGGGTTGGGAGGGACTTTCAAGACCATCTTGTCCAACCCCATAGCAGGGACATCTTCAGCCAGATCAGGTTGTTTGGAGCCCTGTCCAACCTGACCTGGAATGTTTTCAAGGATGGGAACATGAACGTGCAGCTGCTTCCCTGGCTGATGAGCTCTTGCCTGGAGAGCTGAGCCCTTTTTCTCCCTTCTGTAGGTTTTTGGCAATATCAAACTAGATGAGGAAAGCCACATTAACCGGCACAACAACTTCCGCAGCTTCCTGGGCTCCCTCATGCTCCTCTTCAGGTGAGCAGCCGTGGAAAATGCTCCTCCACATAAAAAATGTTCCTCTGCGTGCCAGAGATGTGCTTGATTTGGGCAGGGGGTGGTGAGGCTTCTCCTGGGGGCATCCTGACTCTGTCCCGTGCCACCACGAGCTGCTGACAGGGCTGTGTTGGGAACAGGAGTGCCACTGGAGAGGCGTGGCAGGAGATCATGCTGTCCTGCCTGGAGGGCAAAGGCTGCGAGCCGGACACGACAGCGACGTCCGGGCAGAACGAGAACGAGCGCTGTGGCACTGACCTGGCCTATGTTTACTTTGTGTCCTTCATCTTCTTCTGCTCCTTCCTGGTGAGTTGCCTCCTCTGAGGGCTCTGGGGATCCCCCTTGTCAGCACCTCAGCCATCAGGGTATCTTCCATCACCTTCCCACAATCACTGTCTTCTCTCTCCCTTCCCTTCTCTGCTCCCTCTCCCTCTACTTTCCTTTCTCTCTGCCTTTTCTCCTTTTCATTTAGATGCTCAACCTGTTTGTGGCAGTCATCATGGACAACTTTGAATACCTGACACGGGATTCCTCCATCCTGGGCCCTCACCATCTGGATGAGTTTGTGCGGATCTGGGCAGAGTATGACCGAGCAGCGTGGTATGTAGCCGGCTCCTTCTCTCCCAAGCAACCTCTCAGAGCTGGTTTTAAACCAGGGTCTCTGTGTTCTCCTGCTGGAACTGTAGTTCTCAGTGGTGTCTGGGATAGTCAGGGATGTGCTGCTGTCACCCGTGCTTGTTACAAGGGCAGCAGCTGGTTCTTGTAGTGGTTGGTGGCACAGGCGTCTTGGGTGATGTTCAGTTTGCCATGGGGTGTTCATCCCTAGTGCTGGACATTCCTGCTCTTCCTCTCTTCCCTGCCCAGCAGGCAGATCCCCCTCAGCCTCCTTTCCCATCCCCATGCACCAGCTGGGAGCCTTTTCCCTGAGACTGGCTCCATCCCTTAGTCCCCAGCACGCGCAGCTCCTGATAAAAGCAGGGCTGAGCTGGGCTTGTTCCCACCTGTGGAGCTGTGCTGAGTTCCTGCCAAACCACGGGCACAGGACATTGTTTGGGGCGTGTTTGGAGAGCTGTGTTCTGTGCTGGCCAGCCCACTCACCCCTCTGGAGATGGGAGGGCTTTGGCTGCTGCACTGCTGCCCTCGCTGATGGGGACCTTGGAGGACAGGGCTCCCATTTGGAGGCAGAAGCCTGTTCCCAGCAGTGGGATGGGCACACAGGGCCCATACACACCCTGGGTGGCCAGATTTTGGCTCTGCTCCTGCTGCTGCTGCTTCAGAGGCCTTGCTCTCAACTTCTCCTCCTCCTCAAATGGCCCCAAGCACTCCTAGAGCAATGGGCGACCCTTGGCAGCTCTGGGAACGTGTTTTCCCTTCACTCAGTGCCAGCACCACCAGGGTGCTTGGTGTGGCCCTTTCTAGAGCCCAGGGACTCTTTGGAGCTGTGATCCACCACTGCCAGGGAGCCTGTGCCACCTTAACTCTTGGCCTTGGCAACGCCACACACTCCTTTTGGAGACTCTGCCTCCACGCTCCATGCCCTGCCCTCAGGAGACCTTCCCCAGCATAGGTATTTTTTTATGCCCAGTATCAGTTCCAACCAGAGAAAGGAGAGGAGGTGGAGCAGTGAAACCCAGCTGCTCACTATGGGGTGGCTCTTGGGATGGGTTTCTTCACGCCAGGCACTTAATTCACTCTGATTGCCCCTGATGGTGGCCTCAATGTCCAGGGGCCACGCTAAAACAGGCCTGAGCTGTCCTATCCATGCCACGTGCCCCTCTGATTCCTGAGCAAGCCACACTTGTAGCTAGTGGTTAGGGGACACGGGTGACAGTGGTGGCAGCCCTGGCCCTGATGCCAGGCCAGGAACGGGTGAGTACATCCCAACAGCTCCCACCAACAGTGGCATCATCACACGGAGCTCTCATGGGGAGAACATCCAGCACCAGGGGGGAGCAGGGACGGGTTTTGTCCAGATGGTTGGGTTCTGGTTGGTTCTTCATCTCTGACCAGCAGTGGAGAGGGGATGGGAGAAGAGCAAGGAGAAAGAAACCAGAGGCAAAGGCGCTGGGTAGGACGGTGACGCCGCTCTTTGCCTCCCCGTGTGGTTTCCCTCCAAGCTTGTCCAAGGATGCCCGGGAGGCTGCAGCTGCTGCACCTCAGCACTTCCACCCCACGTGGTCCCGCTTCCCGAAGGGCTCTGGGCTGGAGCAGAGTGGGGAGCTCAGCATCCTGCACCCCCTCCTGCCAGCTCTTTGCCTCGGCTGCTTCCTTGTTTCCGTGGTGCGGGAGGATACGGCCGTGTCCTGGGATGGCTGCACCGGCTCTGTGCTTCCGTGGGAGGAAAGGGGGTGTGTGTTTGGGAAGGTTTGCTTCTAATAATGTGCACCCTTGAGCAGAGCTGGGCTGGTGGTCAGAGCACAGGACTGGACTCGAGATCCCCAGGTGCCACAGCCACCAGCTGGTCACATTATCGCTCCCCGTCTCAGGTTCCCCAGATCTTGGAGGCACAAGTGGCTCAGCTGCCAACCTCACTGGGACCTTGTGGGTCTCAGAGAGCTGGCTGTGTGAGGGCAGGGGCTCTGCTGATGTGATGGGGCACAACTCCATGGGTTAGAACTCCACCAAGCTGCAGGCTCACCCTGTCCAAAATCCCAGCCCTCTCCCAGCAGGGGCACAATGAGGAAGGGTCATGGGCTGGTGTCCGCCACCAAAACTGTCCTCCAGGGTGAAGATGGGACAGTGTGAGGAAATATGAGCCGACTCTCATGGTGGAAAAGGCAGTAGCTGATGCTCACAGCTTTCTCCTCTCTGGGTCTGACAGAGCCAGGAGGAGAAGAGCTGTGCTCTGCTGGGGGTCTTGCCCCACAGACGGCCCCAGCATCCCTCCGTTAAGCTCTCCATCCTCCCCTCCACCCTCTCAGTGTCCTATTAACCCACCTGTGCTTCCTTTGCAGCGGCAGGATCTCGTATAAGGATATGTACAAATTAGTACGGGTGATCTCGCCTCCTCTGGGCCTAGGAGAGAACTGCCCCTACAGGGTGGCGTGCAAGGTTTGCCTCCCAGTCCTCCGCCACAACCTGGCCACGGGACACACCATCCACCCCTCCTTCCCCCCGCTCCACTGCCACCGCGCCTCCCCAGGGAACCCTGACGTTGCTTTCCTTCGAGTTTAAAGAGGTCCACTGCCTCCCAGAGCCAGCAGCTGTTCCCCTCCAGGGGAGGCATCAGTGGGGCCAGGAGGGGCTCAGAGCCTCCCGGGGTGGGTTTTGACAAATTGTGCCCCCCAGCCAGCCCCCCGCCCCAGCTCCAGCGGCGCAGAGAGCCCCGAGGGGCGCCAGGCCAAATGTCCCTGCTCAACTTCTCAAAGCACCTCCTGTGGGACAGCGAGGTTTTGGGGAGGGAAGGAGGGAGCGAAGGCTGGAGGATGTTGGGGACTTTTATGGGATGTTGGTTTGGACAGTGAGGTCTGGGGGAGGACGAGGAGGTCAGGGTGATCCCTGTCCCTGGGGGATGCTGTGATGTGCCCAACAACCCTGTCCTCAAGTGTGGCACTTTGGAGGACAAACAACCATGTCTGTGAGGAGCAGGACTCTTGCTAGTCTTGCACATAGCTTGCTGGATCTGCCTGGGAGATGGTGACACCAGGGCACACCTCTGGAGCTTGGCAGCTCCTCTCCCTTGAGCTCAGCTCCTGGCTGCTGGCCATGAGTCCAGGGCAGCGATTTGGTCTCCTTGTATCTCTCTGACTTGAAGGGGTTTTTTAATTTTATTTTGGGGTGACAGCTGAGCAAAGCCCTGCACCTGCCACATTCTCTGATGTGCCATGACACCTTTAATCTGTGCCCATGGCACGAAAGGATGAATCACAGAGCTTGCTCTTCCTTCTGCACCCCTCGTGACATCTGAGGTGTACGAGGGAACTCAGACAACCCCAGCCCTTGCTCTTGCCTCTGCAGAGGAGGAGGGTTCCTTGCTGCAGTGTGGTGTAGTCACCACATCTTTCTGGAAATATCAGAAAGGCTTTTCTTCCAGCTGACAGCCCTGGAACAGCCCTGTCACCCTCCACAGCTGGATGTGGGGATGGTTTTGCCAGAGGCAAAGCAGCGCAAAGAAGACAAGGCCCGGGTGATTGGTCATCTCATTTAGGAAGATGTATTTAAGAACAAGAGATTTCTTACAAGAATCTCAGATGGCTCATCTGTTCCGTGAAGGGCTCCTTGGAGTCCTTCCACTCTTCTCTGCTGCTGCATCCCTGACAAAGATGGCAGCTTGGCTGAGGGCACTTGCTGAGGTCCCTGCAGGCAGAAGACATCGAGGGGAGTGATGAGCCCTTCTCTACAGGGCTTCACTGGCAGGTGCTGCTCCCCTAAGCTGGATCACCTGAGACTCAGAGATTTACCTGTAATGCTTCCTTGGAAGAGGGAGTCTCAGAGCAGTTGGATTTCTGCAGACTTTGGATGGGCAGAGCAGTGGATGTGGATAAACTCGAGGAGAGGCAGAAGCAAAGAGTACTGAGAAGAGCTTTTCTTGTCATGTAGGGGAGACCATCCCCATCTGTACCTTGTGTTACCTCGGTCTCCTCCTCCCTGTGCAGCAGATACTTCAAGAACACGAGATTTTCAGGCTCCTGGAGCAATTCCCAAAAGATGGAAGAAATATCCACGTGGTTGTTGCATCTTACCAGATCCCAAAATGCAAAGTCAGCTTGCACACCTTTCAGTTCAGTGAGCCTGCCCTGCCAGTCAGGTGAATTCTCCACAGATAATAAATATCCCTGTGGACATCGCCTCTTCCTGAACCTGCTCCCACAGTACTCCTGGTGCTCCCTTCCTAACAGCCTCTGTGGCACAGTACTTATTTCCTAACCACGGGAGGAAAGATGTCCTGTCTCCCATATTTCTTCCTCTGCTGCTCACACACAGGCTTCTCTCAGGGCCA
The DNA here is from genome assembly GCA_013397245.1 of Thryothorus ludovicianus. NCBI lineage: Eukaryota > Metazoa > Chordata > Aves > Passeriformes > Certhiidae > Thryothorus > Thryothorus ludovicianus. The sequence continues at coordinate 2,358 of VZTB01014691.1, read as the reverse complement.
AGCCATTAATCCCTGGTGGCTTTACAGGCCACCTTGTGCTGTAGCTGCAGGTCACATCTCTGTCCAGACACAGATAGATGGGTCAGATCCCCCATCCCTGATGTGCCCATGCTTGGACCAGCTCTTGGGAGTCGTTCTGCTCAGATGGATGTCATTACTTGTGCCTGTGCAGGTGTCTGGGCACAGCTGTGCTGCTCAGAGAGCTCCAAGATTTGCTCTGAGGAGCAGCAGAGTGAGCAGTTCTCATGTGATCCATCTCAGTCACTGATGCAAAGTCTTCCTTTCATGGACTCCATTCCTCCTCCATTGTGTGGCAGATCTCAGTATGAAAGGCCGTGCCTGTTTTGTGGTGGCTTCTCCAAAATTCCCCCTGGAAGATCACTGTCTTGCTTCTGTTTTTGCACTGAATTAATGCATGAAAATTGTAGTCATCTCACCCTGAGTTGGTGCGCATGCAGCTCTGCCAAGGTGCCGCTTGTGGACTCCTGGATATTCCCTCTTGATCATCCTTCTTACCATTCTCCAGTGTTGTTATCAACCATCTTTTGGGTGTGACTGGCCCAGCCCATTCTGGGCCTGTAACCCAATCAGCTCCCATCACCAGTTCTGCTCATATCCGAAATCTCAGGATGTATCTTGGTAGGGGGCTGCTTCTAAACCTTGAGAAGAGGAGATCTTATCTCCTTTTTCCACACTTCTCTGAGCACACTCTAGGGAAGAAGCCAAGATCCCATGGGGATACTTCATTTTTTGGCAGTGCCCTCTCTCACAGAGCACTCCAGCTGAGATGGGATCCTGTCCAGCATTGAGGGTCCTTTCCTTTGGTGCCACAAGGTTGCCCCAACCCACTGACCATCCTGGACCTTGCAGTGCAGGCTGGGAGCCTGGCACCAGAGGAAGAAGAGGTGAACGAGCCCAGGATCCCTGGGAGATGTGGACGTGCAGAGAGAGGGAGACACAGCCCAGCTCCCCCAGCCTGGCATAGGGCAGCCCCGGGTGGCCCGTTTTTGGTGGCATTCTTTGCTCAGCAATCCCAGGCAGGTCCTTACGGAGCAGAGGAGTGCAATGGGGAGGGGGTGGGGGGGTGTCCCGCCCTTACTGCTCCCGTGGGAAACCCAAACGAACCCCAATGTTGGAAGGCCCAAACAGCTGCCTCTGCTGAGACTCTTTAAACTCCAACCTGGTGGAACTTGCAGCCGCATGTGGGAGAGAGCCAGGGCGGGAGCATGGCATGCCCAACTTTTCCTCCCGGTTTTTTTTTTCCAGCCGATTCAGCATGCCTTTTGCACTGGTGCATGGTGGGAAAGTGGTCCATTCGCAGAGCCAGACGGAAGCAACTGGGCATCTTCCTTTGACAAGTGACCCTGGCCCACTGCCTTCTATGCAAGATGCTGCCTCCCAATTGCATAGACCCCACGAGCTGGGGATACACAGCCTTTGGCTATGGGTTAGGTGGCCATGCCAAGCAAAACCAGGCACCCCCTCGGGAGGGAAGACGCTCCGGAGGCCACAGAGCACCGTGGTGCAAACCACCCTTATCTCAAATAACCCATGGCTCGAGTGCCGTGTATCTGATTTATACCACTCGCACACAGCCCTGGAACCTGTGGGACGAGGTGGGGGCTGCTGGAGGGCTTTAGGAGAGGGGTTGAGACCAGAGGAGTCGTCCCAGGCTGGTAGCGAGACAGGCGCTTGAGGGCAGCAGCAGAGAGGAGAGGGGTGAGTTGCTTTCTGCCAGCATTCCTGGGTCTGTGTGAGCAGTGCTATAAATCCACATCAGGACAGTCTCTCATGTATGATTTGCCTTGATTAACGGGTTTCCTGTTCTTTTCCTGTTTGTCCGTTTGTTTTTTGTTTTGTTTTGTTTTTTTTTCTCTCCTGTTTTTCCTGTACTATTTTTCGTTTGTACGTTTTTTCCGCTCTCTGGGAATGCCTCCTCTCTCTGCATCTCCCTCCCTCCCCTTCCCCCTCCATGAGCAGTGGCCGAATCCATTACACTGAGATGTATGAAATGCTGACTCTTATGTCACCACCGCTAGGCCTCGGCAAGAGATGTCCTTCCAAAGTGGCCTATAAGGTAGATCAACCCTTCCTTCTCTGGGGGTTAGAGCCGAGCAGGAGCCGGGGCACCTGCGGGAGGTGGGACTGGGGAAGCCGGGGAGCTGTTGGGGTGTCCAACGTGTGTTTGGCTCACTCCTGAGGAGCCTGCTGTGCCCACGAGAGCCCTGGCCACGCTGGCTGGTCCCCACTGCCCGCACACGGGACGCTGCCGTGGTCACTCGCAGCTCCGAGGGGACGAGGAGGGGCAGGATCAGCAGTAGTGTGGAAGTGGGAGGAGGTGAGGTGAGGTGAGGTGAG